>CM047521.1:25273991-25566491 GCA_026122265.1 Ammodytes dubius | reverse complement strand
TATGTTTTAGTAAATAGGCATTGCTGTTGACATGCCCCTGTAATGTATTTTGTGTGCGGTACGAATGCATGTCATTAGGCACTGTATACTTTCTGCCTGTAAATAATTCAAATCACTTGTTATGGTGCTATTCCTGCTGCACTGTGGTTTTGAACATTGTTTTTGAAAAACCATGTGCTATGCTTTATTGTTGTTTTGTGTTTGTGTTTGTGGTGTTGTGTTGTGTGTGTGTGTGTGTGTGTGTGTGTGTGTGTGTGTGTGTGTGTGTGTGTGTGTGTGTGTGTGTGTGTGTGTGTGTGTGTGTGTGTGTGTGTGTGTGTGTGTGTGTGTGTGTGCGTGTCGTGCGTGCGGAGAACATTTGTGGCTGGAGGAACACATTGATTTGAAAGGGACAGTGCACATTAATAAACATGAGCACCAGAGTTCAACATGTAAATGTGCCAGATTTAGCCATGCAGTGCTAACGCTAATTTTCATCTGTAGTCCCTGGCAGGTTGATAGCTTAAAAGAAAACATTTAACAAACTACAGAAATACAACACATAAGCACAAAACAAAATGACAAGCACAGATGACACAACCACTATTCCAGACCATAACAGGTTGGTGTTGTGTGAAAAACATAAAACAAGTAGCATACAGACACAGATAAAAGTGTATGAACGTATATCACATTAAAACACATACCGTATTTTCCGCAGTATAAGGGACACTTAAAAGCCTTTCTCAAAAAACGAAAGTGTGCCTTATAATCTGGAGCGCCTTATATATGGATGGATTGGTTAATTGGTTGATCCATACTGGTTTGACAGAGCGCTCTGTCAAAATGTTTCAGGGTGAAAAACCAATAAAAACTATTTAATAATAATAAAATGTTTCAGTAAACTACAAAGCTAGCACCGCTTGCAGCATTACGGCTACCGTAGTCAGTAAACTTTTATTTTGAAGCAGAAACACTAAGCGCTTCCTAGTTCCTAGCCCAGCTGCGCTTCGACCGCACCAGGCTTTTCTCGCTTGTGTGATAATCAAAGTTCATTTCGGACACTCCCATCGGTAACAGACCTGTCTGTGTTTGCACCATGGGCAGACGATCATATATCCCCGCTGACAGAGCAGTCGAGCCGGTGTTACCCAGGCAGCGCTTGACAGGCTCACGGGGTTAGCATCCGAGCTAGCGGGCAGTTCGGCTGCTATCCCCTCGGGCTGTTTTGTTGACATTCCCTTTATATATGAAAACAGTTCTAAAATAGGCCATTCATTGAAGGTGCACTTTATAGTCCGGTGCGCCTTATAGTGCGGAAAATACGGTACGCATTTAAACTAAGAGAAAAGCACAAACAAGGAGCATCCTAAAGAAAACAGTCTAAATAGCATCAGAAGGTGCACTTATATCGGCGCCAAGTGGGAAATACTACGACATTAACAAGAGAAAACACAGACAAGGAGCATACACCAGACAAGGAGCATACATGCAGACAAAAACACAGATAGTAAACACAAAGACAAACACATATCCCAGATTATTATGGCCGCATATTTAATTGGTCAATCAGTGTTTTATAGATTTTGAGAAGGATTTGAGTGATGTGATGTTCCTTAGTTCTGTTGGTATAGTATTCCAAGTACGTGCTGCTCAATAGTGAAAGACTGACTGCCCAAAATAACTGTTTCTACGTATGGTATAGATACACATACACACAGGTTTGCTACTAAATCCTGCTAGCTTCCCACACTGGGGTCACAGTCCAGTCAACTGCAGTCTGGAGCCTTAGCGTGTGTATATGTTTTCACGTGAATGAATGTGCTTATTATGTGTTGAAGCGCCATTGTGCACCTTACTCACTCGGGTGTTCGCTATAAATCCACCTCGCCCCTTTCCTAGCCGGCTGTGGACACAGCAGGACCTTTTTAAATCAGGGAAGGAAAGGGAGGAGAGAGGGTTAAAGGGTTAGAGGGGAAGAGAGATAAATGAGGGAGGGGCTTAATGAGAGCCCTGGCTTACATGATTATGGGACTGGCTGATAGAAATCAGGATCTTTCTCAAAGAAACCAATTAACCCCCCTCCCTCCCCCCATAAGTATGCATGGATTGCTCTAATGACTCTTTACCGATAGGGCTGCTCAGTTCCCTTCAGCTCAGTATGCAGACTCATGCTGCCTGATTATACAAGGGGCTGTGTGTCTATTGTGAAAAGCATTTTTCAACCTTTAAAAAATTATTTTGGCATTCTGCTCTAAACTCAAGGTTTTTGTCAGCCTTGAGTTATCCCCAACCCACCTGTCCTTCTTCTCATTGGACAGTACCGGACAATGCCATGAGGGGCTCCACCCCAGCAAGGCCTCTGGTCATTAGTGCATTAGGGGCTAGATGATGGCTGAACTCTGTGGTCAGAGTAAATAAGCAGTGTTGTAGACTGTCAACACGACCAGGCGGCTCCTTCACAGCACCCATTGTTGATATAAACTCTCTTATCTGAGAAGTGCAAAGCACAGACCCACAATAGAACACTGTGCCAGAACAAATACAGTAAGGAGATAGAAACCACACTCTCCGACACACAGACACACTCACACACCGGCTGTGGGGGAATGAGGCGCTTGGTGCTACATGTCAAAATGCTGATGCGGATGCCGGCTTCATTATGTCACGTAACAATGCATAAATAATAACGCAGGACTGTTCAGCAGTAGTGTCATCTATAGGTGTTGGTCTCAGTGTGGGCTCTTGGTGCCACCAGACCATCCTGTGTGCATGAAAGCTCATGAAAATAATGTTTAGGATTTCAGTCGTTGGAGTTGGTGAAAGACCTGAAGTGGACCCTGCTCACAAAGAAAGAAGTCCAACTGACACTGATGAGACAAGCTCTGCCATCCGGCTTAAGTGGCCGAGCAGTTTGTGGAAGTCACAGCTGCACTATCGCCTTGTGTGAGTGTGCGTCAAACTGTGCAAGGGAGGACATTGAACAAAGGAGAGAGAGAGGGCACAGAAAGGAATAAGGATGGTGGTGGTTTGCTTTTCAAGCGCTTGTTCAAGCACCTGTGTCACATTTGCTATTTTTCTGTGTCAAAACATTTCAGTAACCCCTCTTCCCCTAACTGCCTCACATCACCCTTATAACTCTTCTTTATTCTCCTCCCCTGTCTCTCCCCATCCTCCTCCACCTCCCCCCTTTCTCTCGGTTACGGCCTCTGCCAGGTCTAGACTGAGCTTGGCTCACACTCGCGTTGTGATAACTTGCTGAAAGCCGTTGCCTTCCCTGTGAATATACGCGCCTAACCCTCTCCCTGTGCTTCCTCCATTTAACTTTGCGACCACGACTCTGTGTCTCTCTCTCTTTCCACAGATTGCCCAAATCATTTCACTGGTCTGGCCCGTCTAACAGCTAGAGGCTTGCTGGCCCAACGCGTAGGTGCTGACATGTTTTAAGGGCGGCACAGCTAAGCGTATATTAAAGAAAAATAAGAAAAGCCAACATGTGCACTCAAAGGCACACTGTTCAAAGTCAGATTAATGGTTACTCTTGTATGGTTTTTATTTGAGACCTCAAACACTGCCACTAGTCCGGCTAAAAAATATATGATTTTAATTTTCCGTCCAGCTAACATGTATATGCAGAGGTATTCTTGTGTGCCTTGTCAGCGCGTGTGTACTCTGCGCGTGTGTGTGTGTTTTTGAGGATATGCTATGGCAAACAACATGAGCAGCTGCAACACATCTGTCAACTATGATCAGATGCTGCAGGCCTCGTGTAACCCCTCAAGGCCTCCTTTCTTCCTATGTGGGTTCTAAATACGACCTGCAGACAAACAGTGAGTCGGGTGGGGGGTGTGGGGGGCACATGACCGCCCCAGCCCGCCCACCTGTCCAGCAGACTAGACCTGATCACCGCACAGGAGATAGATGACTAGCCGTGCAGCCAACCAACCAACCAGACAGACGGACAGACAAGCCCCGAGCAGTTGATCAAAGATGATATTCCTCCTCCCCTTCGTCTCCCTGGTTTGACCTTGGATTGTGCCTTTCCCTTGGCTGTTATGGCCGACATCAAGCTAACCAGCTGGAGAGCAGGGGAGAGGAGAGGCTTTTTATGACTGGCCCTGCTCTATGTTACACTTCATCTGTCCCTGTTTCGGGGTGAGGATGACCTTCTCTCCTCATGTGCATATTGCAGGAAATGCTCCTCATTTTTACTCATCTCTGCTCAAGTGTGTTGCTGCTGCTATACAAACGTTGAGCAGGCCCCAGCCGCTGCATTCCACGGTGTCAGCAGTCATAGACATGCAGTAACTCAACTTTAAAGCACAGTTGGTCAGAGGTATTTCATAAAAAAAAATAACCACAGTGTGATTTGGCGTATACCTTTTTAAGCGTTTGAAAGTGTATAGGCTGCTACAGAAGGAAATAAAGTGTTGAATCTGTATGGTCCAACTGAAGTATTGTCCATGCACTTTGTGTAACAGCAGAAGTCAAGGGGACCCACGCTGATTACAGAGTGTGTTCTCTACCATGTAATACTGTATATCATTTTGCCTTGGCTACCAAGGTGCCGTGCCTCCCCTTTGTCTGTAGGTTATCGGAACAAAAAGGGCTTGCATTTGTCTTGGCCCAATGTAACAAGAATTAAACATTTCTCCTTTGTTCCCTCTTGTGAAAAAGAAAGACCTTGGCTCTGTTATCTGCACTGTTCTGTCTCTGCGCCTCTGACAGGCTACATCAGGCGGAGAGAAGCCAGAGCAGGGAGCTGCCTTCTGTTTCCCTCACACACATCATTCCAGGACTTTTATCACATTACAGTCCCATCCAAGAGAAACTCACAGTACAGCAGCGAAAAAGCAAGTCTCTTTAACCACCAGGCCCTTCTTATGTCCAGCACTGCTCCCCGTGACCCAAAAGGAGGCACCGGCCGGGGGCAGATGCAGACACATATGGAGGGGGACGAGGGATAGGGGATGGGGAGGACAGGAGAGGACAGGACATACCGACAGCCTGGTCGCCAGTTGAGCACCGCATGCTGATTTATAGCCGGTTCTGACGGAGGGAGGGTTGATCCTGCGACTTCACCCATAAAACTAGACGTTCATTATCGTCCTCGAGGAAACTGATGGACGGACGAGAGCAGAGGAACAGAGTGGAAGTAGGACGAGGGAGTGGGAGGGAAAGTGGTTTTCTTTAAAAAAAGATAAAATGAAGAGAAACTGTTTCCATTTTGAATGGTGTGGATAACAGTAACTGAGGAAAGAGAGGTATAGGACATGAGGGAGGACAGGAATATGGAGCTAAGCAGTAGGGTGAAGAGGCAGAGTGATGAAGGGATGATGGAGAGGGTGTGAGGATGGAGAGGGAAAAACAGAGAAGGGGAATGAGTGATGGGGCCCATAGGAGCAAAAGGGAGAAGAGGGGATGAAAGTGAAAAAGGGAAGACATCAGGCA
Organism: Ammodytes dubius; assembly: GCA_026122265.1. Lineage (NCBI taxonomy): Eukaryota > Metazoa > Chordata > Actinopteri > Uranoscopiformes > Ammodytidae > Ammodytes > Ammodytes dubius. The sequence goes on along the minus strand of CM047521.1, from coordinate 25,561,061 downwards.
ACAAAATCTGCCCCGATGGATGGAGCTGCTTGCTGATTAATGTGGTGTTGTGGGCATCATTATACGTCCACTGTCAAAGATGGGCAGACTTGAGTAAAGTGATGCTTATGGGGCTGTGCGTGTGTTTATCTGTGTACGTATTGCGCTGCCCATTTTTGTTCTCCATCCTTAAGCTTTTTATTTGTCTTCCAAAGCAAACTGAGTTCCACAGAACACACACGCCTGTGGTGAGAGTAACATCCGCCCACATACACACTCCACTTTTCCAAACGCCTATCTAACACCGCTGGTTGAGAGAGAGAGAGAGAGAGAGAGAGAGAGAGAGAGAGAGAGAGAGAGAGAGAGAGAGGAGAGAGAGAGAGAGAGAGAGAGAGAGAGAGGAGAGAGAGAGAGAGAGAGAGAGAGAGAGAGAGAGAGGTTTAGACCACCCAGGACTGGGTAGTCACAGGGCTACTTTGATGTGGCACAAGCATATGTGCAGTGTATGGGCACAATCTCTACTAAAACACACTAGCTGAAACATGGTTTTACTGCCTCCTGTGCGGCATCATTACTCCTCGTCATTTGAGAAGGGGGGATGCTCAAAAAAGGAGAGATAGAATTGAGAGAGAGAGGCAGCCACCTCCTGTGCCAGGCAGTGCCAGGCTGAAAGACTGGAGCAGTATTGTTCACCCTGAGGGAGAGGAAACCTGCCCAGTGTAACCACATCTCAATTAACCAATTCAGTTCAAAAGTTAACAGGGGACTAATTAGAGAGAATAGTGCTGAGCAACTTGTTTTAATTTGCTTTTTTTCCCCACATCCGTCTGCGTGTCCATGACCTGGCTGGCTGAGCTCTGGCTGCGTCGGCTGAAAACATGGCACGCAAGCCGCCGTTAGTCACCAAACCAGCCTCATGGCCAGATACATAAAACCAATCGATTTAGACAGATCAGTCATCAGCTGTAAAACAAACCAGATCCAGAACATTCCACGTGATGTTTCCAGTTGGAACAGGATAACCATGAAAATCCCTTATTTGAAATGGGGAGTTTTCAGAGACCTGTGGGATAATGTTCAAAAGATAGTTTTTAAGTCATATCTAACGTGGCTTTTTTTTTTTACATGTTCGCCCCCTTGTACTTGGTCCCACAAATGGGTTTTAACCGATGCCAAATGAGGAGGTTTAGTGCCTCACTATTGGCCTGATGTAGTCTCTATTTAGCACCATCATATTAAATGACTGCGCAGTCCTCAAGGCAACTGCAGACTCCTCTCGTTGACAATATGGCCTCTGGCAGAAAATGTTTATAACTTACCATTTAAAGTACACATTTTTTCCTTGTGTTCAGGAGTAGTATAGGGGGGCTTTCTATATTGGCTTCTGCTACCAATAAAATATATGTGGGATCTAATGCACACATTGTGAAGCTGCTTTGAGCCCTGGAGCCAAATGCATGGTGTTTAGAATCAGGCTGACAACTAGATTAGTAGAACTAAAGTGGTAGAGAGAGAGAGAGAGAGAGAGAGAGAGAGAGAGAGAGAGAGAGAGAGAGAGAGAGAGAGAGAGAGAGAGAGGAGAGAGAGAGAGAGAGAGAGAGGAGAGGGGTGAGAAATCCTTATTTGACTATTATCTTTATCTCTGATTTTATTTGTCATTTATATTTTCAGCATTTGTAAAAGGCTGGGATAATGTTGTCCCTGCATGGTAGATTCACTGTGTGTGTGTGTTCCTGTGTGTATGAGGAAGAGGGTGAGAGAAGTCGTGGATGTCAGGATGCAGTTTGAGGGGTGAAGGACTCCCCTGTTGTATGCGAGACCCTGGAGGATTCCTCCCCCCTTCCTCTCCTCTTTACTCCTTCCTTCATCTCTCCCATCCCCCCCACCCCCCACCATACACTCATCCCTTCCTCTGTGAGATTCACAATGCTGGGAAGAAAATGTGTCATTAACAGGGGGAGACCAAAATAATGTTTATGAGCTCAGGCAGCACTAAAATCATTTTCCATATCAGTGCAACTGCATGGGCCCTGTGGGGGAGTAAATCTGATTTTCTCCTCCCTGTGCCAATGGGAAACATCATGGGAAAGAAAACAGATTGGATTGTTAGAGATGGCCTGACGCAGCTGTGGGCGGCTCTTTTTGTGTGTTGGGTGTGTTGCTGTTTCTGTGTGTGTGTTCATGAGAGAGGAAGAAGACGAAGAGAAAGCAGAATGTGGATGTTTAGCGTGTGTTTTGTGGACATAAGAATGAGATGGATGAGCCCAACTATGGTAATCATCACAATTTCATACCTACGGAAACGAAAGAAACAGCCCTGAAAACGCTCTTATGTAACAATGGGTCGCTTAACAAGCACACTCACCAAGGTTTGGACAGATAACAAATGGTTCTCCTTGAGGAGTGTGTAGCTTGCCCTGTATACAAAGAACAAAGTGCTTTTGGCCCTGCAAGCACTCATGCAAAATATCAGGCCCTTTATTGACCATTCCATAAGAAAACACTTGCATTTTATCTGGACCAAGAGACAAAACAGTAATCGCTTTAGTAAGGGAGCGCGGGGAGGGATTTAATAAAGTAAAATGCTGATGGAAATAACAAGGTAGTGCTTGGAGAGAAAACAGTTGGTAAAGAAAAGTGCACTGGTCTGGTATAATATGCACTTCCGCTTACAGCATGAACGTTTTAAGTTCTCAGAGAAAGGAGGGAACGGGGGGATTGAAGGGAGAGTTTTTGGTGATGTTGTGTTGTGACACTGCTTCTCTTGTGCGTGCTATTACATCTGTGTTGTGGGAGTAGTAGGGAATGTTACTGTGCATGTGTGGGTGGGTATAAAAGGAAGGTAATGGGCCTTGAGCTCAATTCTCCTTGGCCTGGTCCTTGCTGCTGCTGTTTCGAATCTGTCCTCCCACCTCTTGCGTCCCAGCCTGGAATGTCTTGCTTGTTTCTCCACAGATGGGCCAGTGACTCAGCACACTTTACTTTTACACTTTCACACACAGTGGATCACAGTGATCTCCCCTAAACTTGGGTCCAAGTGAAAAGCCCCAAACACCTAACCTAGACCTAACCCTCCTTTACATCTGCCTCTTGTCCAACTGTTTGCCACTATATCCGTACCCTACCCAACTTTTGGTAAATGAAAAGCCAAAATGACCGGACCGAACCGCTCCGACCCGCTCTACTCGGTAGAAAAGAGGCATTAGTGTCCCTTGCTCTATGACCGTTTTCCTTTCCTTTGGGCAGTATGATCTATCTAGGTGTACTCTACCTTTAACCTCTTTACCCTTACCCCAGCATCCTGTTCCCCTGTTCCCCTGTTGGCCAGCTCTTACTTTGACAGTTGGAGGTTATTTTTGTCTATCAAGCAACACACTTCCTGGCCTGCTCCTTGTGGCTAATAGCTTCACTGGTGCTGTGTGTGTGTCCAGACCATTATTTACAGTGCCCATAAAACTACTGTTGAGCAGGAACTCTTCCAGACATTGCTATCTCTTCCTGTTGGCTACCCACCATTGGCCCACAAGTAACAAACGTTCCCGGACAATGATAACCCTCTCTGAAAAGCAAGGCTTTATAAATGAGTAATTGTGGTAAAATGTAAGTGGAATACCCCATTGACACACACACACACACACACACACCACACACACACACACACACACACACACACACACACACACACACACACACACACACACACACACACACACACACACACACACACACACACACACACACACACACACACACACACACACACACACACACACACACACACCACACACACACACAATACCTGTTCTGCTGGGACAGGAGAGCCAATGTTTTTCGTAGACTCCTGTACAAATAGTGATAGAGAGAATAGATGGAGAGATACATGTACTGTTCGGATGTATGTTCTATATGACATGGAGACATTTACTCCTCTTGGTTTTTCTCTGTAGAATCACGGCCTGTAAGGATCCATTGTTGTTTTCAGTCGCCGTGCCAGTTGGACTCATTTGTTTAGGATTAGAATCTCTTTCCCATATCATGTCAACTCATATATATTGTATAAACAGCTGGGTGAAGTGGGCGGAATCGTTGGCCAGACTCTCTGCGAAGCCAAACTTTATTTGCATAGCACTTATGCATAAAAATTCCAAGAGTCCCTTTTACCATCTCTCTTCAATCGCCAGCGAGTGGCTGACCACAAAGCCACTCTGCAAACACAGGCTGTCAACTTCAGAGAGACGACCACCAGGCGCACACAGTCACACACACACACACAGTCTCACACACACAGTCTCACCCAGTCTCACACACACACACACACACACACACACACACACACACACACACACACACACACACACACACACACACACACACACACACACACACACACACACACACACACACACACACACACACAGTTCACACAACACATCACACACACACACACACACACACACACACACACACACACACACACACACACACACACACACACACACACACACACACACACACACACACACACACAGTTTCACACATACACAGTCTCACACACACACACACACACACACACACACACAACACACACACACACACACACAACACACACACACATCACACACACACACACACAGTCTCCAACACATCACACAACACACACACACACACACACACACACACACACACGCACACTACCACACACTATCTTTTGCTCTTTTCCTCTCAAACGTTTCTCACAGTCCCCCTACCCCCTCATCTCCATCTCCAGTCTAAACTCTCACCCTCTATCCCTCCTCTGGATTTTGCCGCCCTGTAGTGCGGACAATCTTTTCTCCACTCTTCCTGCGTAGATCCTTTCTAAATGCTTCTTCTCCCGCACCCTTTTCCACTTGTACCACCCCCGCACTGACCACATCCACTAAAACTCACTCCACAGGCACGCAGTGTGGAAGAGTGTCAGGGGTGTGCGCTGCTTGCACTTTCCCCCACCCCTGCACTACTGGCTCCGGCTTCAGCACTGGACCGCCTGCTTGCTCTCTCTCTCTCCCCCTGCTTCTGATCACACACCACCCCCTGTACTGTAGTTGTAGAGTTATGGCCCACTTCCTTAGCTTCCAACCACCCACCAAAAAAAACAAAAAGACAAATTCAAGGAGGGAGTTTATAAAGCAAAGGGGAGGAGGCAAGGGATTGAAACAAACAAAACTCCTGCTACAGTTGTTCCTGAAGTGACGAGGAATTTGGCTACCAGTTGTTGTAATGTTTTCAAGATGACATTGACTATTTGAAAGGAAATCCCCCCCTCTCTTTAGTAGCCATTTGAAAATTCCTTGTGTGTTTTACTGTGAGGAAGTAGGCGCTGGGTTTAGTCAGCAGACCTCTGGGGTAAGCGCGTTCAGTCTGTCTGGGGCCGCTGGTGTGTACAGTTGCCCAATTTCAATCCCATGTCCCTGTGTTACTAAAGAGGGTCCGGCGCACTTCGTTGTGTGTTTCATGGGTGAATATGTGTGTGGAAAGTCTGTCTGGCTTCTTCTTCTTGGGCGTTTGAATTCCTGGGTAGTACGTGGGACCGCATCGGTAGGAAAGTCTGATGAAAAAGACACTGAAGTAGTGAGGAGTGAAACTCTTACCAACAGACATCTCGCTCAATATGTTTTCACTGGGTAAGTTTACATTCAAATGTCTCCATTTATGTATCATTTGTCTTCATTCTCTACAGAAAGGTTTTTATTATGGGCCTCCTAATATTAGAGTTGAAGAGCCAAACCACTATGATGTACAGCTAAAAACAGAACAGCGCAATAGCTATCAGACGTATCAGTTATCCCAGACTAATACAGTATGTTACCAATACATGTTGTCTGGATGGTCAGAGAGCTAAAGCAGTGCTGGTAAAAAGCTATTTGAACCAGATGGATTTTATTTCGTTCTTGTGAACGGAAATGGTTTCTTGTTCTCTCTCTGATCTTGTAACACTTGCTGATATTGAATCCACTTGTTTGAGGCAAAAAAGGGGAGTGTATGTTTTGTCAAAGGACATGACAGAGGCATGTGAGCTGTGATTATTTCGGGTGTGTGCTGTGAACGGCTACAGAGCAACATGGATTCCACATGGCACTGACCGCTGACTGCGCAACTTCAACTGGCCGATGCTCACTCACTCTTTCTCAACTAGCTTGTGTGTGTGTGTGTGTGTGGTGTGTGTGTGTGTGTGGTGTGTTGTTGTGTGTCGTGTCTGGTGTGTGTGTGTGTCTTTCTATCTCCCTGCACATCATACCCTCTATATTACTTGCTGATCACTTGAGCTGTGTAGAACAGGTTGATGCAGTCACACCTGCAATTTTCTCTCTGTCTTCTTCCCTTGTCACCATCACTCTGCTCTCTCATTGTCTTGTGTCCTTGTCTAGACAACACGTCCATCCGTCCCTTTAGGCTGCCGCCTGCCATTAACACAGAGAGCTAGTGCCGACTCCCTTGGCTCCTCGTTTTTCATGAGCAGACAAGGGAATATGATGCACGTTACTTTATCTTCTCTCTCAGTGTGTGTTTTTTTTGTGTGTGTGTGTGTGGGTGGATGGGTGGATGTGAAAGCAAATAGGGGAGACCGGGATAGTAGGCACACTTTTTACTCTAGTGAGAATTGCTCATCACCTAAACATCTTTCAATAGTCATTCCTACATTAAATTGAAGCTTAAGGTGTTGGCTTGAAATGTGTACCCATCACTTTTTCTAACTTATTGTAATAAAGAAGAAATGAATCATCAAAGACACCTTTACACATTGTGACAAACAACCCCATCAAGGGGTTGGTTGTCACACACTATGGGGTTGTTTGTCATAATGTTATCTTAATGGGAATAATCTTAAAAGAAGGCAAGAAAGCAGAACTAAATTTGAAAGTGTAATTGCATTGTCAAGTTGACATATAGGCCTACATAATTTGGCAGCTGTTATAGTTTGGGATGCACTGGGTTGTTTTGATTTTGTTGCCCTTTTTTCTTTTACGTGCAAGCTGCCTTTTCCTGCTCTATTCTTTCCTTCTCTGGGGTGTCAGTGAGGACACAGCTTGACAATTTATTTCGTTATTGGGTTCCTTTTCTGGCTGCAGCCTTTGGATAACATGTGACAACCAACCCCCCAAAAAATGTGACGACCAACCCCAACTTGAATTTCTTGCTAGCATCAAGGCCAAAAACCATCTGACAACTAATTAGCTTGCTAACCATAATCTAAACTATAGTTTACCCTTCACACTTTTTTAGGGTAACAAGTGTTTTGTTATATAAACCCATTGTGTAAAAGCCTAAAAGAAAAATACTGAGCTAAATATTTTCAATTTGATATAAAAAACACAAACAGTCCTCTCACCTCAAATTCAGCAGTCTAACTCCAAGGAAGATTATGTAGGTGACCTCTGATCCCAATTCTGGATATTTACTTACCAAAATTTCACAGACAACGCCTTCTGGTTCCGAGATATAACGATTGTGACAACCAACCCGTGTGACATATAACCCCGTTCTCCCCTACAAGTGTGTTAATGGATACATACATTTATCCAGGAGGACATTTTTATCTGATTCTTAGCATTCAAAAGAACAACCAGCGGGTAGGTATTTATCCTATATGATTTGTGTTATTCCTTGTTAAGACAATGAAAAAGTACTTAACCCTTGAGTTGTATTAATGTTTAGGGGTGCTCATAATGACATTAAAGATCTGTCAAGGATTATCACACATCCCTCCCCACAGCCAAACAATTGAAACCAGTTAAATTCCAGAGAATGTGTGTGTTGTGTGTGTGTGTGTGTGTGTGTGTGTGTGTGTGTGTGTGTGTGTGTGTGTGTGTGTGTGTGTGTGTGTGTGTGTGTGTGGTGTGTGTGTGGGGGGGGGGGGGGGGGTGGTGTGTGTGTGTGTGTGTGTTTGTGTGTTGTGAGTTTACGAGCTGCACAGGAGCTTGGGTGTGGTTTCACCGTAGGTTGGAAGGGCTGCTGTTGCTGTGCAGCACACCAACCCACTGCATCTGCCCACTATACTGTTGTAATGGCCAGCATTCAGTCAGGCTCCTTGCCTCAAGCGCTGTTTCTCTATCGTTCCCATGACAACTGGGCATTGGTTCTCCCTGCGCCCGCCTCTACGCCTGCTGCTCACTCCGTGCAGTGGCGTCTGCCTGGGCAACATTGCTGTGCGTGCATGCATGTGTGCTTTAGTGTTTGTTCACTAACTGGACTCCTTCACCCTACACACCTACGCACAGGCAACAGGTAACACCTCCACCGCCACCTCCAGAGCTTGTGGTAGTACTTGAACCGTTTGCAACAAGACTGTGTGTGCGTGAGGGTGTCAGGGGGTCAGATGTTTAGATGTCAGGGAGGGAGCTTGGCTTTTCCTCATCCCAATGCTCCCTCTCCTTAATTCTGTAATAGGATTAATCTCCATCGCTCTCAGGGATCGGCGTCGATTAGGATGCACATGACCCGATTTTCTTAAGAGCCCGTACAAAATGCACTATGCTGGCACCACTTGAGAACCGGAGAAAAAAAATAAACAGTTTTCCTTTTTTTAAAAAAGGGTCAAGAAAACACACAACCTTAACACGGAGCTGGCATAGCAGTGGCAGCCCCCCTGGACCCATGTCACTATTTAATAAGCTGCTAGATAAACATGTTATGGTGAGTCCAGCCCCGGTGCTGTCATACGTATCTCAGACCTTCACAACCATTGCTTTGGTTGGAACCCAAACTGAAACTTGCCCCGACACCAAGGCAGAACTGCCCACTTTTATAACCTCTGTGCCTTCTCACACACACCTTTGGTTCATTAGGCTTTGAATGGGTTTTTGAGGGATTTTATTAACACAATGTGAGGCTTGCTCATGGCCTAAGATTCGAAAAAAGGGTGTGAATGCTTGGGCAAACTGCAAGAGAAAGACAGATATTTGCACAATGACAAACTGAGTGACAGGCGGAAGAGTCAGCAAGAGCCAGTTTGCCATTAGTGAATGCCACTGCATAGATTGTCTATAGTTGAGATTGGACCAATAGTCAGCCCTCTGCCCAGTACAGACCCTATGGCCAGAGAGGATCACTCAGAGGTCTGATCTGGTTTTGTTGTGGGAAGGGCTTCATGTATAAATATATACAAGACCCTCCCACAGTTTTCCTTCAATCCCTTTCTACCCTATCAGCTTAGACTTCAAAGATCGCCTTGCCTGCCATCTAGACCTTCCCCTTGTTATGTATTGTCCCTCTCCTCTCCTTGTCTTTCTGACACAGGCTCCTTCCTCTCTTGGTGTGTGAAGAGGGGTTTCACGGCCTCTCTCTGTCATCTCTATGTCTCTCTCTCCCTCTCCCTCTCTCCCCCTCTCTGGGGCAAGGCTGTTAATAATGCAGGAGGATTAGCTGATTAATGTGAGCCGGAGGTGCTGAGGAAAGCTGGGGGTTCCTGGGGGCGACAGGCAGAGAGAGCAGGAGAGTGTGCGATGTGGAGGGCGGTGCCATACAGGAGCCCTGGGTGTCTGGATGATGGGGGCTGGATCTGTGCCTATAGCAAGCATGTTGGCCACAATCCAACCCCCTGAAAGCCCATCCTGCACTCCCCAGAGCTCTGCCAGGAGCGCCCTGCATGGTCAGGGGTGATAGGAGGTGGCAGCGGAGAAGGAAGGGCGGCTTAAAAGGAAATTTAAAAATTAATGCACAGCAGTTAAGGGAAACTCAACTTTCAAGAGTTGAGCGACAGATTCAATATATGTTTCTAACAAGTAGAACAATACAGCAGCATCATCATGCACATAGTCTTAGCTATGCCTTTGCTATTATATTCTTCCAAAGGAAAATAAATCAACTGTAGAACTATTGGCTTTACATCAGCAGGTTAGCGCAACTGTCACTGTATTTTCATATGAAGTCTTTTATTTACAGTCTGAAGTATTACAGTATCATGGCGTTACACACAGCCAGGTTGCAAATCCTCCTGGTATTGTCCATCTCATGGTTGGTAGACCTATGCGCTAAGACACACGGGACCCCACTCTCCTAAACTGGGGGGAGGAGAAATGTTCCTCCCTTTCCCGCACTATTCGATCTGGTGGCGGTTTATGAAGGGCAGCACTAGCTAGACGAGGGTTTGCCTTTAGTGGTGGAGGCGATTCAGAGTGCCAGGGCTTTATCTAAGGCAAGCTTATACGCACTGGGATTTAGTAACGGTGCTGGGGTTCTCGGACCACTTATTTAGGACTGTTGATACGGTCAAGTTGAATATCCTTGAAAATGGCATTATGAGCCCTGTCCACAGTGAAGAGAGTCGGTGATATGATCGCTTTGTCGGTGCAGCACCATTCCCACGCATTATATTATGTACCGTATTATTACTCGTCCCACAAATAACACTAAGTCGTGGCCACAAAATATTTTTTCATCAGAAAGTACATTTCTGACTTTGTGTCACAGTGTGTTACAACCTGGCTCAATGGTTTGAAACAATAAAGGGGAGGCCACACATAGTCTTGGATAAACATAAGGAATGTAATAAAGAATAATGTGACCAACCAAATATAAAGGAAACAAAAGAGCAGGCTGCAGGCCAGGGAAGGGAAGAGTCAATCTGTCAGGGCTGCTTTGTAGGCTCCTGAGCCAAACCTGCTGAGGTGAGCTGATCTCATTAGGTGGTGTGGCTCTGCCCACCAGCTCCCTGCAAGACAGAGCACACCAGAAGCAACAACACAACAGCAACACAACCTCAAGGCAACCCTGTGGCCGTCACAGTGATAAAAGTGATAGTTTAGAACTAACTTACTTACTTAGGCCTTTAAGTTCCCTAGGGAACATAGGCCATCGATGAAAAGTTTAGAACTAAGGAGAATGTTATTGTCTTCAATGAGTTTGTGATTGACTGTTGGCAAACACACACAACCCACACCACACCCACCCACCCACCACACACACACACACACACACACAACACACAACACACACACACACACACCCACACACACACACACACACACACACACACACACACACACCACACACACACCACACACACACACAACACACACACACTCTACCAGCCTGGGGCTATGTTGCAAAGGGTGACAGAAGTGTGTCTGTATGTGTGCAAGAATGCATAACCGTTGTGTAACTGTTTGTGTGTGTGTGTGTGTGTGTGTGTGTGTGTGTGTGTGTCTACATGTTCCTATGCTCTGGCCCATAAGCCATAGGCTATTCGGTGCCGAGGCCAGTGGTAGACTGATGGGTTTATCCCGCCTGTCGGCCCAGAGGATGTGCTCACTCACTGCCTAGCTGATTCCAGACACAATTCTTCTCCCACTCCCAGAAAAGGATCAATTCATGTTTAAACCGATTCATTCTTAAAGGAAAATCAAATCACACTGTGTTCCTAGCTCGTCACGAGGGGCTGATAATTAATTTTTACCATCTCACTCTCCCTCTTCATTCAATGTATGCTGTACACCAATGTGTGAATGTGTGCTCTCATCTAGGCGTCTCCATACATATGCATGAGACTTCACAGCAGTGTGACTTGGGGGGAATTAATGTGCGGAGAGCCAGGCACCCGGGCCCCCTAGCTCAAGTGCACTGGCGGGCGCGTAATGGCAGCGCGATTTAAGCAGTGGTTAATCAGTGTGTTTTCTCCAACTTGCCCAGCAATGCATAACACACAACAGCCCCCAGTCACACGGGCGTCGCTACGAACGGTCATCATAGTCTTGTTAAACACAAAGTTCAGCCAGCCAGGGACAGATTGCTTTGCTGGTGTCATCATTATGGTAAAAAACAAAGCAAAGCAATGGTTTGTGTCAGAAAGAGAGAGAGAGAGGAAACAGAGGTGTTACAATGAGGGACGAGGCATTGTGGGTAGTGTAGTTCTACTATGCCGAGATGGGACAGAGGAGGAAAGGGGTGGAAAAGGGCCACTGTGATGAAAAATGAATTGAATGCCAAAAGACAGTTAAGAATACAGGATTGTCGGAGCCATGCAGAGAGAGAGAGGACGAATGAAAGAAAGAGACACAGAGGAGGTGAAATGAAGCAGAGCAATAAGAGAGTTTGAGGGCATGGAAGTGAGAGATGGAGACCATAAGATAATGGAGGGAGGGGGAGAAATCGAGAGAGGGACACAGGGGAGCTGGAGCAAAAGTGTGTGAGAGCGAGATGGAGAAAGCCTGAGAAAGTGTGTACTCAGCTGTGAGATGAGACCTCTGTGTGCCCATGGGGAGAGGCGGTGTGAGGGGAAGAGAAGACTAGGGGAGAGGACTGTGCTATCAGTGAGGGGGAGGAGAGTCTCACACACACTCTCTCTCTCTCTCTCTCTCTCTCTCCTCTCTCTCTCTCTCTCTCTCTCTCTCTCTCTGTCTCGCTCACATTCGTTCTCACTCATTCATCCTCTCCCTAGGGCAGCTTTCAAATCTGCCTGGAGAATGGTTCCACGTATGGTGCTTTTCCACTACAGGGTACCAGCTCTATTCAACTCTACTCGCTTATTTGAGTTTTTTTCCACTTTAAAAAAAGGTCCCTGGTACCAGGCCCTGGTCCCTGGTAATAACTTCTTGTGTACCCCTACTTTGTCGAGATTCCAGGAACCAGGGTCTAAATGGTGACGTAAAACCCTGCAGACCACTGATAGACCAGAGCATCATCAGTGGGCGTGACCCTATCCTGCACAACAGACAGCCAAGCTACTGTTGTGGTTGCAGTTTTTTGGGCTTGCTGTCCGCCGGTTCTTTCTTCTACTTTCAAAACTGGTAAAGCGGACAAGCATGTTGTGGTCCCTTTAAGAGGTAGGGCTGTTCCTCACGCTGGTGGCCCATAAGCTCAACTGGGCCACCCCAAAAGAGAGAGTCTACCAGCAACTTGCTAACGACGCTATGATGACCAGTTACACAGAGGCGGTGCTATCATGTAGCCTGGCACCGCCCGCCTATCTTCTTCCGCTCAATTTAAATTTCCCTTCAGTCAGTCTGGGTCTGTGGTATATTCTTAGGTTTTCTCCAGACAAATTTTTGGCGGTCCAATCAGCGAACAGAGGGAGTCGCTTAGAAGCCGGCGCATGACATACGTCACGACCAAACGTTATGCGATTGGTTAGCAGATCCAGAGTGGCACTGGGAAGATCCAATAGTTTTAAACTTCAACAGACACCCGCCTTCAAGTGAGTTAACGTTTGTCAATTGAGCGATTCCAGACCTTCTGTACAAATTAAATGAAGTACGACGGTCTGGTAAGACCAGGCTAGCTATCATGGGTACTCTCTTGTAAAGGAAAACCAGTTAAGAAAAGGGCCTGGTCCAAAAAGGGAGTACATTAGAGCCGACACCATGTATGCCACCAGAGGGCCAGTGGGCTGCATCCTTTTACATCTATCTGATGCAGTTTTCTATCTTCTCCACGTCACTCATGATCACATTGTTCACGCAATCCTCTAATGCTAACCATGTTTTTCTCTCCTTCCCTTTGTCCCTGTGTGAACGCAGGCAGTGGATTGATGGGCAATTCCTCCGCCTCCTTCATGGGGACCTTTCTGGCCAGTAGTCTGGGGACCCCCCCTTCCCACCCGTCTCACCATTCCCGACCGCCCTCCTCGCCCTCTTCGCCCTCCTTCCGAAGTGGACCCCACTCCAGCACCTCACAAATCTGGTTTCCCCATTCGCATGAAGGTACCTTCAAATCATACATGTACACAAACACACGCCCATAGCCTCACCCCCCTCATCTGACCACAATTGGCGTTTTTTCCATATAAATGAGCGGGCTCTGCTCGCGGCCCGGCCCGGCCCGTCAGCCCAGCGCGGAATACAAATATAAAAACAAAAACATAAATTTAAAATGACGCACTGCCCTGAGATGATGAAGTATAAAAGCACTGACCTTGTTTGCCGTTCATAACACTGTGGACACGGGCCCTTATACGTCCATGGTTTATAGTTAAATTATAGTTAAAACTCGCAAGCGAAATGCCAATTGGCGCTTCGATTCATAGGTGAGCATTGAGCAACAGGACTTTTCTTCTTTCTTTTTAAGCCCTCGTTATTTGGCTCATGTGGTTGTAGTAGTTATACTAGCTATGCAGGGGCATCATTTTGGCTTCTATGGCACACTGCATTGTGCGTTGAATATTAACCCTCTGAACCCTAAGGGCATTTTCTCGATTTTACATGCTTTTATAAATTACCATTTAGAGGGCAGGCAGATAACATAATACCCAGGTGATTCATATCAAAATGTTCAGAACACTCTCAGCTCTCAGTGTGGAAGGTTCAATGTTGCCCTAGTCCAATGTAAAAAAAAAATATTTTGACATAAATGTTGAAATTTTAAGTCCGATTTTTGAAAAATTTCGAAATTTGTGTGAAATAATACCTTTATTCATCTGATTAAGTTATTTTGGCTCTTGAAACTGCTTCTCCAAAACATTAGCTTCTAAAATGTACTGGAATTTTTCCATAAAAAGGTTGGGAAGAGCAAAAAACATGACTAAAATGATCTTTTTGTCCAAACGTTTTTTGGTTTTTTGGTTCTCGATTTTACATGCTTTTATAAATTACCAATTTAGAGGGCAAGTAGATAACATAATACCCAGGTGATTCATATCAAAATGTTCAGAACACTCTCAGCTCTCAGTAAGGAAGGTTCAATTTTGCCCTAGGCCAATGTAAAAAAAAAATATTTTGACATACATGTTGAAATTTGAAGTCCGATTTTTGAAAAATTTCGAAATTTGTGTGAAATAATACCTTTATTCATCTGATCAAGTTATTTTGACTCTTGAAATTGCTTCTCCAAAACATTAGCTTCTAAAATGTACTAGAATGTTTCCATAAAAAGGTTGGGAAGAGCAAAAAACATGACTAAAATGATCTTTTTGTCCAAAAGTTTTTTGGGTTGAGATCTAAGGGCATTTTCTCGATTTGACATGCTTTTATAAATTACCAATTTAGAGGGCAAGTAGATAACATAATACCCAGGTGATTCATATCAAAATGTTCAGAACACTCTCAGCTCTCAGTGAGGAAGGTTCAATTTTGCCCTAGGCCAATGTAAAAAAAAAATATTTTGACATACATGTTGAAATTTGAAGTCCGATTTTTGAAAAATTTCGAAATTTGTGTGAAATAATACCTTTATTCATCTGATTAAATTATTTTGACTCTTGAAATTGCTTCTCCAAAACATTAGCTTCTAAAATGTACTAGAATTTTTCCATAAAAAGGTTGGGAAGAGCAAAAAACATGACTAAAATGATCTTTTTGTCCAAACGTTTTTTGGGTTGAGATCTTAAGGGCATTTTCTCGATTTGACATGCTTTTATAAATTACCATTTTAGAGGGCAAGTAGATAACATAATACCCAGGTGATTCATATCAAAATGTTCAGAACACTCTCCGCTCTCAGAGAGGAAGGTTCAATTTTGCCCTAGTCCAATGTAAAAACAAAATATTTTGACATAAATGTTGAAATTTGAAGTCCGATTTTTAAAGAAATTCGAAATTTGTCTGAAATAATACCTTTATTCCAAGCCAACAGTTTCTTAACGCCCAATAGCACAAATAGACATTTGCCTCAGTAGGCTTCACATTTCTTCTCCACTGAGAAAAAAGTCCCTTTAATGGGAAAAATATTGAGAAATGTCATGGAGTGACAGATGAATAAATCCTTCTCCCAAGATGGACATCATGCAATAGATGTCACTTGTACAAACAATACAAAAAAATCATGAAGGAATACAATAATTGACTAATGTTAACATGCTAATACTAAAATAAAATATGAATAGTGTGGATGCAGGAGAACTTCAGATGCTGCCAGAGGAAGGACTTGATCCACACCGTCTCGTCTCCACCAGGGAAAACTGGAAGAGAACAGACAGACAACAAATGAGCCAAGAAAAGTGAACAGGCATGAAAACAAAAAGACTATCCTGCTGAGCGAAAGCATTATCCCCATATACAAAGCATTAGCTTCTATAATGCACTGTCATTTTCCCAAAAAAAGTTGGGAACTGCAAAAAACATGACTAAAATCAACTGGATCACTTATCTGTAAGTTCCAGGAGATGACACCAAATCTGTCCCTACTCATGACTGTTGCGGCAAATGGACAGGTTAAACTGTGGTTCTGCCTCCAGTAATCAGCAATGTGGTGTAGTCTAACCAGGGCCATGTAAAAGAGGAGTCCAATGTACTTGTAAAACTCCGTCCATTTAAACTTTTTACCCATGGCAATTTTTTTGGCAGCCTGTTTGTTTGTGTTGCTACAGAGTGTGTGTACAGTGTGTGCAGTGAAAAACAATTTGAAGAACTCAATTGGTGTGTAGAAGTGCGTGCCTAGCTGTGGGCCAGGGGTGTGTGCAGGTTGAAACCTGGAGACAGGAGGAGCGGTGTCCTGGTCTTCCTCAGTCTTCCAAGCCCGCTGCTGCGTAGGGGTGCTGGTGGAGTTGGGAAACGGGACCTCTCTGCGGGTGGTTCTCCTCTTCTCCTGGACCTGGACCACAGATTCACAGAAATCAGTCTCATTATCTCATAACAAAAATATTCAAACTTCACAACTTGTATTTGCAAACAACAGTGTAATAAAAGTCGATGCAAAAACATTTCCATTCTGTACTATTTGTAAATTGTAAAGGGAAATACTTTTACACAGAATACACACCTATTACTATTATTTTCAAACAAAAGTAAACAAAAGTAGTGCTATCAATAGAGAAATCAGTCCCTGTAATGTCAAGAATGCAAAATTCAAGCTAGCTTACATTTACACACAGAGCTTCATTTGCAATTTCTAAAATAAATTAGTTTATAAACAGCTGTATAGCCTACTACAGTTTGTTTGTTTCTCTCTCTCTCGTAACTTCTGTCTCCTCCCCTCAGCCAGACTAAATGACGACTTTCCATCTTCCACAACAGACAGCGCTGCACTGCCACCGAAAATGCCTATGCCGGTTCATTCACCATTTTCGTACTCATACGCAAAAATATTGACACACACACACACACACACACACACACACACACACACACACACACACACACACACACACACACACACACACACGGGTGTCCATTTACGCGAGACAGCTAGCAAACAAAATTGAGACACACGGGGAAGATTGTACTGTTTTGAACCTAGCCTACATTGTTGCACCCACTAAATCAATAATGCACAGACACTAGCGGAGAATAAAGTAAGACTATTGAAATATATTTCTATTCTCTACCTTTTGAAAACTATTACTTGTTTTCAAACAACAGAAGGCTGGCGACAAGAGTATACAGCTCTGTCACGTCAGTTCCAAAAAAAAATCGGTCATGTCACGGACGCAACATTCAAGCTAGTTTACATGTTCACACTTAGCTTCCATTACAAAAACAGACGTTTTGTCAAATAAATGCTCTTACCCGTCTTCAAATGGATCCATGTCATCTTCATATTCCTCTTCGTCAAAGCCCTCAATGTCGGAATTGGCGTCTTCTTCATCACTGCTCCTCTGAATCTCGTCGCGGGCTTCAGCTGTAGCTCAACATCCGCGCCATGGTGAAGTCGAAATAGGAGCAAGAATAGTTGTCCTTTGTTCAGTGAATGTTGTTTGACAAGTAATGGGGAGGTCCTTAGTGATTACACTTAGTTGATTGGATGGTTTTTCACAAAATCTGACAGCAAGCAGCTCTACCAATCACGCAAGGGAAAGGGTGTTGATTGACAAGCGGCTCAGCCAGTAGCGCAAGGGAAAGGATTGATACATTTTCGCGCCTCTCAGCAACATATCTCTGGCTGTGAGTCACGTATACTATCGCGAGAATATATCCCGGAAAGGGCAGAATCCCAGCTTTCCGGAGATACTTAAACCATATTGCTGCGATTTAATAATGTTAAATAATGTATTAAAACATAACGAAATCACCGACAGAACGCAGTAGAACGCAGTACTGCGGGCTCCGGGTTGGAAGGGTTAATAAATTGAAATAGGCTATGGCTTTCTTTTTGGGATGTCTGGCTCATCTGACTGAGAAGCTGAGGATATTCACATGTCACTAGAGGGTCGGGGTCACTGAATGATGATGCTGATTCGTCAGGCCGTTTGGAGGCGGGGCCGGCTGGCTTCGACCCAATTCAAAAGTAGATCCGGCGCAGTAAAATGTTAATACATCAGCGTGGCGCGGCTTGGGTCGGTGTGGACAAAAGTGCCATTGGAAAAAATATGCCAATAGTCTTAGGAGATATTTTTTACTGGAGCAGTATTGGGGACAAAACTTGACAGAGTATATTGTTACTCTGATATTGTGTGTTTTTAGGTCATGTTAAGTTTCCACCAAAGCACAGCTTGTAATCATCTAACAAGAGCCCAACTCCTGCCCTTTTATTTGTGGCCCAAAATAGGCCCAAAGTTTGGGATGGAACACTGTGCCATGGTTTTTTGGATGGGGACATAGGATCAAAAGTTCAGCCCAGGAATCTTGCACTATTCAATTCACGTCAACAGGAATGACACTCAAGAGTCTCTGAAAGCAGCACGGACCAATACGAGTTAAGGCCAGGACACACCAGCCCGAAAATCGCCGTCGTAGAGTCGATAGGGGGTCGGGAGACGAATCTGTTTGGTGTGTGCCGTAACGTCGGCCGACGTAGAGGTCGTCGGGCTTGTTTTGAGCCTGTCGCCGCCGATTGAACATGTTCAATCGGCGGCGACAGGCTGGCCGACCGTCTTTCATTTGGAGCAATTTGATTGGTGGAGGGCTAGCGAATCAGTGAAGCCCGGAAGTGAGGCGGGTAGCACAAACAGCTAACAACAGCTAGCCATCGTTTTAATGTGTTTGTTCGTTTCGTTTTGAGAGTACTCACATGCATCAACCCTTGTTGACTGCTCGACACCATGCTCGACACTCTCTGCTAAAAATTGTGCTCTTATGGTCCATAAATATAAATACGTATTTCTATCTATGTTTATGCTCTAGAGCAGGGGTTCTCAACCTTCTGCAAGCTGGGCCCCCCCAAAGCTGGGTCATTGCAGTTGGGCCCCCCCACCGACCCTGACAACACCCCCCCCCCCCCCCCCCCCCACACACACACACACACACACACACCACCCTACACAGATAGATAGATAGATAGATAGATAGATAGATAGATAGATAGATAGATAGATAGATAGATAGATAGATAGATAGATAGATAGATAGATAGATAGATAGATAGATAGATAGATAGATAGATAGATAGATAGATAGATAGATAGATAGATAGATAGATAGATAGATAATCTATTATTGTTATTATCACAAGGGCTAGGCCAGTGGCGCACCTTTGAGTTGAACATGGGGTTTAGGGTTGGGGTCCGGAAATTTCTTATATTTTAACGTTAAATTCTGGTGCACTTTAAAAGCTAATTATGAGATTGTATCAATGAGACACTGAGGAAATTTTTTTTTTTTAAATCTCCTTAGAAGAGAAGAAAATAGTAGCCTAAATAGAACATACACAGAATAAATTCTACAATAGGTATACCTGTTATGAAAAAGCTTCACAAAACAAAGTCTATGATCAATGGGAAACACTGCTGTCTGACAACCCAGTTCAGAGAATGTTTCAACTATTGAGTCTTGGATTTGGAAAGTGGCCAGATTTAGCTCAAAATGCTACCTGCGATTAATGTGCTGTGCAGCCTGAACGCGGAGTTGTGTGTGTCTCAGTGGCGATTCCAGGCAATTTTGACTGGGGGTGGCCAAGGTGGGCCACAGAGCTAGAGTGGGGTGGCCATCGCACCCCTGAATGAATAGCATGTGATATGCTGTACAACCAATTCAAAGATGATTTATAATCCCAAATGCCCAAATCATGTTAGTATCCATTGTAATGTTTGTCAGAAAACTAAACCCCTGAAGGGGGGTCTGGGGGCATCCCCCCCAGAAGATTTTTTTGTGTTTTTAACATGTAATCTAAGCATTCTGGTGCATTCTGGCGAAGATAATAAAGGAAAAAGTCAATATTCATTTCAGTTCAGATGAATAGTAAAATTAGCAAGACAACATAACTTGCTAGCAGCCAGATGCCGAACAACTGGACAGAGGGACGGATGACAACTAGCTTTTGACCAAATATCTTGCTAAAAAAATAAACCTTTATTTATGAAATTCTGCCCTAAGAACATGTTACACTTGCTAACTACAAACTTACATTTTTTTATTCAGATTTCAAAAATCTGCTGGGACACGTGCCCATACACGTGTATGGGTGGCACGTATGTCACAAGCACACTTGTGCTGTTTTCAAGACCTTTGCTGACCAGAGACCAGTTCTAGTGGCCACAGTCCTACCATTAATTCAGTACTTGAAAATTGCAAACTGATCTCATATCAGTGGATTGGAGTGTTTGTGTGATGAACTTGGCAACTACCTATCAAAAAAAGTTAAGAAAGAAAAAAAATACATATCATCTCTGAACTATGCTACATATCAGGAAAAAAATTGAAATTACAAAAAAAAAAAAAAAAAAAAATTAAGATATATTTTTTTTTTTCATCCCCCTCGCGCCCCCCCGGTAGAGTGCCCGCGCCCCCCCGGGGGGGCGCGCCCCACCGGTTGAGAACCACTGCTCTAGAGAGTTGTCCCATCATTTCCGGCTTTCGTATTTTTTCGGGCCACAATACAGATTAGCGCCGCCTGCTGTTATGGAGACATTACGTCCCGCGCAAGCAACAGAGCGTACGGAAAGCCAGCAGTCAGTTTGGTGTGTTCTCTGGCCGCGACGGGAAGCCTGGAGCTTCCTGAAACGGCCGACCCCATTTTTTGCGTAGTCGGAACAAGTAGAAACAAGTCGGACTGGTGTGTCCTGGCCTTTAAAGTTGAAGTGACTGCAGAACTTTTACAGCATGGTGTCTCCACCACAGTTTAATAAAATGGTTCCCTCTTAACGCTCTGTAGTAAAAGAAAACCCTGGCTATTCCAACATTCACACGTGCGCAGTCAGGCAATTTTAAACACACACAAACTGCGTTCAACAACTGACATTTCTGCCTAGATACAGCTAGGAAGTCAGACAAGAATGATATAGAGAGATTAATCTGCTAGGGTATTTTGCGGATTCAAATGCTAAGGATACCAGATAAATGTATGACATATCCAATGCGCGCCCCCCCCCCCCCCCCCCCCCCCCCAGTGCTATATTAACGCAAGGTCTGCTTTCCTAGGACCGCACTTACTGTAGGTCCCATTCAGATCGGCATGTTCCTAATCTTTTACTAATTACATGATGTGATGGCGGCCCAATGGCGTCTTTTGGGCCACAGTCTGAAAGTTGACAGACTTCAGCATTCTTGTATTTCTTTTTTTTCTTTTCTTAGAATAGCCCAGCTGGTAGTTGATGGGGAAAGCCAGTGTGGTGTATGAGTTATTTGTGGTCACTGATCACGTGTGGCTGGGGCTGATTGGGCTTAGTGCAGCTGAGACGCTTGTCTGTCACCGCACTGAGGGTTTGTTAAACCTCACTGTTTTTTTACCCTCTAGTCTCAGGGTATCATTGTCAAATTATTTTTGTGTAAAAAAAGTTGAATAATATTAAGAGTGACGACGATAATGCCAAGCCTCGTAAAAGTAATGGAGGTGATTATGACTGGGATTATTACTCAGTTTGGCAATGGAGGCCATTATCTCTATTGCAGTTTAATTGCATATAACACACTAAGAGCATGATTGAATCCAGACTGTTCATCAACCACATTCAGCTGTTCCCCTCCTCAAGATAATTGCATATTGTCTTTTTTTCCTGTTTTGCATAAAAAGCAAGTCATCAAAATGAGCGGCACAATTACCCAGGCTTCTCGCCTCCTCTCTCTGGGTGTCATCAGAACCCCCACCAGTGGCACAGAGCAGGCGTTGATTTGTGCGTGTATGTGTCGGCGCATTTGTGTGTCAATTGTAACCTTAAAATACTGTATATTGTCTGGGTTTTTGCACGCACATGTTTCTGTGATCCCCATGTCTTTGGTATATACCTTTCATGGTGCAGTATGTCTTTGTCTCTGCTATTAGTCTGACACTTTTTGACCCTGCATAAGTTGAGACAATTAAGAGTATGTGGCTGTGATGTATTCATTTCAGCTAGTGAAGAAGCTCATGAGAAAATAGCAAAGGTTTCTCAAAATACAATGTTGATCGAAGATTGGCAATTTATTTAGATTTGCATTACAAAAACAAATCGATCAAATTAGCAAAGAGCCCACACTTTAGTGTGGACATGGTATCAGTATGTTAAGAGAGGGCCAGTGAAGTCATGCATGCAGACCACATTTCTATTGGGAGCATGAGTGACAAACCGTTAATCATTTTTTGAATCAGGATTACTGTGGCCGAGGCAGGAGTCAATGAATTATGTACAGGAAAAGTCTGTGTTAATATTTTGTTGTGTTGGGAAAACGCAAAGTAAAGAATACGGTCTCACAAATGCAGAGATATTGGAACGAGATGACAGTGCCAAGAGCCAAATCATTAGTGGCTTTCATGATGTCAGAGGGTAGCACAGATTAAAATAGGTATTTTGTTTCAGATTCTCCCTTTAGATTGATTGCCAAATATAGTAACAGCCATTGTGTGTGCCACACACGGGATCGTTTGTTCATTTCCGGAGGAGAGAAGTGGATTCACGGACCAAGAGACAGAGCTGTGGTGGTATATGACAGGGACAGATGCAGTGCAGTTACCATTCTAGTTATGTAAAATGATGGTGAAATGGATTAGGCCCTCTGAGCTTTTGAATGAATTACTCTCATGTTTAGAACCATTTGAAACTCCTGTATCACCCAATGAAAAAATTCTAAAGGAAAAATTTACCAAAAAAAAAGACTGCAGGCTCCTTACAGGCCTGAGACCATCTGGCTGTGGTCCAAAATGACTTCTAACGTTATGCCAAAAACAATCGCAGTCTCATATCTCTGTCAACACATATAGACACACATGCGTGCACTCACACAATTGCCTGCTCCCACCTGTCTAATCAAGTTCTATTTGATACGCCTTTCCAAGCCTATCTTCAGTTGTCCATCTTCCCTTCTGTTAGCAGTTGCTAGCTTTTCCTTTTGTGCGGTTTAAGCTGCACCCCCCCCCCACACACACACACACACACACCTCTCCTCTCCTCTCTTCCATGCTCCTGCCTCTTTCATTCTCTCTCTCTTTCTCGTGCCAGCCTGCATCCCTTCCTTTCAATTAGTCAAACCTGAAGAGATCCACCACCGTGCTGCCCCTCTTCCACCAAACCCCTCCTCCTCCCATTCTGTGTCTTGATGGTTCTGTCACTTTTTCTCAATTAGTGGAGCTGACAGGCAGTTAAGCCTGCTCCTCCTCTCCTCTTGGTCTTCCTTTGCAATACTCGCTCTCTGTCCTTCTATCTCTATGTCTCTGAAATGTTACAGCCATTTCCCCTCAGCTACAATACAATTCGGCATTTATGTTATCTTGCCTTTTAGGAGAGTGAAGAAGCCCTCATGAGCAATTGTATGGGCTGGTGTTTTTAAGAGCAGGTATAACAGTAGTGGCTAGGAATGGAGAGAGGGTATTTCTAGCAGGATACGAGACACTGCTGTCCGCCTTGAATTCAGTAGACATAATTCTACACTGGCTATAGGTGCTCTTTTATATCCAGCTCCTTTTTTGTCCTCCTTGTTGGCCTGCTTCTCCCCCACTGTGAGGAATACCTTCAGAGTGTTTGGAAATCCCTCCCTGGGATGCAGCTCTGTTTGTTCTGCCTCCCGCCCCTGCTCTGCCTGTAGGAAGGAGGGCATGCGCTGCAAACTCCCCTGCCATTCACTTGCCGATGTAGACTTGTTTATGTGTGTGTGAGTGTGTGAAGGGAGCGAGGCTGCTGTGCAGTCAGCAGACAGCACTACGGCCCTGCTCACGTCGCCTGCAGCAGCAGCAGCAGCTTCCCTTGTCCTAGCCAGATTAATGGCTGAATGGGCTTTGCCATGCCCAGCAGTCCCCCTCTTGCCGCCCCAATAGAGGGCATTCTGAAACTGAGCGGGCTGGCATTATCGGGCACAGCCAGACCATGCTGTGAAAAGGGATTACGCTGTCAATCGTCACGCTCACAAACAACATGCTGCCGCAGAAAAAAAGCCCATCTACCAGCTTGGATGAAGACTGCCAAGCAGCTATCTACTTTTCGCCCTCCCAAAATCAGAGAAAAAAGTCTTGCTTAAACAAAGGATCCCCCCCCCCCCCTCTCCCGCCGTAGATGAATTGGTATACAAATGTATGCGCTTATTAATCATGATAGTACAGAAAGAGAGAGACAAAAGGGAAGAAAGAAAAATACAGTAAAGAGAGGTATGAAACAAAGTAAATGGGAGAGAAAAGGGATGGTATGTAATTATCAGCCCATTGCCCTCCTCAGAAAGCAGCACTGTGTTATTGCAGGGCTGTTTGCCCTTTCTGTGCATTTGGTTAATTAAGATGGGGAGCAAGCAGAGGCCGCTTTGAGATGGGGTCATTAAACCCACCACAACACTCCTCCCTCAACGTAGCACCGGCCCCATTGTACAACCGGCAGAAAGTGAGACATTCAACACTTTGAGCTCCTGTTCAAACCACGGCGTTGCACACACACAAGGCCAAATGAACTGCATCTGCTCTTTCCGGGATCAGGTCACACGCTTGCCAACACAAATAAGTCTGTCTTTCATTAAGCTTGTAGAGCCATGTTTTCCCCCACACTTTATTGCCCTCCTCCTTCCTATACGATGTGTCAGTGCCAGATTGCATCAATGCAGAAAAAAATTATGTATTTATGTTTGTGCCAGTTTTATGTTTTTGTAATGCATAATAATTTATATAATAGTTTTAATGTATTTACATTTGATCTAAAGTGGTATGTACAACTAAAAATGGAATTGTGTTATTGTTGAATATAGGCCTGATGATCTGATGCTGTCATTTTCTTAAAGATAATTTTTTGGGCATTTTCAAACTTTATTAGATAGTACAGAGTTGAAATGGGGAGACAGAGAGAGAGGGGGGATGACCTGCAGTGAAGGTCCACGGGCCACTGCAACAAAGGCCGGAGCCAATATGGTACGCGCTCTATCCACTACGCCACCGGAGCGCACAGTTTAATTTTGATAACAGCTGCACCGGGCACAGGAGCATATTGTTTCTTCACCGTGTGACTTTGTATTCATAATTGAAACTTTTTCAGTAAACCTTTGAAACCTGATTTACATCTCATGTAATTTGCTTCAGAACTCGAGAAATTTAGATGCTGCTATGAGATGATGATATGTTGAGTCATTTCCTTACAGATTTGATAACACAGTCATATGAATCAGAAAAGAAACACAAGCACAAAATGACACAACATGGCTGTCTCTTTCGCTGTCTATTTTTGAGTCATCATGTTTCGTAATAGGGACGGCTGTGGAGAAGTGGTCGTCCACCCAACCGCAAGGTCCATGGTTCGATCCCCCGTCTCCCCGCTACATGTCCGAGTGTCCCTGGGCAAAGAGACACTGAACCCCAAATTGCTCCCGATTGTCAGCCCTGCTATCGGTGTATGAATGTGTGTGTGAATGGTAACATGGGAATGGGAACAGGTCTCCCTTGAAAAAGAGTCTCCGGTCTCAATGGGATTTACCTGTATAAATAAAAGGTTAAATATAATAATGATAATTTCATCCGCAAGGAAAAGTCACTGTAGTTATATAGCGCTGTTGTCGGCAAATAATGCCATCCTTGTCAAAGTAATGCTTTTTGTGTCTCTTTATATGGCAATGGGCTTTCATCTCAATCCATGTCTTCTCTCTTTTTTGAAACTCCCATTGCAAAATGAGTTTTGTGTTTGGTTGTTGTGTAAATGTCATCCAGATGGGCTTGATGTAATACGTCCAGTGTACTGGCTTACAGGCCAAAGATCCACATTTACCTTTTACCCCCCCCCCCCCCATGTAGGTTGGGAAAGGTTAGCTGCTCAGGTCTCTTAATTAAAACAAAAACAAAACAAGCTTCATATCCGTCGTATCCTTATCACTCCATTCAGATAGAAAGAGATGCCACAAATGTCATGTGTTATAGCAATCCCCTAGCTTGTCTTGTATTGTTTGCATTTTAACTCACAAGACAGTCAAAGCAAACATGACAAGCAGAGTCGGTATTCATTTGCCTATTTAACACCGTCGGCTGCACTGGACCTGAAGCATTATGCTGGGTTAGTCTGGATAACATCATTGTAAGCATCCCAGTGGTTATTGTTCTGTCTTCTCAATTCTCTCTCTCTCTCTCTCTCTCTCGCTCTCTCTCTCTCTCTCTCTCCTCTCTCTCTCTCTCTCTCTCTCCTCTCTCTCTCTCTCTCTCACACTGCTATCCATCTCAGCAGCTCCAGGGTATCCTCGATTCTCAGGGAGTCTGGCCCACACTTTTCTTCCCATGAGCCACTTGGATCACCATGCCAACAGCGGGGTCCTTTACGGGCAGCATCGTTTCTATGACACCCAAAAAGGTGAGGCATGAGATAATTAAAATGTAATCAGACATAAATAAGACATTTAAATCCCATTTATACAAAATTGTGTGGTGTAATTTGATGTGGGATATTGATATAAAGATACCTAGGGACACTGTCATGAGAGCTGAATAATGTCATTCTGCCTTTTTTCCTTTTTTGACTAATGAATTGTTATTACTGGCCTGCTTTCCTTTCTCCAGAGAACTTCTATCTTCGAAGTCTCCCGTCCCAACCACCTCTCATCTCAGCCAATCACAGTCTGCCACCAATGTCCAGGGCGGCTTCAGGACACTCTCAAGTACCCTGCAGCAGAGACAGAGATCCTGGGGTTGGGACAAGTCTCCATAAGGGTCTGAAGGAGGGCTCTTTGGAGAGAGGAGTGGTACCAGTCAAGGACAAGGAGAGGTCCAGTAGCAAACAGGATCTGAAGGAGAGACAGCAGCAGCAACACCAACAGCACCACAGCCACCAGCCGCCCCAGCCCACACACCACCATCATTCCAACCCCCATCAGCAGCACCCACACTATTCACAGCACCCATTACCCCTGGAGGAGGTCAACAGTCGAGCCCTGGAGAGGCACAAGGCATCGCTCGCGATGGAGTACAACAAAGAACACACTCAGAGTATTGGCAAGTCCCTTAGTGCCTGCTTGCACAATGGCAAGATGCAAAATGGAGATTTAGTAACTGGAGCAGGGGCAAAGACCTCCATGTCCAGCTGTGGTGGAGAGGGCACAACTCTTGGGGCTATAGGGGGTGGGGGGAGCAACCAGGGCAGACATATGGGCTCCAGCAGCAGTATTCGCTGCACCAAACAGGGAATAAGTGGTGAGATGAGGATCAGTGAACAACCTTCAGACTGTCTAGAAAGGGGTCAGGCAACCATCCACCACTCTCTGTCCTACTCTGTACCCCCACACTTACAAATGGGTTCTGCTGCTGGAGGGGCACACCCCCATCCACATCCTCATGCTCACCCTCATACACATCCTCACCCAGGGGGCTTCCACTGCCTTCAGCTCCACCCCAGCCACCCCCACCACCCACATCATTCACACCATACCCACCACCACCCAGACTTCTTCTGCCCACCCCCTCCTGCTCCTCTAGCCAACCCTGTCTCAATCGAGAGGGGCCAGCTAATGTGGGTCGAGAACCTAAAGTCACAGGGCCTACATTTGTGCCATCTTTGGCTGACCTGGGGATAAATCTGGCGGCCATTCCAGCTCGGTAACCCTGACTGCCATGGTGTGGGCGTTGGAGGGGGAGGTGGCAATACCAAGGACAAGGTAATAGAAAAGAATGGAGGTGGTGCACACCATAGTAGTTGGCACAGAAAACAGCAACAGCAACAACAGCAGCAGCAGCAGCAGCAACAACAACAACAACAACAACAACAACAACAACAACAACAACACACAACAACAACAGCAACACCCCTACAGAAAGACAGAGAAGGCTCCAGACTGGATGCAATCCCACCACCAACACATTCAACCCTCACAGTTGCCTCAACCTCCACAACTACAACAGCTTCCACATACACAACAGCAGCACCAGGTTGTTCGATCACGCAGTGCTGAGTGTATCAACAGTGGTGTGGACATGGATGCGTTCCGACCTTCTCTGCCCCAGGGGCCAAAGGCCGGACACGCTGTCCCTCATTCAGTGAACACATCTCCTTACAGAGACTGTTCCCATCCAGGACCCCCACCTAATACCTCCCCACTTGGAAGTAAAAACATGGGTCAACATAGTGGGGCCGGAGCAGCCCATGGCCCTAGTCCTGGAGGTAGCTGCTCCTTACTGAGAGATGGCCAAAAGGTAGCCAGGATTCGCCACCAGCAGCATGGCCGACCTGGCCCAGATGTTCCTTCTCCTTCTGAGTTGAACCAGGGGACCAGCCTGGAGTTGAAAAGAAAGATGGACATGTCTCCTTATGGTTACAGTAACAACAGTGGGCAGCACCACCACCAGCAACCCCCGATGCCACCCTGGGCCATGAGGCCTCCCCATCACATGCCACAACCCGAGGAGGAGCATAGAAAGTCCTACATGGAGTTAGGGAGCACTGGTGGGCAACACCCCCAGCCGCCGCCGCAGCAGCAACAGCAGCAACAGCAACAGCCAGGAATAAGCCTGCCTCCTCCCCAGCCTCCCGTCAGTCAGCAGCAGCAGCAGCCACAGCAGCAACCTGAGCCACAGGGCCCATCTCAGGGGAGAGCAGTGCCATGAAAAGCTTACTAAAGTACAGCAACCAGCAACAGCCACTGCTTCTCTCACAGAAGAGTCCTTTCGGGGGCTAGGAAGCCTCAAATCAGGTGCTGGGGGAAGCTGTGCCCTGCAGGGTAACAAGCAGACTCTACCTTCCAGAAAGGGCCCAGCCAATGACAACGAGCGTCCTGATTACAGTGGGCGTAGCCGGGATATAGGGGAAACAGGCCATGGAGAAGGTGAGGTGCGGCAGCCGCCAGTGGGAATTGCAGTGGCTGTGGCTAGACAAAGGGAGCCACCTTGTCGTTCATCAGACACTCATCCCAACAGTCGGCAGGGGAGGGTCCATCCCTCAGTGAAAGGTAAGGAGTTGTAGACAAGTTGTTGTATAAAAACAAGTGCATGGAACAGAGACCAACTCTGACTTAACATTAGGATTAGGAATAGCAATAACAATAACCTAGCCTTGCATTTTATTAAAGCAGCACTATTTAGCAACCTGTCCAAATGTATTCTGTATAAGCATTGTGATAGCAACAATACAGAATCAGTGAGACCTATGTGTCCTGTTTGGGTCTGTACCCAAAGCCTACCCATTCATGATGGTAGTGATGAGATGCACATTTTCCTTAGTTTCTTTGATATCTGATTTATGACATGGGATATAGGTACAATAAAGGAACAGGTCAGAAAAAAGAAAGTTTACAAGTAGGGTTCAAATGGATACACAATCAGTACACTGGTCCAAGTCTCTTGTAAGTCATTTAGTGTTTTATGAAATGTGAGAGACTTGGAATATGTCCTTACCAGAGGACCAAACAATGAAAAGCAAATGGTTAAGCTAATGTTTATCCCACAGGACCGCCCCGCTCCATGTATCCATCAGATCCCACCACCGAAGATGAGAGTAAGAGGATGAGTGGGGAACAGATAGGTCTGCCTTGCTTGGATAGGGAGAGAGATGCATATATCAGGTAAGCACCTGCAAAAACAACTGCTTAATACATCATTAAAACAAGTTACTGTTAGAAAACCTTCAGTGTACTGGTGTTCATTTGTATTCCCTCATCTTTGTCTCTTCCTGATGCCAGGGATACTAAGGAAAGGGTGGAGTTTGCAAGAATCCACCCCTCCAACAGCTGTCATGGAGACCTCTCCTCTCATCTCATGGTGCCAGCTGGGACTTCCCTCCAGTCTGGCCAATTGGGAGATCCTACTGCACATTCCGCTCACCATCATTGGATGCCAAGAACTGGAAGCCCTTCCCTCTGGATGACCGGACACTCTTATGGTAAGAGTTTATAAACTATAAAGCACAAAAAAAACATGGTCAAATATTCAAATCTATGTCTTGTCTATAAAATCATTCACGGTTTATCATCCCCTCCGCTCCATCAGTTTGTCAACATCCGAACAGCTGATAACAGCAGAACTAGAAGTTCAGCGAGGGGAGATTGTATTATCCCTTTTAGGACGAGTGCATTTGGCCATACTTCTTTCTCTGTTCGTGCAGCTACTGAGTGGAACCTCACCCCCATAGCCATCAGAAATCTGAACACATATAGGTCATTTAAATTCCAGTTAAAGAAATGGCTCATTGATAATCACAGCTGTCTACATTACCATTAACCTGTTCATGTCATTGTCTGCTGTTGTCTGATTGTTGCTCTGCTGTGTTTTTATTGCATATTTTAGCTTAATAGTACTTTTTACTATAGGTATGTTGTGTTATGTAAATGTGTAACTTTATTTTCTCTTAGGGTGACTTTTACCATCTGTCTAGGGACTGCAGATGAAAAATAGCCTTCTGGCTAATTCTGGCATATTGACAGAAATGTTTGATAATATGCACTGTCCCTGTATTAAATAATTAAATAAATAAATATAATGAAATCATTTAAAAAAACATAATTTAATCTAGAATTATTTTAATTTAGAGAGCCTACCCTGATTTTATTTGATCATGCGGTTTCTTTTATTGTCTTTTTCTTTATTTTATGCTTTTATTGTGTTTTATTTTATTAATCTGTGATGTGATGATATTACTATAAAGCACTTTGTACATTGTTTGATACATATTAAAAAGCATATTATTGATTAATTATTATTATTATTATATATTATTAATTATTATTATTAGTAGTAGTAGTAGCAGTTTTGGAACTGCAGATGTTACAATTTGACTTACTGATTCTAACTGTGTGACTTCATTGATTTCAGTTTAGTAATACAGTGTTCACAGTATTACTGATTGGGTGATAAGTTAGTACATATCTGCTTTCCCCATGTATGGAATAGGTCCCAAGGCAAATGTTGAATATCCTTGAATGCACAGAACTCTGAGTCTTTCTCTATTTTGTTGAGAGTTTAGCAGCCAGGATCTTACAACTAAACTGACTACTTTCTTTCTATAAAGCAGGTATAGGTCATACAGCTCTGCACCAGAATCTGCCCCCGGGTTTCTCTGCAGCCATGCCCAGCCCTCTCCAGCCCGTCCTCCCCCTGCCTCAAGACCCCTCTGCCCAGCTGGTGGTGCTGCCCAATGAGCCTCCCACCCACCCTGCATCTCATCATCTGGGTATAATGCAATAACCCTTTTCTCTCCTCTGTATACCAAGCATAGTTCTAAAGCACACACACAGACACGCAAACATGCCTACACAGCTTCACACATATACCGTACATTAAGTATTTGCCCTCATAATCATAAACTCATGAATGAGTAATTCCTGAATGTAGCGTGTAATATTTGTTGTGTATTTGTTTTTAAGTATTCCTTAAACACACACGCACACATTATTCACGCATGCACACACACATACACGCACGCACGCACGCACGCACACACACCACACACACACACACACACACACACACACACACACACACACACACACACACACACACACACACACACACACAACACACACACACACACACACACACACACACACACACACACACACACACACACACACACACACACACACACACACTAATTCGCACAGCAGCAGAAGATCAAGTGAGAGGGTGAGGGAAATATCACTTCTCAGAAACCTGGCTGTGACATTTAATTAGCTGACACTCTTTGGCAGTACATTTCCTTCTGTGCACTGCAGGAGTTTCAGATGAGAGAAAGGAACTGGATTGTTTTGCATTCACGTAAAGCTTTCTCACAGGAAACATTTGCGTATCCAGCTCCATGTATGTGAACAAGGGTTTTTAGTGTGTCTAGGAAAAGGGGAGGGTTGAGTGCCGTTTTTAAGGGTGTAATAGCATAGGCCCCACTACTTCCCAAACGAAAATTCTGGCATAGCACATCACAACAAAGTTGACTGGCCGTTTAAAGCCACATCATGAGAATGAGATTTCCACAGACGTGGGAACGGAGCTTCCTGCTGGTTTTAGACGGGCAGGTGGGACTTTTCCTCCCAAAGTCTACACTGAATGAACCTAGAGGGACAAACAAGCCCTTCCAGCCCAGTGTGTTGACCTCTAATCAACCTAGTACAGCCATCGTCATCTGTTCGCATTTTATCATTGTCCTGATTTCTTTCAGCATTCCAGCTTATTCTCAAGACAGCTTTTTGTTCAGAGCGGGGGAGAGTGTGGGATCACTGCTGTCTGGGGAGATGTTGTTCTGTTATGTTAAAAAACATGTTTGGAGGAGATTAGTCTAGGCTAGAAGTTGCTATGAAAATGTGGATGAAATATTGTTTTAGAATGATTCATACGGGTGTTTCACCATTGAAACTGTTGTGTGCAAGGTAGATAATGAGATATGATGTTGTATTCTAGTGATGCATGATGTTGGTGTGTATGAATCCTACGTGTGTGTGTGTGTGTGTGTGTGTGTGTACGTGCATTTCTTTTTGTTCTAAGGTAGCCCCCCCTCTGTCACATCCCCCACTCCTTTTTCTCTCATTAGATGTGATGGAGCAGCCAGGGCTGTGGCCCCCTGTGTATGGTGCCCGGGGCCCCCCCTCCCACATGCAGCATCCTGCCGTGTACTCCCGATCCCAGTTTCTACGGCAACCAGAGCTGTATGCCCTCACAGCAGCACCAACACTCCAGCACCACATCAACATCAGCACCAGAGCCAGCCAGTCACGCACCACAACCACAGGCCCAAGCCAGCCGCCAGCCGCAGAAACAGCCCTGCACATGGCATGACATGCAACATCATTCACTCACAATTTCAGGTGAAGTTTGATAAAATATTTTAGTATATTGATTACATTATCTATCTATATACTATAATCTATACTATACTATCTATCTTTTCTATATCTATCTATCTATCTATCTATCTATCTATCTATCTATCATCTATCTATCTATCTATCTATCTATCTATCTATCTATCTATCTATCTATCTATCTATCTATCTATCTATCTATCTATCTATCTATCTATCTATCTATCTATCTATCTATCTATCTATCTATCTATCTATCTATCTATCTATCTATCTATCTATCTATCTATCTATCTATCTATCTATCTATCTATCTATCTATCTATCTATCTATCTATCTATCTATCTATCTATCTATCTATCTATCTATCTATCTATCTATCTATCTATCTATCTATCTATCTATCTATCTATCTATCTATCCATCCATCTATCCAAAAAAGAATCTAAATGACCAGCTGATGAGTCAGCTTAAATTCTCACAGGATTATTTAGCCTATTTTTAACTCCCTAACTATTCTTCTGGTATAAGCTTATTTTCTCACAAATTATTGGAGTGAATCGCTGAATATGGGCTTTTCTTTTAGATTAGATAACATTGTTAGGAATTCTGTATTATAATGCTAATTAAGAAATTCACTTGCTTAAAAAATGTGATGAAAATAACGTTCTTCTATTGCCATAGATGCAGAAGAGGCCCGATGAACTAGAGGAACTCATTTCGGAACCCAGAACGCCTAAACCTGCCAAGCCCTTCTCTTACAACCCACCTCAGAGGAACGCTCTCCCCCTGGAGCCTGTACAGCTCACCTGTCCCCTTGTTGCCAATCCCCCTCTCTACGACCACATCCCAAAAGCACTCCTTCCACCCCCTGCCCTGCTCCTAGCCCTGCCGCAGCAGCCCCACACTCACCTGCCATCAGCCCTGCCCCAACGCTGATGCCCAAGGGGGCCGAAACACAGGACAAGAGAGGAGAGGGGCAGCCCCCAGAGGACTACCCAGAGTCTTTGGAGCCCGGTAAGCATACACACACATATATAAATATAAATGGAAATGGAATAGCCACTGTTTAAAACAATTATCCTTCTTTTCTGCAGGTGTTGTGGTAATATGTATGACATGCTCTATAGGCAAGCCCCTGATGAATACAGCTCAAAGCTATAGAAAATGGCTTCCAGTTGAGCTGGGTCTCTCCAGTAACGTTCCCTCGGCAATGACTGAGAAAAACTTCAATAACAGCCTGTGCTTTCCAGTATACATCATTAATGTCCAGCTAACAGAGGAAAGGTGTCAGTTGCTATGATAGACGAAAAGCCTGGCCCACTTTGAATAACACAGTCACACAAGGCTACATGTGGTCCTCTATCCATGCTACTGTGGGGAGATCAAGGCAGGGCTTTCACCTCTTTTGACACAAGAGGTAGCAAGGGAATTAAGTTTAGAGGGGCCAGATGTGTAAGGATTTTAGATTTGTCAAACAACCTAAATGTAAGGCTATCGCACCTTGTATCTCAATTGATGATTCTGTTATCTATATTCTCTCTATAGACTTGCCCCCTGGATACACCTACCCTACTATGGCCATGGGCTACAGGAGTGGACCCTCCCCCCATGTTCAACTGGCTGAGCCCTCTGACCTGGAAGCAGTCCAAGTGGAGCCTGCTGAGCATGCTCCCCAGTCCCTCTCCAGTCTGGGGGAGGGGCTAAGCTGTAAAGCAGTGGTCAGACCCCTCCCAGAGATACTCACGCCAAAGGAAGTGGATCAGGAAGTGGAGGGGAGAGTTCTGGAACACAGGGAGGAGGTTAAGGAAGCAGTGGTGTCCCCAGTCAACTATGTGCCTGGAGAGAAGGAGTTGGAGGAACAGGGGCCAGCAGCAGAGGAAGACCTTTTAGTTTACCCCCCTGATGAGAGCCCTGTGTGTGAGACTGCTTCCTGTCCAGTCCCCCTTTCAACAGAGGAGCCTGAGAGGCCAGACGCTGTCATCACCTTGGTAGAGGATGAGGAGGAGGCGCTGGGTGAAGAGAGCCAGGTGGAGAATGCTCAAAAGGTCACCATGCCTGGAGAGCAGGAGTCAGAGCTGTCACCCATCATCCAGCTTGACCCTGCCTCCCCTGCAGCCCATGAGCCACAGTGCACGGCCCTCGAGGGAGCAGAGGATTGCAAAGTGCAGTACAAGACCACGAAGAACCCTGATGACGACTCAGTGGAATATGTATGTCTTTCCCCTGCATCAGCGACTGCCCCTAGCCCAAACCAAGCCACCGTAACCATTCCCCACAAAGCTGTTGTGCCCTGCTACTGGAGCCTGGAGCTACTGATCGCTGCTGCCTTCTGCACAGACGTACCGCCATTTCCCTTGTTCCCTCTCAGCGCCCCATCAGTTGCCCTGTCACCGCCCAACCCTCACCAGGGTATGGAACTTCTGAGCGAGCTGGCAGATCTGGAGCTGCAAAAGCGCACCTGTGGGAAAAGCCAGGGTGAGAGAAAGCTGTGTTTCCATTACATTATGCACATTAACACGCACACAGAACACATAGTAAAATAAGCAAATTACGCTAAACTTTCTCATAATTTACTCTCCTTTTCTCTGTCCGCACTGAGAAATACTCCCACTCCCCCTCTCAGGCCTAGCCCCTGTCGCTTTGCATATACCTTCCAGATACTCCTCTCTTCGGGCTGGTCTCAAGGCCCTCTGGTGGATTTTAACATGTCCCCAGAGAAGCTGTCTGCATGCCTGCTTGCCGTTTCTCTTCTTTGGTGTGTAAAAGGCACTTTTATTTTCTAAAAGGCTGCTAACTATTCAGAGGCCTTCGGGAGAAGAAGCATGAGGACAGAGCTGCACTGCTAGTGAGGAGTGTGCATCTCCCTTTCTCAGTCTCTCTCTTTCTCTTCCAGCTTCCTCAGGGAGCTGTCTCTCCATAGCGCCGCTGTTTGATCCACTTGTGCGAAAATGCACACACAAAGACACACCAATTGGCTTCCCCTCTTTCCCACACGCATTTCTAAAAGTTAGTGTGTAATCACAAACGCAGTCGATGTATTCAGAACCCTGGAGCATTGCCTGGCTAATTAGACCCCATTGTTTTAAAGTGCCTTTAAAAGCTTCCTTGTTTTTCAAAGCGCCATGTGTTTTTTTTATTCGTGTAAAAGGATGTTTTGTGTTTACCACAGCATCCTAATGCATTTAACTGCTCCCAAAAGAGGCTTCTATAAAAAGGGTATCATCAACTGATTCCAGAGTCTAGTGATGCGATACTGTTGACAGCTCAGGGAAGTGGCACATGTCGAGGCACAACATTAGTCCTAGCCAAACAAGCACTAGGAGAAGTGAGAATAATCTCTTTGTTTTCTTTTATGGAAAGATGTAAGACTGTTACTTTGTAAGCAAAATATCATTTTCTGTCTTTAAAACGAGGCTGTAACTGCTTATATTAAGCCTTTACCTCAGTCCGTTGATGGCAGATTGTCCAGTCAGTGCTATACAAGAAGAGCTTCGGCCAGATGGCCCACTGACATCACAGCATCTGGTGTGTCAATACTGATATGACCTCTGAAACTATACGCTACTCCTTCTTTATGCTGGCTACATGTGCCAAATTCCCTCAATTTCTTTATAAAAATTGCACATTTGGTGTGTGGGCGTTGTGCATGTGCAAACACGTTAGAGGAAGTAGATCAAAATGAGGGTATTCCATGTTACTGGTTTCTGTTGTTTGGATGGAGAGCAGAGTGACAGCAAGCGCTAAGAGTAATGTAATGCCATGGAATTATTGGAAGAGGAAAACACATGCACTGTGTGTTGAGCTACAGCCAACAATATAAATATTACTCAAATAAACGCGATATTGGAGAGTATCTGTGAGAAAATGCTGTGGGCAGAAGAACAAAATAGAAAATATCTCCCATATTCCCATATTTATTATATATACATATACATATTATACAGTATCTTACACGATTATTGCAAAAAACAACAAGCCACATTTGTTTTGATACTGAATGTGCACATGCTCACACAATCCCATGCTCTCATCCTTGTTCACCTTGAAATGCATTTCTTCTTCTGTTTTTTTACTGTAACAGAAGAGGAGTTGCTGCTTTTTGGCCTCCAGAGCCTTGCTACTCTGGCCACAGCCCGTGCGCTGGAGATGGGCTCCGAGGAAGGCGGCAGTATGGGTTCTGGGCCACATTTCCCAGCCCGCAGAATACCCAATTTACGTAGAAAATGCAGCTGGACACCTCGCAATGAACCAGTAAGACTGCAATTACATTGTTTTGCCCAAGTTTTAGCTTAACTTTAATTTAAATAAATAAAAGGTTTAAAAAAATGCCAAGGTTGTTTTCAATGTGGAAACAATAACCACCAATTATGTGTACTTCAGGTTTGCCCGGCCAAAGGTACCATTGAAACCATGGAAGGTCCTGAGCTAGCGATGCGTGTGAAGTTAGCCGAGTTACAGCGTTGCTACAAAGAGAAGCAAAAAGAGCTGGCCAAGCTTCAGAGGAAGCATGATCATCAGTAAGCATGACCCCATCCTCCTTTCTCTCACGCTCATAGATATATAGATATAGAATTCAAAAGTGATCGAAAAAAATAATAATGATGAACTGCTACACGTTCTGTGAAGTTACTCAGGGTTCCTCTTTGTCTGTTTGTGTGTTGACATCTGCGTGTGCGAGCAGGAAGGAAGAAACACCTCGCAGCCCAGCCAGACGAGGGCCAGGGCGGCCAAGGAAGCGGAAACCCACCCTCACCACAGTCCACTC
The DNA here is from genome assembly GCA_026122265.1 of Ammodytes dubius. Lineage (NCBI taxonomy): Eukaryota > Metazoa > Chordata > Actinopteri > Uranoscopiformes > Ammodytidae > Ammodytes > Ammodytes dubius. The sequence goes on along the minus strand of CM047521.1, from coordinate 25,523,395 downwards.
TCCTCATCTGAGGGCCCCAGAAAAGTCAAGTGAGTATCCCTTAAAGCCCATTCCTGTATGTTCTGGATACATGGACTACATAGACCTAGAACACTGCTCATAGGCCTCCTTAGATTGCAATGTCATCAAATCATAAACCTCAGTGGCATTAAAGTAGAGCATGTTGAGCAGAGCTGGGCTGCATTCAGGGCGAACTGGCTGCTTGTCTGTGTGTGTGTGTGTGTGTGTGTGTGTGTGTGTGTGTGTGTGTGTGTGTGTGTGTGTGTTGTGTGTGTGTGTGTGTGTGTGTGTGTGTGTGTGTGTGTGTGTGTGTGTGTGTGTGTGTGTTGGTGGGGGGGGGGGGGGGGGGGTTGACAGGCAGAGGATGTAATTAGAGTTCTGTGAATTCTCGTGTAATCTATCCCGGCAGCAGGAATGTGACACACCACAGCCCTCAGGGTCACCAAGGGTCCAGAGGATAACGTGATGGCCAGACAGTCCAGGCACAAATGACATTTAGGAGCTCTGATACAGAGGCTGTGTGTGCACGAGGAAAAACAATACTGGCATACAGTGATCAATAAGGAGGCATAAACGTAGATGAAGAGATTGAAGGATGTTTAAGAAGCAACGACCCTCCTTTATCTTAATGCATTTAAGACATCGAAAAAATTTCAGCTTTTGTCAAAACAGGGCTACCATTGCTGTTTGGTAGTAGTGTGGTAATAAAAAATACTGATACTGGGTCAATGACAACCAAATGAAAGGGTGATGGGCTAAGTGCCGGGGAGAGATGGTGGGGGACAACGTGAGGGGTGGTGGGGTGATCTACAGGTACAATAAACTGCAATTTGACGCTAGATTGTGTTTACAATTTGAACAACAACTAGTCACAGCTCGGGTCCTTGCACTTTACTTAAAGGCAGCAAAGGTGTACTTATGGCAGATGTGTATGTGTGCAATACAGCAGAGATGTAACATGATGCTTTTGAACAAGGAACAGGCAGACTGGGGACTGATTAGCCCCATGTTGCGTCACATGGCACGGTCATGTAAAAGCATGTACTGCACCTGCCACTCATGGCACTACGAAATGCTGACGCTCGAGTGCCATGATAGGAGGACAGTGGGTAACAGCCCAGCTTTTTGGTATCTTCTACCTTACCTTATTTTGCTTTAACCCCAGGGAGTGTGTAAGGCAGTGTTTGAGTAAGCGATACAAGTCCCACTGGCTGTGCATTCTATGCATCTGTTCAATTTGGTATGGATGCAGCAGTGTGCTTATGAGCATTCATGGAGGCATTGCTTGTTTTTTGTTCGTGCTTGTGTTTTTCCAGTGGTGGGTAGAGCACTGGGGTCCTTTGTGATGCCGTTTTGATAGAGAACCACCGCTCGCCAGAAAACCCTGCTAATCAATTCTGTTTAATTAGTCAATCCTCTCAGCACCACCCTTCACCATAGAGGGGAGAGACTCTGTCATATTGTGTTCCTCAGCAGCAAAGGGAAAGCTATGGCAGGATCCACTCACAGTGACAACTCACACTCGACCACCACCTCTGTCACTCTCCTGTCAGTCGACGAGCAGACAGTCCCACTGCCCACCATTCTCCTTCATTCTTCTCCAGATGCAAACTCACACTCACACTGATTTATGAGATTTACAAACATCAAGGTCTACATGGACACTCTGTAAACACAACAATAAAGTACACACACATTTGATTAAAAAAAAATGTTGTTATAGAATGATAGGGGAAAGTGGGGTGAGTTGTGCAACTTTTTACTCAAAGTGATTTTAAAGTGAGGCCTTGACAGTTATGTCTCCAACTCAAATATGTACATATATTTCAGGATATTGTGTATCCCTGGCAATAAAAACTTTGGATCTGGAATAAACTGTTTAAGAAATATATTGTGTCTTGTCGCACAAATCACCCGACTACGTGGGGTGATTTGTGCATTTGGAGAAAATAAGATGGGGGTGAATTGTGCCAATTTATATATATCTCAAAAACTGTAATGCAAGACAAATCCATTAGACAATCACTTATTTAAGGTGTATTTAAAGTAAATAGTTGACAAAGATTGAAGGTACATTTTCTTAAACAAGGCCTAGCAGATCTAGGTGGTTTTGCCTGCAAAGCTCACAATGACAAAGTCACCATCATCATCTTTCTGGCCATCTGAACTCTCATCAGTGGTGTTGTTAAGTGGAATTGAGATGTCACTCTCTTCTGAGCTACTGTAGACAATCACTTTCTTTTGGTGACCAGCGTATACAGCCATGCCACTGGCACAACTCTCAGAAATGTACTTTGCACTAGTTGCTCCGTGCTTGTGGAACCAACTGCCACCTGACAAATGTGATTCCCCCTACATTTCTGCCTTTAAATCAAGGCTCAAATGTACACCCTGGTGTTTCCTCCCCATTAACCTCTGCACTACTTACTTACCTCTGCACTACTATCTGTGTTTATGTGGATGTATGTATGGGCTTTACGTCTTTTATTTTGGTTATTGTTATTTTACCTTCATTGTTTACCTACTGAATGCACTATGTACAGCACTTTGGACAGTGCAAACTGTCATAAATGTGCTTTTATAAATACATTTTACTTACTTACTTACTTACTTACTTACTTACTTATAACTCACCTAGGCCCTTTGGCACAAATCACCCCATCCCCAGAATTTTGGATAATAGGCATGATGCAGCAATTTAGGGTTGACATTGTGCTAACTATATAGACTCAAAGTGTAGCATACCAAAGCACTAAAACATGTGTCAAATGTTTTCAAACGTGTCTATAATTGTTCAGACACAATAATCAGAAAACCTTGATCATGGAAATTTTACTTTGAAAGGCAAAACACAGTTTTTTGAGCTTAAATGTGCTTATATCTTATTCCTTGTGTCTCCCTTCTTTACAGGATGAGTCAAATGGATGGCTCTTCTTAAATATGTGGTCACATTTCCAATTTCTTCCTCGGTTTTCTAGAAACAAGGGGTTTTGCAACTTCCAAAATGCACAACTCACCCCACTTTCCCCTATATGTAAATATATGCGCGTAGTGAACTAACATGAAATACTGAATGCAATGTATTTATCTACTAGCTGCTGCTATCGGTGTATGAATACGAGTGTGATTGGGTGAATGTGTACAAAACAATGTAAAGCGCTTTGAGTCTGTGAAAAACCAGGGAAAAGCGCTATATAAGTGGAGTCCATTTACCATTTACTACACATTTAAACCCATCTGACTTTGTAAACGTAACTGATTTCCTAAGCTGTATTCACACAAGTAGTTAATCTTTTGTTTGAGCAAGGCCTGGCTCAGGGGGAAACATTCAAGGGCATTTGAAGTGGTTGGCCTGTAATGCTGCTCAATGTAGGGGAAGTAGTCTGTTACAATGACTTGGATATGCAACTGGAGAGGTATGATATTTGCTGAGAACAAAATATCTGTATACAAATGCAATGCTTTCCAACCATTTACCATGTACCTCTCAAAACTATGCATAGCTTCACAGCTGCAAAAAAAAGTCACAGTTAAAGCATCAAGGCTTCTTATGCCACACTGCCCTCAAACAACCCCAGGTCCCTTGTTAGATTCCAATTCTTCAAGCGTATGGTTCAGACACCGGGCTCTCTATGCCCTTCTCTGTCATTCCGTTCATCAGAGAAAGATGAGATATAAGATCCTACAGAGGAGAGGTGAATCAACTCTTTATTCCCCTGTGATGTCCTACCCCCTCTTTCTTTTCCAAACCCTGCCATTCTTCTCTGATGAATGCCCTCTCCACTGTTTTTGACTGTCAGGTCGATGGGGCCTGAGGACCTGGATGTGGGCGGGGACAGCCAGAGGAGGAAGAAGAGGCTGTCCAGTAGAAGCTTTGAGCGACTCAGCAGCACACAGGTCAGGCTCCCCTTGTCCTCCTCCCCTTTGTAAACTAGAAATGGGCCTTTTTTTTTTTTTTTTTTTTTTTTTTGCGTTTGATATTTCTCTTTGTTGCACAATTTTTCTCATTAGGCACTACCCTTAGGAGTCAAATCCTCTGTTCTCCATATGAATCTACTTTTCATTGGTGCTTCTACACTGTTCCTTTCTCTTCTCTGTGTGTGAGCAAACGTTTTGATGCTTTGTGGTTGTGGCTGTGACGGGAAGTGTAACTGGCTCTCTGATGTCCTTTCTCTCTCTCTCTCTCTCTCTCTCTCTCTCTGTTGCAGCAGATAAAAGCACAGGGCTGCAGGAAAAGCAGTTTTCACAGTAGCATGCTCAGCTCCAAGTTGTCTTGCGATGTGACTCAGCTCAAACAGACGGCCCAGGGTAAAAAGAATCTCTCAGGGACAGCTGGCTCCAGGAACCAGGAGGTGTCGCTCTGCAACTCCAACCCCAAGTACAGACACAAAAGCCAGAGCACAAGCAAAGCTGAGTCCAGGCGAGAGTCTGGGGGACAAAGTGACACAGGTACTGGCATAGTATTTTTTTATTTTTCTATTGAACATTTAAAGACAAAACAATAATTATGTAATACAACTTCTCGTAGGGGACAAACCGATACAAATACAAAAAGAAAAACACAATTATGAAGGCCTAGGGATCCACAGCAAGACATATTTCAAATAAATAATCTTATAAATCAACAAAAATTATAAGACAATGTACTGGCATAGTATAGTATAGCCACATGTTTTTTTAATTGAATAAGCACAGTGCTGTGTTTTCAGTTTTACACTGGTGAAAAACCTAAAGTTACACCACCAATTCTTAATCTACAATTAAGATGTGATTTTTTATTTTTTTTTGCGAACTCTCTCAGCAGCCAGTATAGACAGTGGCCCCCAGGAGAGCTGGACTGGAATGGTGCACCGTGGACACAGAAAGGGATCCACCAACCTGACACAGGGTTCTTCCCGTCTGAAGCAGCCCAGAGCCAGGGTTCTCCGTGGTCAAAGACAGGAGGGATGGAGGAGGGGGAGAGTTCTGCTGCAGAGAGGACTCCTCTGATCAAGGTAAGGCAGTGAATACAAGAGCGCGTTATGAGACAGTGGTTAAAATGAAACTTTGGAAAAACATTGCGCTCCAAGTATTTAACATATATTGATAACGTTTTCATATTAACTTCATGCTGTGTTGAAGTGAGGGGACACTGGAACGTCCAATTGGCTAGCTATGAAAGTGTTATCTTATGAAACAGCTACATGGCAAGGGTGTTACTTGTTTTAGATGAAAAGACGCCATAAACATTCACCCTACACCAGGGTGTGTCCAAACTGTTTTCACTGAGGGCCACATACTGAAAAATAAACCAAGGGCCAGGCAGTGAAATATAGCAAAATCAATGAAATGTTAATAAATGATGCTTGATGATTGAATATGCTTAAAGAAAGAAATAATACATCACTGCTTTCCATTAATGGTTTTTCATGAATTTTGTTTCAAAAATGGTTGGCAATTGCATTTTCAAAACTGCAGCCTTAGATTGCTTCTAAGTCAGGACACAGAAATAAAATGCTCAAGAAAAACGAACGAGCAAAGGCTACAGTGCATAAAGCACATTTCAAGTTAACCCCTAACAAATGTATATGTGAGCTGAGTCTCCATTCAATCAGGTATACTCTTCCTATGTGTGCTTTTTGTTGATTTGTAAATGACTTTAAAAGTAATCAGAGGTGAGTTAATAGCTGTTAATGAATGTATTGTACCAGACAGGGGTGTGCGTGGACATTCTACTATCTCACTAATCAGCTTGGTTGGCTGGTCTGTGCTAGATTGTAGCCACAGCTGTGGACACTTGCCTGTAAGAGGCTCTGACAACCCTGAAGGCTAGCTGGCCCAAGAGCTGCTTGAGAAAGTGCAAAACACACACACACACACCACCACCACGCACGCACGCACACACACACACACACACACAAACCCATTGTTAAACTCCCTCGCACACTAGCTCGTGGATATCACAGTGGGAAATACCACAGAGACAAAACACATCATACATAACCTCTATGAGCAGTTAACCCATATACCTAAATGCTAATGAAGTGCCTGTGAAATGAAAGGAGTTTGTAAAATAACTTAACTGGTTGGTAACAACTTTAAAATATGGATTTTTATAAGCCACATACGTTTATTAAAATGTTTTAATATCTCTTTCTGTATTGTTTGATATATCCATAGAAGATGAAGAAGATGAAGGCAGTTATGATACTGACGAAGGTCAAGACTACAGAGCCCAACCTCCCAGAGACATCATCTTAGCTCCTCTGTGACTGGTCCCAGTCCCTCATCTGTTGTAAAACTGGAGGCCAATCAGAAAGCCAGGAACAAGAGACAGAGACAGGAGCTCCACGGTAAGAATGTCCTTTGGAAATGATTCATAAGTCAACAACCCTGTCTTCGTGGGGAAGCATCTGTTTTGTGTTTCTTCCTCTTGGCTTGTTGGCTTGGGCTAAATCTGTTTCTTTAATTGAACTGCATCAGGCTCCCAGAGTCTGTCTGGAGCAGACGGGGAGGTCAAAGTAAGGAAGAAGCCCCCCTGTAGGCTAGGCATGGCCACTGCAGTCAAGAACCACCACGAAGATCACCGGCATGAAGGAGTTAGAAGACCATGTGTACCCAGGTCTAAGGAGCCTTGGTGGGGCAGCTTCGGGGCCAGAGGCAACCGCTACCGGAGGAGCATGGGACTGGCTACCTTCCCGACCACCAGTGAGAGGCTAAAGAGGGCAACCCGCAAGAGCACCATGCTAAGAGGAGCAATCAGCAAGGTTAGCAGACAGGTTTTTTTATAGTTATTTTGATTTACTGGAAAAACAAAAATAATAATGAATAATATAATATAGCATATTATATAGGCAGAAATGTATGCAGCACAAAGCTATATCTGTGAACAAAGTGGTTTGGGCCATCACAGCCTCCAAGTCACGCTCATCTTGTCCACCCTCATGTCCAATTCAACAGAGGAGAAGTTGCTGGTCAGTTGGTGCCCCTTCGTCACAGAGTGAAGAGAGCAGCAAGGGACGAAGGAACAAGGACCAGCAGGTACCAGTCGCAGTGAATTCAAAAGGCACACAATAAACACTCAGTAAACCAGGCAGATGCAATCCACCAGAGTCTATTTCTACAAAAATACACACATTCTATTAACAATTCTGATGCTCCTTTGTCATAGAGTGTCAACCTGAAGGCCATTACTGTTGTCCTACTTAAATTATTAAGCACATTGCACATAGCTCAACCTCCTGCTGAGTTATTTTAGTGAGGAGAGTGGAGTAGCTGACACATTCTGCTCTGACAGAGTAAAAGAAAAAAACTTTATTAAATGGCCACTGATATGAGACGGTCCAGGCACTGTCACCTGTGGTTCATTGCTACTTGGAGTAGCATGCTAAAAAATGTCATCTTTCTTCTATCACACTTTCCTATTTTTAAGGTTTATTTAAAGCCATACCTGCACCCATTCATTTTTCTGCCTGTCTTTTCCGTTGCATTTTTACAGCCAAAGGGACGAGCTGTGAGCCGGCTCCTTGAGAGCTTTGCGGCGGACGAGGTTTTCAGATGGATGGCAGCAGCTTTTCAGAAGAAGAAGAGGCGGATAGCAGCCGCTCTTACAACAGCAAAAGCCCTGCCGGTAGGTTATAACCATAGATAGTATATAAACTGGATGTAGCATCCGGGCTGACCTCAGTTATTCAGACTGCATCCCATTCTCCTGGCTTATGCGCGTCGCCATCTTGTGAGATTTTTACTCCGCCTCACTCCTCTTGCCGAAAAAGGGCATTGATGTGACGTCGGGGGGAGGGAGATACGCCCATCTAGCTGACGTATACCTCCGAGGTGAAGTGAGGGACAACGGGCGGATAGCTGTCACTCAAGAGAATGCGCCCCTGATTATTCATACATTTTAATCCTCAGTGTTGTCATAGAGATATGACCTAAACATACACACTAGAATGGTTTTGTGGACCAGGCCGTAAATAGGTTTAAAAAGACTGTGTAAACGGCCTTTTTAACAAATGAGTCAACGAAAAATTGCTCAATTTTGGTACCACCTCATAGTCGCCACCGGAAGCTATACTGCAATGTTCGTCACTTCCGCATTGGATGCTGGTAGAAATTGCTGTGGTCGGGGCTTGGTTATAATGCTTGATATCTTTGGTCAATTTAAAATGTTAATTGTGGATTTATTTTCCTTTGTGCAGTTCATACCTGTGTTCTGACCAAAGAACACTTAACTGATGGACTGAAGGTGCTGATTTCCAAGGAGGATGAGCTTCTCTACGCTGCCAGGGTCCACACTCTGGAGCTCCCAGACATGTAAGCTTACACAGTGGTTAAACTTGATCAGACAGGTTGTTTTCCCAATGGACATACTGTATAGAACAATACTAAGTCAATACTACATTTTTCATGAAAAAAACTAAATAACCCTAATAACCCTAAGAATAATACAAATAAAAAATCTACAGTAGCTAACTTAATTCTTTCAAATTACGGTGACATGTTGGTCAATGTTCACTTTGCAAATACTAAAATGAGTTAAACCTGCAAAGTGGCATTTCTATATAGAAGCTCAGACTTGGCTCGAAGTTACGGCCAATCAAATCAATGAACTATCGTTGAGGCTAACACATCCTCTCAGGCATGAACACATTAGAAAATCTTTAAGGATTATCGTCTGTTTCCAAATGGTTGCCCTCTTCATGTCCATGTCTTTTCCATTACAAACGCAACATTGCGCCATACGTAGCTTTGAGTCTGAATACAGCTCTTGCTCAGTCTTCCCAGGGGGCAAAACCCCCTGCTTTTCAAAGACATGGAATGTTGTAAAAAGGTTGGACCTGGTCAATTGCCTACTGGAAAGTTACAGAGGGCAGACATTCCAAATCGGAGCCACGGTTTAAGGCGATGGTAAAAAAAATAATATTTAAACTAATATCATCATCAAACTTTGCCAGTTGATTACTGACATTAAAACAGCAATTTTTTTCTAGTATTGAGGTTTTTACACATTTTTTTGAATATATATGCAAATTTGGCGATGCATCTCTTTAAAAAACAAAATCTAGATGTTGGATAAAGCCTGAGTTTCATGATGATATCTATAAGTAAAAAAAAATTGCCTTATAACCGTTGCTCTGATCTGCAATGTCCGCCCCCTGTAGCTTTCCAGTTGGTTGTGGACCAGGTTGTCCACCCAGCCAGGTTGTGATCCTTGAAGGTCCTAGTTATCATTTCTTTACAACATTCCATGCCTGTAAAATCACCTTGCCCGCTGGGTAGTCAGCAAACAGATGATAAAGACCAGAGCAGAGTGGGAGTAACACATGACATGGGAGCCAGGCATACAAAGTAAAAGCATCTGAAAATAGCCTAATCTTTCTCTCCCTCTGCTGTGCTTCTCTTCTCTAGCTTTAGCATTGTGATTGACGGGGAAAGAGGAAACCGCCAAAGAATCTATTCATTGGAGCAATTGCTACAGGAAGCTGTAAGTTCCCCCCCGCTGCACTAAAACACTGTTTGTCTCAAGAAAAAACATCACTTCTTGGCTTCAGAGTCACTCAACACTTTTATTTCTCTTAAACATTCTTCTCAACAACTTTTAATTTCTCCATTGCCTTCCAGCCTTTTTGTATATCTGCCAGTCCATTTACTTTATGTCTTTCAACCTCCCATGACTACCTAAACTGTCTCTTTGGCGCACTCACACTAGGCCCAATGGCAACGTCCCATGCCCAAGCACGATAGTACCCACTGCCCTACGTCACCACGTCTATATATGTGCTCAGGTTTGGGTTTGGGTTTTGGAGCGTATTCGTGTCCAATTGTTTTTGAATATTTTCATCTGTTCAAATTTGCAGCAAATGTTCCACTTCCACATAAGACCTTCGGCAGAATTTTTAAATGTCTGTTGCACGCATGGAAGTATTGGGTCGCAGGAAACAGTATCATATAAATAAACATCAGGATAGCCGTCTTATGCGCGTGCTTGTGTGCAAGTTGGCTCAGTAGCATCTGTACCGTGCCCAAGCACACCTCTCCCAAATGTGCCGGAGCAGAGGAAATGTTCCATGCTTGAGCACAGAAAGTAGCACTCACACTGGTGAAATCAACTAGATCAGTGGTTTTCAAACTGTGGGGCGCGCCCCCCTTGGGGGCGCGGGGTTATGGCAGGGGGGGCGCAGATGAATATGTGAAAAAAAAAAAATCTAAAAAAAAAAAAAAAAAAAAAAAATTTTTAGTTTGTGTTTTTATATTAAGATCACGGCATAGCTGAACAAGAGTTCTTCTGCTTCGTTCCTCTTACTGCATTTAAATGCATTCATTATATTACAGAGAAATAGGTCTTGTTAAAGAAAAAGACCGCCAAGCCCAACCCAGAGGACCCTGCACAATTTTTTTAATTTTAAATTAATATTTTTATGGAAAATCCACGTGTCCTTCTTCAATAGCTTCTAATTCATCAGACCCAGTGTCTCCAAATTATTTGTTCACACAAAATTCCTCATATTTAGCCTCTTAATTTTCCTCTCAAAATGCACCAGATTCATAGCCTGGCATTCCCAGACCTGCCACTAGGCACTGGCAAATTAAATTTGCTGCGCGTGTTGGTCTGGACACGCTCCGTTGAAGCTTTATCAAGAAGACCAGAAATCTGGGCTCACGTTTCAATTGGTTCTATCTAATATGGGCGCGCCAGAGCCCTTTATATGGTACTCTGGGGAGGACGTAACCGGATGACGACAGTGACGTGCATGCGACGTTGAAGCCGTGATAGTAAACATCAAAGATGGCTGCGGATATGTTGTGTGAGTTTGAGACTGCTTTGGCCTCGACCCTTAACGATTTGGAAGACAGCACTCAAATCTTTCATTAGCAAGTAAGTGGAATGTTCTGTTTTGCCGACCGACAACGGCAAACGTTTAATTTAACAGTTTAACAGCTGTTCGCTAAACGAACAGGGCTTACGTCACCTAGTGCATCGCTCTGATTGGTTGTAGTGCTATCCAACTGCGTGCAGTGGCATTTGAAATGCCACGAGTAGGAGCCGCCCCTTGAGTTGGAAATTACTATTGATCGTGGCCAGACCCTCTATCGTTCAAGATATCAGGGTCTGGATTTCCAAGCTACCAGATTCATGCATTTCACTTTAAAAAGGTGAAAAAAAATCTCCCGGGGGGGCATACCCCCGGACCCCGCTAGGAGGGTCTGGTTCTCCACTGGCTACTATTTTCCTCCAGCAGGACATTGGAGGCACTAGCGAAAAAACACTGGATGTGTGAATGACATTTAACTAGTCAATCATTTGGGCAAGTCTGTCTGTCTATCTTTCTCACTCCGCTGCACACTCAGTCACTACTATCCATGCTTAAAGGAAGCAGGATTAAAACACTGGATTTAGATGTTAAAATGTATTAAAAAATGTGCTTAAAAATGCACAAAAATGTTTAGAATGTTTCAAAAATATAAATTTGTAAAATAATTAAAAGATCTTTAAAAACACAGGGATTTAGAAAAGAAATTGAGGGGGGGGGGGCTCCGCTGAAATTTTTTCTCTGAGGGGGGGCTCACTCTCTCACACTTTGAAAACCCCTGAACTAGATTATATGGGGGGCGATGGTCATAGTGTGAGTGTGCCCTTAGAATCAATGGGGTTATTAAACTTCTAAAGTGAATATTAACATATAGGAGGCAGGATCTTAACATTGATGTTTTTGAGTCTCTGTGAATGACTGTTTAACCCAGCTCGGTGTGTGGGTGGGATAATCCTACCTAGCACCTAGACCCATGCACCTGTTGGGGTTTAAATGGGAGGTGACATAGAGTTTACCGTTTACTGCTGAGTTGTTCTAATAGGGCTCTGGCTAACAAAGACACAAAGGGGTATGAAGAAGAGCAAGTTTATTATGACCAAAGTGTTGATGACCTGGAGTGATCCAAAAGTCTGGTTCTTTCCAGCTATTATAATAATGTATCTATTGATCAATATACTGTAATTGTTAACCCATATAGTTTTTTTCTTCTGTTACATCTAGGGACATTTGAGATTTGCTTTATCTTAGCTATACCCCCAGGATTGATTGCATGTGTAAATCTCACTCAGTTTATTGTTAGGACATAATACATTGTAGAAACTGAAGCACATACTTTGCTGGTATTCATTGTATTTAGGTTACATGTGCTTCCTAGTGTGCTTTGCATTCAGAATTGAGTTTAACAGTATCAACAGCAGGTGACCCTTGTCCCATGTTTTTGTTATGGACAAAATTGTTGTCTCTATGCAGTAATAACAGCCAGGTCACATAAAGCAAAGCTGTCCAACACATACTTAACTGTGGAAATAAGTTTTCACTATTGCTAAACAAGGATCAGAACATTCCGTTTGCAGTGTCCGGAGTTAATGGCTGAGGCCTAATCTGAAATGGTTTTGTGATCATGTTTGATCTATTCATATTATAAATGATCAAGTAGTGATGTATTCAAACTCATTAGGGTATGTGTATATTTTCACGCTACACAAATTGTACACTAGATGTAAGTGGATTTTGTGTTGGTTATGTTCAAGCGCAGTATGTATGGCAGCGAGCTATTTACTTCTTTTAGAGAATAACTTGCCATAACCTTAATGTTTTCAATTATAGTGGGAACAAATACAAAATATAAATATGTAATTATAAGTTGTATACATTCCGTCTCTAGTCCGCGTAACCTCACTCGTTAGTGATCAACATGAATTTCCCCACAAAGCCTTCTCACAGTGCCAATGTATTAGTCTCGTGGCAGTTCTACACCGAGCACTTGTGGCAACTTAAGTCTTATTTAAACACTCGTCAAATAGCAGCTGGGTGTAATTATGCCATGCTTGTCTTTAAATTAGTCCAAAAAGCCATTTATTTGACTGTGACATCAATACCCCTATTTTCCCCCGTGCTCCTTTTCACTTCCACACACACACCCACATCCACACCTCATCAGTCAAAGTGTCCCTCGCCATGGCAACAGTAAATGAAAGCAACCTGAAAGAGCCCCCAGTGAGTGGCGGATGCTGGGGCTGCCTGCATTGTTGGAGGGAGGATCTGGCAACCTGCAATCACAAGCCCTCTATTCAGGCCCTCTTTAGTATTACTCAGCAAGTCAGGATTTACTGCATCATGGCTTCCGTTCTTTTCAGCCCCTGACTGGCACATTGGCATAAGATAAGTGCTGCTTGGAAACGTGGCACAGTGGCTGCCCGTGCACAATGCTCCATAGCTCTCACACAGTGTGTATGTTGGTATGTGCGTACGCATGCATGTCTGTGTATGTGTGCATGCTGTAATGAATCTTAATTCTATTTGGTCTGCCAATCATCAGGTCCTGGATATACGTCCAGAGTCAGAGACTGTGCTCAGTGAAGGAACCAGGGTGTGTGCTTACTGGAGCGAACGCGCGCGCTGCTTATACCCAGGCTATGTGCACAGAGGTGAGACATCAGCCCTCTCTCTCTCTCTCTCTCTCTCTCCTCTCTCTCTCTCTCTCTCTCTCTCTCTCTCTCTCTCTCTCTCTCTCTCTCTCTCTCTCTCTTTCCTTTGTATCATCTTTATCTCTAACAATACACTGTCATTAATTGTATCTAGATACAAGCCTTTTTCAGAATTTTGTCACTTCCCTGCTTACTTTAAGAAGTACATGTTTTGTCTCTTGCAGTTGGTTCATCTGATGAAGGGAAGCAAGGAGGAGTGATGGTAGAGTTTGATGATGGAGACAGAGGAAAGATTTCTCTCTCAAACATCCGCCTCCTGCCTCCAAGATACCAGATTCACTGTGGGTGTCTCTTCACTTTAAATGTTCCCTTTTATAATGAAGTGTGTTGCCTACCTGTAGGTAAATGATTATAACACTTATTGTCCTTTAGGTGGGGAGTCATCTCCTGCATTGCTGGTGCCTAGCAGTACAACAGCTAAAAGAAGTTGTAGCCTGGAGCAGGCACCCATCAGTGACAGTCCTTCTGACAGACACAGCACTAGTAACACTTTAATCAACAGCCAAACGCTAACTACTCACAAAAGAAGACCAGGTAAGAAGTAACCCGTGAAATGTAAAGTTATAAAATAAAATAAAAATCCTGTGTAAGAGTATCACATATGCTTTATTCTCTTGTTCCTAAAAATCTGTTCTAAATGGTAACATTGACTACAATACTCAAATAATATATTCTTTATATATCTGTACCTTTACATCAAATGGACATATTCCAAATGTATCTTATCATTTATAGAAATATTAATTTGATGGCCTTTTACCCATCTTTGATAACCAGGGGTTCTTCACTAGAATTCAATATAGGGGAGAATGGGGTAATGTGAGACACTTTTTACATCTGCTCCCCTCTATGGGAGCTAAAATTATTTATCAGTGAAATGTACACATTTCCCATTAATTCAGGATGTTTCCTAGAAAAGGGCATTAGCAGAATGTATTCATGACAAAGGGCAGTGAAAATATGTTTTAAAAAAAGTTGTCTTGTGTCTCAGTTTACCCCAGCCGTGGGGTAAACTGAGACAGACCAGAGAAATCAAGGGGGTAAACTGATCCACTTACTTTTTCCACTCTGAAACTACCATAACAACACATGTTGTAACAGTTGAATCCTGACAGCTAGTTTGAAAACCAAATATTCCAAAAATAGTGTCGGACAAGTAACAGAATCATGGGGTTTGGTCAATTAAAAAAAAACTTTTTCTAAACACTTGAAAGTAACTCTGATCAAATACACCATATAATTCATATTCAATAATTAACATTCAAATGACAGATATAACCAGTTAGATTAAAACACAGTCTGGTGGTCAGAACACAGGACCCTTAGAGCCAGCTAGTGTCTGGGGGTTAGAGCAAAGAACCAGCTAGAACAGCCTGGGACTCAGAACACAGGACTAGACCCAGCTGTAATTTTCCATCTTCTGAGTCTTTGATTTATATTTTTCTGCATTTGTTTTATTGGGATCATTCATTGAATAAAGACATATTACTTAGAGTCTATTGATGTTAAATGTCACTCTCCTGTCCCCCACATACATACGTGCCAAACCATGCCCTTGCTGACACCCCTTCAACCATCAACCCCCACCTCCAGCCCACATTGTCTTTTGTCTTTCAAAAGTCTCCTTCAAACTAGTCTCCTTGCTACCTCAAATATAATGGATTCATTAAAAGAGGGCACAGACACTGTCTCACTTTACCCCACAGCCACAATTTGAGAAAAAACTACCTCTCTCAGCAAATCAGGCTAATCTTCAGTTATCGTCATCACATGGTTTCATATGTTGGTAGTTCATCAACGTATGATTGAAATTTTTCTACCTGAATCAATTTGCTTTGGAACAACACTTGATTAAGTTAACAGCAAGAACATTTACGTTTACATGCAAAAATGTGTGAATGTGTATGACTGCTGTATGTTTGAGGTGGTGGTCGGAGGGGCCGTAGGCGCTGAATGGCAGCCACGCTTCCGTCAGTCTGCCCCAGGGCAGCTGTGGCTACTATGATAGTTTACCACCACCAGTATGACTGTGTGTGAATGAATGGAACCTGGAACCCTGTAAAGCGTCTTTGAGTGCCTTGAAAAGCGCTATATAAATCCAATCCATTAAAAAAAAAAATTTTGTGAAAAAAACATGCTCACAACATCACCATGAGGTCCTCTCTTTCATGGCCAAGGGGAAATGAGAGGGGCTTGAAAACATATATCTCACATGACCAAAAATGTGTTCCATTGCCTAGATACAGGGGGTGTCTCACATTACCCGATGGCTCACATTCCCCCGTTCTCCCCTACAATTAATAGTGCTAAAATATGACAGTTTTTTTTTTTACTTCCAGGAAGACCAAGGGGCTCTGGGAAAAAACAAAAGCAGCAACAGCAGCAGGCTGAGAATGCTATTAAAACTCCTTCACCTTTCCTGGGTTGGCCTTCGTTGACATACACCAGGAAAAGGACATCCGACAACTTATTTCAACCCAAGGGGGCACCCAGGAAGGCCTCAAGAGGGAAAGAGGATGACCTGTTCCCCTTGCCGCAGACCCAACCACTGGCCTCCACTCAAGCCAAAGGCCTTTTCAGCAGCAGCTCATTTGAGGTAGACTCCTTCAGCAGCATTGCAAACGGCTACTCTCCTTCTGTACTCAGTCCACAGGGACAAGTCCGAGTTTATCCCTGGGCCCCAGAAGTGGGCTGTATGGCCAGAAGCGCAAACAAGAAGAGCGCGTCACGTCAAGGAGCAGGAAGTCTGGACAAGAGTTCCTGGTCAAGTTGGATCATGAAGGAGTGACCTCCCCTAAGACAAAGAACAGCAAGGCTCTGCTGATGCGAGGTGGATCTTCCAGTGTGAGTGGTATGCCAAGGACTGAGGCTTACTCTCACCCAGTCCTGCTGGTCAAAGACAACAAAAAGGGCGGTGCATCCCGGGTAGAACTTCTCGTGAAAGGAAGCACACCTCAGAGAAAGCCCTCTCCTTCTCTGCGTCTGGGTGAATATAGAGACTTGGGCTACGGCTACCATAGAGAGTGTCACAGTTCTTACTCTGATCTGGATGATGAAGAGGAAGAGAGGACGAGGGCTGCACTGGCTGCAGCCTCAGGAGGCCTGAGGAGCGCCGGCCGCTTCCTGTCCCGTCTCTCTGTCTCCTCCTCCTCTTCAGGTTCTTCCAGCTCCTCGTCTTCAGGCTCTCTCTCCAGCTCCAGCCTGTGTTCCTCTGACAATGATTCCTCCTACAGCTCAGAGGATGAGGACAGTTCCACCCTGATGCTTCAGAGTTGTCTGTCTTCCCACAGGGGGCTCCTTCAACCCTCTGAACCCTCCACGTCTTCAAGACCACACCAGCACTCATTTGTGGCCAAAGCTGTGGCTGTTTCCAATGCCAAAGGTGCCCCCCCTGACCAGGTCTCCCACAAGTCCCTGAAGAGGAAAGAATACACCAGCTCCGCCTCTAAATCGTGTAAGGATTTTGTGAAGAAACCAAGGATGCTTCCAGACGACACTTCATTCATCCCTAGGCCCAAGGTCTCATCATTTGTCGCGGGACGACAAATGTGGAGGTGGTCAGGACACCCTACACAGGTGAGAAGTCTATCCATGTTTCAACATACCATCAATGTTGCAAATATTCGTCTTCCTTCTTCCTCATGATATGAAAGAGTTAATTCACCTCGTGATACTGAATCACTAGATTTCAGGAGAGGCAATATTAATAAGCATCATTCAAGAGAAGATTGGTGAAAGTGTCTGGTTTTCCACAGAGACGAGGTCTAACGGGCAAGGCCAGGAAGCTCTTCTATAAGGCCATCGTGCAAGGCAAAGACACAATGAGAGTGGGAGATTGTGCTGTGTTCCTTTCAGCTGAACGCGCTAACCTCCCATACGTAGGTCGAATTGAGAACTTCTGGGAATCTTGGACCTCGAGCATGGTAGTTAAAGTCAAGTGGTTCTACCACCCTGAAGAGACTAAACTGGGCAAAAGGCATCGAGATGGCAAGGTAGGTTATTATGGATGCTACAATTGTATTGAGACAATGAGTCACTCATAGCAAATGGAACGTTCACATGACATTTCTCTTCGTTATAATGATTCAACTAACCCTCTCCTTTCCCTATACAGCATGCCCTGTACCAGTCATGCCATGAGGATGAGAACGATGTCCAGACAATCTCCCACAAGTGCCAGGTGGTGAGCAGGGAGGAGTATGAGTGTCTGACTCGCAATCAGAAGCCGAACAGTAGCTCCCCAGACCTCTACTACCTGGCTGGAACATATGACCCCACCTCTGGTCAGTTGGTCACTGCTGAAGGGGTTTCCATCCTGTGCTGAACCTCCATGAGGTCACTACTGAAGGACTCCTTTGGAGGACGGATAAAAGTCCATGACTGTACTTACAAGACCCTCCTGCCTTGGAAGACAGCAAGTGTTCTTTGGGTATGCCTCAAAAGATGCAGGACCCATGGACTAAATGTCAGCACCAAAGCAGGGCGGTCTGAGGTGACACACTGGAGTCTAATTGGCATCTAGCCTTCATGGAAATGGAGAAGATGTCCATAACTGGTTGATCCGTTTGAAAAAGAATAATATAAAAGTCTGGGTATTTCTAGGCACATTTAATAAGTTGTGTTTCAATTGTCTAACTAATCTCTTTTTACTGGATCCATGTGATTGACAGCTTCATCAATGGTTTTTAAGACTTATGCTTCCAGCTACTATCATATGTCACTAAAGGATAGCTGAGAGTACATTTGACTCTGCAAAGTATCATGAGGCTGAAAGGTCTCTGTGGACCAATTCTTTTAAGTTAGCGTTACCTAAGGGAATGGAATCGAAACGAGAGGCACACGGCTTTCCCTAGACCTCTTCATTCCAGGGAAGTTAAAAAGTTGTAAAGGATGTAAAGTTGATGTCTGTACATATTTTGAATTTGTTCCCAATCAAGCCATACACTTCAGTACCTCTTGCCTGTCTTAACTGTTCAGGTGTACATTGTACAATTCAATTATTGTATTGTTGTCTGTTGTCTAAATGTACATAAAAGCTATTTTATATAGGAGTTTATTGTATATATGAGATATGTATCTTTCCATGTTTGCGATTGATTTTATTTTTATATGGGTGTAGAAAAAACATGATGTTGTATTTCCTTTGCTTTGGAAAGTAAAGATTGGAGATGTTATTGTTGCACTGCATTTGCCCTGCTGAGACAGACAGAGACAGACAGAGCACAAACAGACAGAAGGATTTAGTCTATAACAGGATAAGACTTACTTTCTGAGAGAGAGGAGTCATCCTGTTTAAAAAAAAGTAGGTCAAGAGGCTTTTTGTAAAAGTGTTCTGTTGATTAGCATTTTTTGTGATCCTATTTTTTAAAAACACATGTTTTATTTATGTTCCTCTCAGTTGGTCATCGTAACAAGGCAGATCCCAACGGACTGCAATCACGGGTCGAAAAATGATTTAATATTGATGATTATGAGTATACCATTTGACACATTTGTTTGTGTGTGATAAGTGTCCTGCGATCACTATAATCATGTCCACACAAATCAATTGAGAACAAGACTGGGTCTTTTTAATATAAATGTGATAGATGAACATTGCACCTATGAATGCACATTATGACCCTAGCGCAAAATACCAAAGTGTCTTTAATATCTTTATTTCCTTTATTTAAATTTAACATGTCAAGCACCTGTACTGAACTCAAATCAGAAATCACTGGTAACTTAAAGAATACTTGTCCTCCACTATATGTGCACATATAATGGCTTTGCATTGTGACAATATGTTCTTGCACATGTACCTGCAGTTGTGTTAAGTGCTACACATATGCAGTAAAAAGGCCACCTGTAAGTGTGACAATGAAGGTCAAAGTACTGACACATTAAGGTGTTTAGTACTAAAAAATGTATTGGAATTAGTTTATTTTAGTTTCATCAGCCATCTATTGTGTACAGTACACGCACATATTCAATGCTAACTGTGAAGGACAATCAGATTCACAAAGCAATGGACAGAGTAGGTTTCACTCAATCTGAAAATGACTTTCGTTTATTTAATTTGTGCCAAGTACATTTTGTCTATTTTTATCTTTGTTTGATATGCAATCCTGATTATTCTCTGTTCACAAAGTTTTATTTTTTTCCCGCCAACATTTTTATTTATTGTCAATGTTGCTGTTTGTCCATGCCAAGAGCGCTTTATGAGAATGTGACATTATTTTTTCTTTGTGTGATGTCGCTTTTTGCATTTCCTAAATAAAACTGGTCTTGTAGAGGCCATCTAGTGAAAAGAAATAAAGCAACACTGGATTCTTCTCATCCACAAACCCTTTGTGAATTAATAATCTTTTTCTAGCGGTGTCCCCCTTCATTTTACGTCACCTGCCATTTCCCATCAACACATTCTTTATAAATTCGGCATTTTTGCACTAACCCTACATGTTTTATTAAATTATTAAAAAAAAACTGTTTTGAACAGACAAAGTATAAACTTTAGGGCAGTACAACTGTTACCTTTCTCAAGCCATAGTTTGTGTGACTTTAGCTGACTGAAACAAACAGGATAGGTCATTTTTTGGGGGGTCCCCTTTGATTCCAAAATTAAGGGATTGCCTTTTTTTCAACAAAAGGATAAACACCTTTAACCATCCCCCAGCATGTTGTAGACTTGTTTTACTTTGTGCATGTTACATGTTACTTGATGGCAGCTATTGCCTTGCTTTGAATTATGTATATCAGATTTATCATGTGTGTGTGTGTGCTAGGCTACGTTCTTTATACCCCTCAGGGAGTTTTAATGTGCTCATTTTAAAATGTTGAGGCTATTACGATATGTTTAAAGCACCATCAAGCACAAAGCACCTTTTTCTGACAAATTCCTTTATTTGTTGCGATAAATCCTCTGATGTATGTGTCTTTGGCTGAACTAGTTCATATGAGCTTTGAGTTCCTTAGTAAACAGAGACAGATATTTCACATAATCAACTAAAGCGTATTGGGTTTAGCTGCCAAGCTCTGTAAATACTATGTTGACTGATTCAGAGATAGATGAGAATTTTGGTGATTCTAGATAAAGTAAATATGTCTATTTTCTTTTCAAATTAATTGGTTCCTTGTTGGTGTATCTGTCAAAAACCAGGACATTGGCCCACATTAAATTGAGATAAGCAAGACTGTCAGCATCCAGTGTTAGAATGTTTTCAAGTTTTGTAAATTTGTAATGTCTGTATTTATTCTGCAACATTTTACAAATAAATCTGTGGTAGAGGATAAACAATTTTATAAATTGATAAATACCACAGCAAACAAAATTAAGATTTCATTTAAATCAAATGTTTTTCATGAAAATAAAGGGATTTATTTATACATTTTACAAATCTCTTAAATGGAAGATATATGTAAAGGATGGCGCTCTCTAGTGGAACACAAAGCATGCTACATAAGCTTGCAGACTGAAAACCTTTTTTTTTTTTTTTTTTTTGACTCAAAAACACAGTGTAGTAATTGTTATCGGTCAGCCACACAATGCCAGCAGCAATTTAGACATTTCTCCTTTCAGTGCCTGGAGCAGGTATACATGTATTCCCACCCCACCATCAATAACCTACGCATCGCTCATTTGCATACACACTCATAGCTGGCTGGGCCTAGAGGGGACACAATATGGGTCAGTGACCTTTCTCTGCAGGCCCAGGGGTCTTTGTGTCCTGCACGGAGCCTGTGTGCCGCTAACCCCTCCCCCTAATGCCCAGACAGGGGCTAATGGGCACATCAGTCATCTCCAACAGTGACCCAATGAACACAAACAGCTCTGTTTACCACCACAACCTTTAGTGTTGACTATGGTCAGTGCCCTGTGTCTGAGCCATGGCCCGGCCTTTACAGCAGCATGGGGGTAGGAGTGTCTCTGAAGATGTGGTTAACAGTGGGTGTGTTGGGGTGTTAAGGGTATAAACATGTTTTGAATGGGTTTGCTTTCATTACTCCTCCCTGTGCATAGAGAAAATGAGTCAAGATGAGAATCATCAGAGATCTAATGAGGACAACTGAGCTTGTATTTAAGACATTTGTGACACATTTACATACAGAATACACTGTGAATTGAGAAAAACCGAGCATGGTGTTTCTGTAATGTCACTATAGTGGGATTATGCACCAAAACTGTGCTTGTCTATTGCTTACCTTATTTGGGTGGCTTACTCGGTTATTTTTGGAGTATCGACAAAATGAGACAATAATTATACCTTTATGTATGAAGCGGTTTTCAAAGACAAGTAACAAAGTGCTTGGTATTTATTTAAAAAGACAATAAGCAAACACAGAGCAAAAGTAATAAACAAACAACAAAATAATAATACTAAAAAGCAAGTCTGAGTTTTTAGAAGACACTTAGAAGACAGTGTGGTAGCTTCCCTGATCTCATCCGGTAGAAGTTGAAGTGTGTTGTGGTTGTGTTGAGTTAGGCATGAGAAGAGTGCATAGATGTATATAGGTACTACCGAATATTGACTCATATACAATCTGTGCTAAATTCCAGTACCTTAGAGCACATCTAGAGAGTAGAGAGCAAGATTACAAGAGCAAGAGTATGTCACCGCTGTTTGATGGCAAAACAGTGACAAAATCCTCAAGAGCAAATGAGAGCCACGAGCGGAGGAAAAGCGAGCCGTGGGTGCAACCCAAACAGCAGAATATCTCTGCTAGTGCAAGCAATATTGTAACCTGCGAGGAGAAAACCATGTTTTGACAGCATGAAAAAAATAAAAAGGAGCACCAAATTCTAGGTACCAGCTATGGTAGTAATGGTATTGGTTCAAATGTGAATGCTACATGTATATTTAGTATGTTTTTTTTATTATTGGTTTATTTCGATAGGTTGCCCAAACTGTTCTTGTTCGTGTCACTTCCGTTGATTGACACATGGGTGTGGTTTAGTATACCTGGGCACTGGGATCGGCAGGAGTAGTGGACATAGGGGGTTAGTGGCGCTCCTGATATTTAAGTACAAGCCCTCAAGTTTGAGGATCCGTAACTTATTGTTATCCACCATACTTACTCTTCTTCTTCCATGACATTTTTCTAGCTGCTACTCCTCCCACACCGTTGCGCTTAAGGTGCGAACACACTGCACACCGCCGCACCGAGTTTACATAGAAAGTCAATGTATTTTGCACACTGCTGCGCGAATGGGCGGCCGGCGGCGAGCGGTCCACGCGGCGCGGCTAGGGCGGCGCGGCCGCCACAGAAGTTGAAAATATTGAACTTTTTGCCGCCAGCGCGCCACGATAGCCAATCAGCGTTGAGCTCCTCCCGACGTCACTCGCTTCGGGACGACTGACAGAGGAAATTAAGATGGATGAAAACATAAAAGTCACAGTTTGCTCCCATAAGTTCTGTGAATAGCCTCTGTGTCTGTTGCCTGCTGTGTACAGCTATCAGTTTTGCTTTATGAACCAAGTTAGCACCGGTTAGCACCAGCTCCAGCATATCCCCAGAGCCCCAGAGTAGGAGAAGGCTACTCTGGGCGGGCGGCGGGCGGCGGACACAATGGTTGCGTTCCGAATCACATACTTTCTACTATATAGTATGTAGAAAAAAGATTTAGGATGTCCCGATTCTTGTGGCCAGATTTAGGATGGTTAGAAGTACCAGGATGTCCTACTTCATGCGGCCAAGATTGTTAGTGTTGAAAAGTGCATCCTATTTGGGCGCACGTGAAGTGACGTAACATCGACGAAGCCTCCATATGAAAACAAACAGGGATGCGACAGATATAAAAGCAAGAGGCAAGATCAAGGCGCAATGTTATGATGAAATAAGAGAGAAAAGTATGTCCCAATAGTATGCCTACTGCTCCTAACTAGATTATTTTTATCGTCGGATGTAGTATGTAGAATAGAAAAAAGAAAGAGTATGCGATTCGGAACGCAACCCATATGACCCAATATGATCACGCAGCGCGTAACCTGCGATTCGCGCGGCCAACCGCTGTGCCGCGGAGTACAGTGTGTTCGTACCTTTAGACATTCCAAATTTGCACAGAACGGGGTGTGCTATTTAAAATAATTTTAAATCCACTAGGGGGCGCTGTTATTAATGTTGAGAGGCCCCCCACACCGTAAGTCCGATTCACTTGAAATTTCTCACACAGGTGTACGTTGGGGTGCTTTACAAAAAAGCCTCTGGGACCATATAAGTCCGCCTGGGAATATTTTCCGCTAATTAGCATAAACTGAAAAACAGGATTTTAACAACAAATTTCTCAAATTTGATTCTATCAACACCAAATTTCTCACGAAGTCGGGGGACTACGATGCACATTTCATTAAAATATTAGTAGGATAGCTTGAAAAACATGGCCACCATTGACCAAAAGTTTACGCAGGGGCGGGGCTTATTAAAAAATTGGCCATAACTCATTGACTGTAGGTCCTATCATCATAAAACTTGCTGGATATGTGCAGAAGACATGTTGTAGCATGTCCCTCGAAGCTTGTCGAGATTGACCAATAGGGGGCGCCACAAATGCGAAAACCATAATTCAAAAATGCAATGTTTGACAGGCCACCCCCCTTTCCCACTCACTCTGATGGACTTGACATTTCTTACACATGTACAGCTCATGGTGCTCTACAATAAAGCCTCTTGGACCATAGGGGTCAGCCATGATTTGTTTTCTTCCCTAATTTACATGACCTGAAATACAGTCAAGTGTAAGTATTCCATAAATTGTGTACACAGCATCAGGGGACCAACATACACATGTGTATAACGTTTTAGCGAGATAGCTCAAAAAACATGGCCGCCCTTAACGAAAACGTCTTTGCAAGAGCAGCCATTTTTCTGCAGATTTGCCACGATTGCAACCTTCAATTGGCCAGAACTTGGGACTTGAGTTTGAAAGCGCGCGGCGCGGTTCGTAGAAGCTTTGAGCCCGGCCGACGGGTGGGGCGCTGCCGATGCGGGGCTGGCGGTCGGCGCCGGGTGGCCCGTACTTTCAATCTCCGCAGGATTTTCTAGTTTCGCCATCGCTATCCCCTTTGTCTTTGATTTATTTGATTTCCTTACCAGCTACATATCTCATTTTTCAGTTGTTAGTCCGGCGTCTTCTGAGTAGATAAACATTCAAACTATACTTACCTCTGGACTTGGATTTGTTTGGAGCGACGCGTAATTGCAAGGAGCCCACGTAAGCTTCTTGGCCTTTATTGGAAAGTTGTCACCAGTACACAACCATAATTTGTTCCACAATTTAAAGTCTATAAACCTGGATTCTGTTACTTCTCACTTGCCAGACTTGACCTGCCTGGATTTACTTTCAGTGCCTGTCTGCTTCAGCTCTTTGAGCATCCAGACTGTGTTGCTCAGTATCAACAGGAGGAATGCTTTCCTGTACAAATATCTACACCTCGTAAATGTCTCACCCTCTGCTTGACCCTGTCTGGCCTCTGACTGTGAGGGGGTTGAACAGGGGACAGACAGCCGGTGTGTGTGTGTTGTGTGTGTGTGTGTGTTTTGGTCTGTGTGTGCGTGTGTAGCATAGGGTTGAGGTGAGGTCTTGGGTCTCTAACAAGGTGCTGGGAAAAGAGAGCAGGACAAACAGATCACTCAGATGCTAGTCTCGCACAGCCAGCCCAAACTACAGCTAGTAGTAGTATGGCCTGGTACCAATCTATATATCGTTTCAGTTATAGGGGGGAAAACTGGACTGGCCTGTTTTCATTTCTTTAAGCCAATCACAAAAGCCCAGGAAGTGTCCTTTCAAAATAATGCAATTTGGTTGGCCACCAAATTGCATTGGAGACCTATTATAAAAGATGTCGGCCAACAGCGTTAATGACGGGCGCATGTGTGTGTGCAGCAACATTTTGAGCTGGATACTATCAAACCGTATCAATCACACGGGCGCACTTTGTGTCTTTATCCCGTTCTGAGCGGAGCATAAACACTCAAACACTAGGCTACAGCAGGGAAGAGGAAGAGGAAGAGGAGGAGTTTCACGCTCGTCAGCGGGAGCGCTATAAATACGCTGTTGATATCCGGTTAGCCAGATTACTCAGATGCTGACTGCTTCTTCTTAAAGGGCACTAAGGCCCTGATCATTCATTTTGGAGTATATTAATTACAGCCACTGTAGAATAACCTCGACCATAGTGTAAGCAGAAGTAACTAAGATACTCTTTTAAGCAATTCCTCTATGGAATGAAGCTAAAGGGCAGTCTCAGCATGAAAAACATAGAGCGTCTTTGATGTCTACATTTGGATTCATACTTGCAGATGAGAAATATGTGTATGCAATTAAACAAGATCCACTCTATTATAACAAATCTATAGCCATGCCAACCCTAATCCATTTCTCCTTTGCTCATTAGCAGCTTGTAAAGATGCTATGCAAAGAGAGCTTTTCACAGTATTACATGGGATTACTGTTGCTCCTCGCTACATACTATCTTGCTCAAAAACTCTGATGTAATAGTTCCACTCTGTTTACATGGCACGATAACATTACAAATGTGTTAATCATCATCAGGATCTTCCCTTCTGTTTTTTTGGTGGTTACAATATTTCATCCAAAAAAAGCATCTCTCCAACACCTTTATCTTTCCCTCCGCTGTCTGATACAGCAGTACAGTGTCAATGAATAAATGAACCAAACAAATAAAAGAGTTTAAATCAGCAGGTTCATATGAGTATAGATTAAGGAGGATGGTCCACTCAGGTAAAAACGAGAATTTAGGTTTAGAGAAAGAGTGGACTTATTACTTGCATGGTAGTCTGGCTAAACGGATGTAGACAAATAGAATCGCGCTCATGACAGATACTGGTGTCAAACTCCTCCCCTTCCCCTTCCCTTTCCCCGCTGCAGCCTAGCATTTATGCTCCGCTCAGAACAGGAGACAAGACAAAGTGCGTGTGTGTGTTTGATACAGTTTGATAGTATCCAGCTCATAATGTTGCTGCACACACACTTGCGAGTGCACACACGGAGCGTCATTAACGGTGTTGGTCGGCACCTTTTATAATAGGTCCGTGGTTGGCACCAAATTGCACTATTTTGAAAGGACACGTTCTGGCCTCCTGGTCTTTAGTGCCGCCTGAGCCCTTGTCACTTTACAAAACGATCCTTTGCCAACAGCCACAGTTGTTCTCTCATTGTCCACAATATTACTCTACAGACCCAATTGCAGAACAAGTTACAGCCTGTCGTAAAAAGGGTCATCCACCTTCTCGTCCCATCCTATTTGTAAGTGCAGGACAACTGGACAGGCTCTATTCCTCATAAATAATAAAGAAAAGCCCTTGGCCCTTCTAGGAGGGAGATCAGCTGTGAGGACAATTAATCAGCTGGACAAAAATCTGATAAAATTAAAGCATTTGGTTGATAATTAACCAATAGGGTTAGCCTGGTCCTACCAGACCATCGTACTTCATTCCATTTGTACAGAAGGTCTGGAATTGCTCAATTTACAAACGTTAACTCACTTGAAGTTAATGTCCGTTGAAGTTTAAAACTATTCGATCTGCCCAGTGCCACTCTGGATCTGCCAACCAAAAACCTAAGAATATACCGCAGGCCCAGACTGACTACTGAAGGGAAATGAAAATTGTAGCGGAAGTACGTAGGCGATGGTGCCAGGCTATAGGATAGCAAAATATAACAAATGTGATAAACTGAGTCCTAGGCAGAAGGTATGATTATTACCTTAAGTCTTGTAATTATCCTATCCATCCAAATAAAAATGTACATGTCAGGTATTTTATGGGGAGCTTAAGCTGGAGTAAAACGTGTTTTGTTTTCTTTCATGACACACCCCCTGTCTTTCCATACCTTCCTGTGTAGTGGTGTTTGTGCATTCCTGTGAGGACAACCCCTCTGTCTAGTTCTCTGGGGGTGTTTACCCTCTTTCTCGGTAGCAGGGAAGCAGCTCCCACCATCCCATCTCTGTTTACATTACTCTTCTCCTCTATTTACTCTGTGCTCTAGCACCCTTGTGCACTGCGCTCCAAACAGCTGTTCCATTATGGAGAGAGCAGGCGCCTCAACCGCACAGTGCTGCCTGCCACACAGCCCACCGTGGTGCTAACAGGACGACTGCCTGTCTCCTCTGGCACGCCTGCTATTGTTGCCATAAAGCTCAGGCTCCTTCAGTGTCAGAGTGGCTTCTGGGCACAGTCAGCCAGGGCAACTGTCAGAGATTGTCCACAGACCGCAAGACAAATTTGCAAAAGTTCAGCTTTGGATTAAGCCTCTCCGTATGGGATGCAGTGCTGTGGTGGTTTAAAACAAGCAGCAATCATATCCAGATGATATAGAATAAACAGGCATAAACACATTTACAATGAAACAGGGCTTTTATGATGTGAGATTACAAAGCATACTGTAATACATACATTTCCATAATTTTGGCAACTTTTCTGTAAGTACCCTTTATATCCAGCTCCTATATGACATCATCCATAGGGGTCACAGAGTGTGATGATCCTCCCTCCGAAACGCTTTGCCTGGTTTGCTGTCAGGTGAAAGAAAGACTAGTGTCTAACCGACTGCCTCAGGGTCATACTATACCATGAACTCCAGTGAATTATTTGTTACCCTTTGCATGTTCTTTTGCCGGCTGATGTGCACAGCTGGTGCTGAATCAGGAGACAGGAGCCTGGAAGAAAGGCCACCAAGCATCCCCAGGCTCCCGGTGGACGGCTGCAGGGTCCTGTGGTTACAGGGCCAGGGGACACTCCATTTATCACAATACAATAATGCAAGGGGCCAGTGGAATATAGACCTGTACGGGATAAGTCCATTCGAGTGTGTACAAGGGTTGTATGAGTTTGTCTATTCCTCTCAAGTTGTGTTAGTGTATGCATGATAAGAGTTGTTTTATATAGGATGACATATACTGTTAATACTGTATATATATAGCATTCTCAAATATCAGAAGATTGACACTATAGCAATACAGTGTGTAACACATTTAAAAAACAAGTACAATGCAATTTTATCCTTTCAATGTACAGTCATCCTGGCCTGAATGATATGAATGACAAAATGACTATGCTGCTACAGTAACTCTATAACATGCAAAATCCACAAACACTTACTAGCCATTCTTCACCTAAGCCAGTGCACACTGATCAAAATCATTTAGATGTCACTCCCTCTCACTACATGAAACTTGTTCCATGTTCTAAACATGAATTGATCACATGGTGTGGGAAATAAACAACTAAAACTATCACTAACAACTTCCTCCCCACTCCCCTAAATCTTTCCTATTCCCTTTTTGCTGGTTGTACTTGGTGTAACACATTAGCTTGAGTTCAACCTAGTGTAGATATGTATGCAGAAAAGTGACCATTATCCCGGTAACATGCCCTGTTATTTGAACATCAGACGAAATAATGAACTCATGATACATCTGATTAAACATGTAAGGCTGATCTATTGATTATAAAAAAAAATCTGAGAAAAAATAAAAAAGGTACAAAATAGTAAATATTCCCTAGCCTGGAATGAAGGTGTTCAAAGCAAAATACAGACTATTGCACATTCACTGCGGCCTTTCAGGGTGATGAAGACCCATGGATAAGGTTATGATTGTGCACATACAACTCTTTCTCCTATCCAGCCTAGCTCTGTAGTGGCCTCACCCATGATGAAAAGGGATACCAGCATTTTAATGGCAGAAGTGGTGAGTGAGCGTATTAAAGAGACATACAGAGCATGCACTCAAATGCATGCCTGTGTGTGTATAAAAATGCCAGTCATAGCAGGATATAAAATAATTCTGCCCCAGCTGCCAGTCCCCCAGCACTGCACAGACATACATGTCCTCAACTGGATGGCTCTGCTCTCCTCTCTTCCTCGAATATAGCTAGTATTTTAAAAATATACAATCTGCTTAGATACTCAGTAGTCATGTGCCATGATGACTGGCACTTGGACATCCTCTCAACAGAAGCTGAAGCCCCTGGACAATTTAGCAAGGCTTTGATCAGACATTTTGGAGACATCTCTCATGTTCTGAAAACAAATCCATTGGGGTTTGGTGTACTCAATTGGAAATTGACTCAAAGCAAGAAATGTAGTTTGTGATACAGGAAAGAGAAACACAGCCATATACGGTTCTGTTTAATGAAACATTATCAAAAAGAAGAAAGGACAGAAAAGGTGAGGAGAAATTATTTCGGAGAGAAGAGCCGCTAGAGCACAGCTTGCACATGCTGCACTCACAACTGACAAACACACACAAGGCCAATCAGCATCCTTCCCCTGAATGGCCTGTGACAGTTGTTTATGTACAGAGACCCAATTTCACCTTATATCTTCTCTTGAAGTTTAGACCTGCTACCTGTTGGTGGGAGAGAAAGAGAAAAAAGAAGGCTCAGGCTCAGGGCCTGAGGCTGAACAGTAGGGGAGAAAAGTGAAAGAAAAAGAGAAAGAGTAGATGTCAACAAGAAAGAAAATGAAACCTAAATCGACCAATTCAGCTGATGGAGCCACACAGAGATTTCACCTGAGGGCAGTCTCATGCCCTGTTGGTGTCTCCATGGAGACAGGCCTCCAGTCTGTATGCATCTGTACGGACTGACAATAGTCCAGCTAGCTTGTCCTGCTATTGATTTCCACACAGTCTCCCTGACCATATCAGCGGAAAATGTTAGCCTATAGTAAATGCTCCTCTCTTTTGTCAGTGGTGGCAGCATGATACATTCCTTTACTCAGTTCTTTTTTTTTAATTATTATTATTCTTTGACATGGCCAATCTTTTTTTATTTTATTTATGTGATGCAATACAGGACAAGACAGGTGAAAGACATAACATTAGGTGAGGGACATGACAGTTTAAGTGTTCACATTTAAGACAGAACGGAAGAGACAAAAACAAGCAGGAGGTCATTGCATATTTTTACATTGTTGTTGACAGGCTGTGTGGTGTGTGTGTGTGTGTGTGTGTGTGTGTGTGTGTGTGGTGTGTGTGTGTGTGTGTGTGTGTTGTGTGTGTGTGTGTGTGTACTTAGTTAATGAATAGCTCCCATCACATCTGATAAAGTATTTTTTGCAGCTGCTACTTGGAGTTTGCCCAATAAATTTCAACCTTTGAATATATTACATTTAAAATACTTCAACCTACCAGGCTAAAGGCTTGATAAAATCTCATAGCCTGGCGCCAGGAGATATGAATACTGTATATGTTCAGTATATACCTGGTTTGTGTCCTGCATGGTTTTAAGCCCTGAGGCAAGGCTTTTCTGTCATCTATGCCTATACTCAGCTCCACTTCCCTTGCTATCCTTACCATAGGAACCAAATCAGAGGCTCAAGATAGCCTTTATCCGGGGTCTGCTGGCCAGTGTCAGGTTACAGGCCCCATTCTGTACACAAGGCACATTATGGCAGTTTTAATAGGTGATCAGAGCAGCTGTTGCCGGCACAGCGTTGATTTACTGTGGCAAAGAGACGGCTTAATGACTATAGAGGCAGACAGCTCTTAACCCTTTGATGTTTGTTGGATAATGTAATAGGATCAGGTAGCCCCCTGGGAAAGTTGCATGTAGTCTCATGCAATAACATACGCACACACTAGCACAAATGCTTTTGGATTACAGTTGCTCGTTCTAAAAGCTCCTTATTTAGAATGCCAACCCCCTTACTTTTATACAGAATATAATCAACATATGGCTTTGACTGGTGCCACTAGTCATGGCTTGTGACACGCTTCTAAGGCCCAGGCACATACATACTGTATGTATAAACACACACACACACACACACCACACACACACACACCACCACACACACACACACACACACCACACACACACACACCACACACACCACACACACACCACCAACCAGAGTCGTATTGCTCGCTGACAGGTGGTGCGTCCTCAAGGAAATACAAGCTTACCCAGCACAAACAGCCCCTGTAGGCTTAGCACTTCAGCAGATAGCAATTGGAGTACTTATGCAGAAGCTAGCACTATTCAGACCATGCAAGGGTTCACATTCCATTTGCACTTTGAATACACCAATATCATCTATTTTACAGTGTGAAGGACAGCTGGGCAAACAGCAGGAAATGGCCAAACAGTCATGAGATTGATTAATCATCTGATGGCTTATAGCTTTATCAAAATAAGACTGTATGTATGTGTGTAAGGCTGTATTTGGCACAGCGGGCCTAATAGTGCGGGTTCCTTGTGTTATTTATTTAATTGTTACTGCACATATGGCGAGTAATTGTATTGATAACAGCGTTTGTTCTCACCAACCATATTGGTTGTTGTAATAGTGTTTCTTACCTCTTATCTTGCAAAGTGACAACAGATAAAGCCAGATTTACAAAACAGGTGGCCTTAACTTATTTACCTTGTGATTTTATTTTAGCTTGCTGTTAAAATGAGGTCCTGTTATCAATTAAACTATCTATTTATTCGGCCATGTGTTTGTGCTATTTAACTCTGTTTTACCCAATACTTTTCTATATTAAGAAAAGTATTAAATTATTCGGAAAACAAAAGTATTTTCCTTTTTTGTAAACACGTCTCTGACTTTTAATTGTGGACATACCTTGTTGTTGGAATCCAATATGGTGTAAATTCACCTGTCTAGTCATATAGTAACCCATTCTGAGTGCAAATCCCATAGAGGTATTTTATATTTTTGTATTGTGCTGTGCCACTATTTGGCCCAATCACATACTGTATGCTTAGCTCATTAGCACTAAACACAAGCTCATTTCCGCTAATAGAAATCTGATTACATTTACAGGGATTTTAACAAACTTCAATTCTGACACTAAAGGCAAGGCAAGGCAAGGCAAGGCAAGGCAAGGCAAGGCAAGGCAAGGCAAGGCAAGGCAAGGCAAGGCAAGGCAAGGCAAGGCAAGGCAAGGCAAGGCAAGGCAAGGCAAGGCAAGGCAAGGCAAGGCAAGGCAAGGCAAGGCAAGGCAAGGCAAGGCAAGGCAAGGCAAGGCAAGGCAAGGCAAGGCAAGGCAAGGCAAGGCAAGGCAAGGCAAGGCAAGGCAAGGCAAGGCAAGGCAAGGCAAGGCAAGGCAAGGCAAGGCAAGTTTATTTCTATAGCACAATTCAAACACAAGGCCATTCAAAGTGCTTTACAGGGGCAAGATTAAAATACATAAAACACATTAGAAGACATTTAAATGCGAATGAAAAGAAGTAAAACATATAAATAGAATAAAAAGTACAAGTTTTCTGGGAGTTTGTTCCAGATATTTGGTGCATAAAAACTAAATCTCAATAATGTTCACCAAATGTATAACAATTCATCGGTCATGTATGTGTTAACCATATTTCCAAGAAATCCATTGAGTTGCATAGACAATTCACTCCAGATATGTCAACCTGTATGCACTAGCGAAATATATTACATTTTTGCACACTTAACAAAGAGAAGAAACACCACACAAACAGTTGTAGTATTATTTTCTGTAACAACTAAAAACATCAGCCAACTACTGTTTTGAACCCCAATATAAACCTTCAGCCTAGGCCTCATTAACCCATCTAGGAATGATAGCTAAATTGTCCGCTTGCTTTGAAAGGCTAGCCAGGAAGTAATCAAAAGCATACGGCATAATCAACAAAAACGCTTTCTATTCCGGAAAGGATGCCTCCCAAAAGCCCATGAATTACAACGAAGCGGGCGCTGGGACTGTGAATGATGTGGGGCTACCAGCACCAGCCAAGTCACTGTCTCCCAAAGCCAAGTGAGAGTGCCAGGCAAGCTTCCTGCTGTACACAATATATACCCACAGACGGAGAAAAAGAGGGAAGGAAACCTCTGAATGAGAAACAACAAGTAGAGAAGACCCATTTGCTCAATGAACATTTCTCCAGTGAACAAATGTGCTCAATTTGTCAGACAAGCTACCATAGTCTGTTTGAGGGGAATGTGTGTGTGTGTGTGTGTGTGTTGGTGTGTGTGTGTGTGTGTGTGTGTGGGTGTGTGTGTGTGTGTGTGTGTGTGTGTGTGTGTGTGTGTGTGTGTGTGTGTGTGTGTGTGTGTGTGTGTGTGTGTGTGTGTGTGTGGTGGTGTTTGTGGTTGTGTGTGTTGTGTGTGTTGTGTGTGTGTGTGTGTGTGTGTGGTGTGTGTGTGTGTGTGTGTGTGTGTGTGTGTGTTGGTTGGTGGTGTGTGTGTGTGTGTGGTGTGGTGTATGTGTGTAGGTAAATGTGCTAGGACAAATGGCACCTCACCAGATGAACACATAGTAAGTGCTCAAGGCTTATGTAGGCAGACGTTGGATATACAGCTTTGCCGAGTTCACACTCCATAAATAAGGGGCTCTCTCTCACTTTCTTCATCACTGTCTCTCCTCCCACACGTTGTCCCCTGTATTCCAACCGCTGGCCTAAACGGCTGTCTTCAAGCTTGTCTAATTAGCCAGTGATGATCCCACAGGTTTTGTTCTTGCACTGTTTTAGGTAATTCCTATTTTCTTACCCCCTGGATTCTGCCCTAATAATCCTGCTTACAAACATGATCCTGTGACCCTTTTAAAAGGAACCTGGGACCAAGTAAAGCTTTCAAATTCAGCATGGGAGGAGGGGAATAGTGCAAAGAGTGTATCACCAGCTCACAGCATTTAATGCACTTGTGTGTAAATCACTCTCTTTTACAGTCTCTGCGTGTGGTAATGCAGTAAAAGAAAAGTGAGATAGGACAAATGCAGTGTGACGCATGTCCTGCAGAATGGCCGAACCTGTTTAAATGTTAGAGCGAACAGACCAACATGTGGGGATGCTGAAACACATGTAAACTACCATGTACGATGTATGGCTATGCAGGCACAATAAAAAAAACACTCAGGGATAGCGATGCATGCAAGCTCACATAGCTCAGAAACACCAACATTTTTACAGACGCACACATACCTGTGTCAATGTAATTCACATGAACATTCTCTCTGTATATGAGAGGGTATTGTCAGAATGGCAGTGCACAGGTGAATGCAGTGTCCAACCCTCTACAGTTAAATGAGAAACATCTTTTATTGCTTACGGCTATCCCTCTCATGAGAGTTGAGGTATCTTTGTCAATGATGTATTGCACTAGCAGCGACGTAACCTCAAAAAGCAAACGACAGCGTACAAAACAAATGTGGCATTACAACTGCGTATTAAAAGGCTTGACATTTACCAAGGCTCATTTAAATGGCTGCCCATACTTAGCTCATTGGCAGCCCCCATTACACTGTGTAGAGCAGGAGTGAGAAGGGCAGGGTTGGGCTGCTTTCGGGCTGGGCAAACACAGTGTGAGGGGGAAGGAGGGGGCTGTGGGAGTATCGTCCTGTAGATGAATGAACACCTGGATTAATGGGGTCAGTGAGCACCAGGCTGCTGAGAAAGGAGAATCCCAGCCAAGGTAGCCATTTTACATTTTAGTTTTACTGCATTTCTCATGGTCCGTCTTCCTTTGCTGGTTTTTAGAGGAGGCAGCGGGAGGGTCCCACGGGGGCACAAGAGAGGAAAGAAAGGACATTTCTGGACCTCTGTACTGTATATAGGACATGGGCAGTGGGGGTGGTAGTTATACAGTTGTGATTTTATAACCCCCTTAGCCATTACAAGGACACAACTCGTGAGAGAAAACTGCAAGAGGCGTATGCTGATGTGCATAGTAGGCTTAATTACCAAATGTAAAACAATTATTTAGCTTTAGGCTATGTTACATTTAAGGTGCTACGAGGAACTTTTAGATATAATTATTATAAATATGTATACTGTATATATATATGTCTCAAGTAAAGTGAAACAATTTGATAATTTAATTAATGTCATTAAGCATTTGAATGCCTTTAAAACAGACTCATGAATGATTCTGTTTGCCTCAAGTAAAGTGAAACAATTTGGACATTTCAATAATGTCAGACACTGTCTACTTTTGAAATAGTCAGAAGACCTTTATTATACTGTCATGAATGTGCCAGTGTGACCGGTTGTCTCCAGGTGTGGTGTGGAAAGAATGTCTAGTACCACTTTACCAACAACGGGAACAAAGTTCCAGTTCCACGCTGGTGCTGGGGCCTGTTCGCAACTGGTCCGTTTGATTCCCACCGGCCAGAGCCAGCCAGAGCCAGCCACCAGCCAGAGCTAAAACATTTTAGCAATGTGCCCTCCCTGACAGCAGCTATAATTGCATACTCTGTGTGAACAGAAATATAGTCGAATACGTTGAAAGTCTTACCTGTATGACGTGAGTGCGTTTTGCAGGAGTTGGTGCAAAGCAGGCTATCAAATGGGACAGTGTCCCGGTCCACATAACCCGTCCACTGATAACTGACGGAACATCTATTATTGTTTTTTTGATAGCCCACAGGCATTGTTGGCAAAGCTCACTATCTTTTGCCTCATTTCCACCGAGTAGAGCGGGTCGGGTCGGAGCGGCTCAGAGAGGGACAGCTCGCTTTTAAGAATCTCGGTGGTGTTTCCACTGCCGACCCTACCCTTACTGGTAGGACGGGGTTCAGGCTGGACTGCGATAGCTGCCGCTAGAATGTGGGTCAAACACTGTGGTCAAGCCAGCGGTGTTGTTTTTGCTTGGTCAAACCAGCCGCTTCTTTATTTATTCCCCTCGTGTTGTGAGCGTATTACGCCGGTAAATGCACAGAGACGGCTCGGTCTACGAGCCATTCCAACCAACCATCTGCCCATCCTCGGAGGAATCGCCCCCGCAGAGGTCAGGTGAGAAGGAGCCATACTGGCTCTTGCTCGAAAGGCACAGGCAAGTTAATACCATCTCCTCCACAAAATCACCCACGAGACACCACAGCGAATGCCCCTCAAGTCCCGGCCCCCTTTGCCACGCACCCCCAAGATCTGCTCCACAATACACCAGCCGACACCTGCAAGGCTGCCTTTGTCAAGGCGAAATAGAGGGACCAGTGGAAGTCAGAAGAACCATCTCGGCTACACCAATACATCAAAGATCCCACAGACTATCCTGGCCAGCACCTACCCCGAAAGCAGTGGACAACTCTCAACCACCTGAGGACAGGTGTGGGATGCTTCTGGGCAGCAATGCTGGTGTGGGGTATCACATACAGTGCCCAATGCGAGTGTGGAGACCCACTACAAACTGTGTAACACATCCTAACCAGTTTCCCCCAAACACCAGCCCCCAAACGGCGAACGTGGTCTAATTGACCTTGATCGTAGGACGCTGGACTGGCTCGCCTCAACCGAACTGAAGGTCTAAGGATATACGAAAGAAGAAGAAGATAATTAAATTTTCCTGAAGTAGTTCATACTAGCACCTAGCATCAACAGAAAAACAAAATGGCGACTAGATAAACTCAATTTGTTTTGTTTAAGAAATGTTAAAGGACTACTTCACCCATACGGAACCGGCATTATATCGTTATAAAATCGCTATTATAATATAATTCAATGAGGTTTTTCTTCCCTCAGTCTTCCCTTGTCCCAACTGTCCTGTTAATCCTAACCCTACATGTTGCCCAGTTATACAGTGAGACAATAAAACACTCTTTCTGCCTTTTCTCAGGCTAGGATGAACCGATTTCTAAAATGTTTGCACATTTATACTACATAGGATTCAGAGTTCAATACACCTTTATATTCCCACTGGTGAAGTAGGTCTTTAAATGTGTCAACACCGTCTAATGTCAACTCCGTCAGATTTCCTGTCTGACGGTGGTGACAGGCCAATGACGGAGTTGACATTCAATGTGAAGGCATCATATTTTGGTGGTTTTAAAGTCATTATTATCATATTAAATGTGTATATATAGGGGAAAGTGGGGTGAGTTGTGCAACTTTTTACTCAAAGTGATTTTAAAGTGAGGCCTTGACAGTTATGTCTCCAACTCAAATATGTACATATATTTCAGGATGTTGTGCATCCCTGGCAATAAAAACTTTGGATCTGGAATAAACTGTTGAAGAAATATAGCTTTCGGAAAAAAAGTTGTCTTGTCCACAATCACCCACAATTGTGGATTGTGCACAATGACAAAGTCACCATCATCATCTTTCTGGCCATCTGAACTCTCATCAGTGGTGTCGTTAAGTGGAATTGAGATGTCACTCTCTTCTGAGCTACTGTAGACAATCACTTTCTTTTGGTGACCAGCGTATACAGCCATGCCACTGGCACAACTCTCAGAAATGTACTTTGCACTAGTTGCTCCTGCTTGTGGAACCAACTGCCACCTGACAAATGTGATTCCCCCTACATTTCTGCCTTTAAATCAAGGCTCAAAACCCATATGTACACCCTGGTGTTTCCTCCCCATTAACTATCTTACCTCTGCACTACTATCTGTGTTTATGTGGATGTATGGACTTTACGTCTTTTATTTTGGTTATTGTTATTTTACCTTCATTGTTTACCTACTGAATGCATTATGTACAGCACTTTGGACAGTGCAAACTGTCATAAATGTGCTTTTATAAATACATTTTACTTACTTACTTACTTATAACTCACCCAGGCCCTTGCGCACAAATCACCCCATCCCCAGAATTTTGGATAATAGGCATGATGGAGCAATTTAGGGTTGACATTGTGCTAACTATATAGACTCAAAGTGTAGCATACCAAAGCACTAAAACATGTGTCAAATGTTTTCAAACGTGTCTATAATTGTTCAGACACAATAATCAAAAAACCTTGATCATGGAAATTTTACTTTGAAAGGCAAAACACAGTTTTTTGAGCTTAAATGTGCTTATATCTTATTCCTTGTGTCTCCCTTCTTTACAGGATGAGTCAAATGGATGGCTCTTCTTAAATATGTGGTCACATTTCCAATTTCTTCCACGGTTTTCTAGAAACAAGGGGTTTTGCAACTTCCAAAATGCACAATTCACCCCACCTTCCCCTACATATATATATACATTTAATATAATTATTAAATGTACAGGAGGATTGTCATTACTCCCTATAGGGTTTAGTTTTCTAGTTCAACATTTAAATTAACGAAAACAGAACCACTTCGAAAAATAAAAGGCGAAACTATGTGTTAAGTGTTGCATTGCTGACAGAGCGCCCGGTGCGGCTACTCCATAGACTGTACAAACGTCTGCTATAATGTTAACAACGCTCATGTTGTTCTTTTGCTGTTTGATTTGTATTACATCGCAAACGATCACAAATGGATTAAATTCAAACCAAGAAATTAGACACTCGCTAGACGGAGATTTGAACATCACAGTTGAAAAGCTGTGAGCAGGCAACTCGACGAATCAGACATCTTCAGGAATACCCAAAAGTTCTAGCGGTGGAAACGCAGCACATGACACATGACATGAACACAGTTCCAATGTTCCACAACATTTTTGTCAGAAAAGGAAGTGGTTGCAATTGTCAGTCAACACTGCCATCTATTGGACATAAATCCATTGTAGCAACCACCACAATTAGTCTTCACTAATTCATTATTACACTATTGATTTTGATTTTGCCAGAGAATTGTATTTTTCAGTCTTCTCTGGTAAATACAAATAATCATGACCAACAAATAGATACTTAAATTAGTATTATACTCCCATTAAGATATGGGACTTGTAAGAGACATATTATATAAGCCAAAATAGTCTAAATCACTTAAGCAGATGCTGAAATAACTGCATAAGATACCATTTATTTCCTGCTATAGGTCAAGATTTAACAACACTGGTGCCTGAACTACCAGTCCGGCAAACGGTTACATCTTTAAAATGCCAGAGGATTCCTGTTGTATTGTTCATGTTGGGTTCTTCAATAAACACACCATAGGTAACTTGAAGAGAAGTTATATACGTATTAATGCTCTTGAACCATACACGAGGAAACATTCATTGGCGTCTCACGTTGACTCAACAGGGAACTAACGTAAACATGCAGTGTGCTAGTCCTAACTGCGCATATACTCTGCTCTGCCAGTCTAATAAGAGAAGAGCCAATGTTAATATCATTACATCTGCCTTTCTTGTTTTTTGTGATTAACAATTTTTATTGTTTTTGTCTTTCATCTGCCTTTCTTAAATTAGAGTGTAAAACATTTATGAAGGCAAGGCAAGGCAAGTCTATTTCTATAGCACAATTCAGACACAAAGCCATTCAAAGTGCTTACAACACATACACATGTTGAAGACAACACATACTTAATTTTTCAATACTTATCTCTTTAACTCTTAGGAAAGGTAATTAACTGCAACAGTTTCTCTTTTTAAAATATGTTTCAACTGCAGTGTTATATCATTGAAATATTCCAGGGAGAGAATCAACTCATAACCTCACAACAAACAGTTAGGTGAGGCAAGGCTTAGGTGGATAAAAGCTGATACCACGGAGTGTCAATCAAAACACTGGCAT
This sequence comes from Ammodytes dubius, assembly GCA_026122265.1. Classification (NCBI taxonomy): domain Eukaryota; kingdom Metazoa; phylum Chordata; class Actinopteri; order Uranoscopiformes; family Ammodytidae; genus Ammodytes; species Ammodytes dubius. The sequence goes on along the minus strand of CM047521.1, from coordinate 25,483,559 downwards.
GCTTCTTGTTCCCAGATTTATTAAAGGTGTGGGGTTTGAAGCGGAGTATTTGTGTGGTCTGCAGAAAATAAGGAAAACAAATAATCAGGTCATGACCACATTCATAATTATGTAAGCTACAATTTAGCATGGCATTCTTCTAAATAGTTTAACTCAGGGAAATATGTTGTGAATCACATCTGGAAAATACACTAATCAGGCCTAATCAACATGGGATTAACATACATTAACAGCAGGTGCTAATATTCACTTCACAATATTCACTTCACAATACAAATCCTCTTTGAAATAATATAGAGAAATTGCTATTGTCTATAATATGGCTTCAAAATAAGTTAAGTGTGCAGGGCTTTAGTAGGAAATCCTCAAACGGTTGCTCAAAGCATTCAAATAAACACACAAAACAAACAAAGGTTAACCATAACTTGCCAAGGTCCATTACAATCACGGGCCTCTTTAACACCAACTCATAACTAACAAACGCTTGATATACCCTTTTTACTTAAATTATATCTCATATTCTAAATCTGTTCAATCTGTCTCTATGGCATTACAGTTCTGGAAGCTCTTTTGATGGGCAGTTCTTGCACAGTAACTGGTGCCTCAGCTGATGAGTTTGTTCAGTTTGTTCGGAAGCATCATCAGCTCTTTGATCTGCTTTGGCTGGTCCCATAATGTCTCTCCTGATCTCAGCATCGCGTCTTCTGTTTGAATGGTGTACGACTGTTGTTTGCACTTCATTTAGAACGGTTGCTATCTGTGCCCATGTGTCTGTTTGATATTTGGCTCACATGATCACCAGTATGCAGTTCAGGTAGGTTCTGTGTACATTTATCATAGTAGAATTTTTGTTTTTCCTTTTGCTGCTCTTTGAACCTCCCGTGGATTAAATAGGGCAAGGAGCATCATGGCTGACCCATCCCACCCAGGACACAGCCATTTCCAACTCCTCCCTTCCAGTAGGAGATACAGGTCCCTTGGGAGCCGAACAAACAGGTTACGGAATACCTTTTACCCCTGGGCTATTCGCCTATTAAATGCCTGAACCCCCGCCCCCCTCCCCCCGTCCCCTACTGGACATAAGAAATCCTCTATTTTTTTTAAAAGACACTCAGATTTTTATTTAGCATAGTTATTAAATTATTGTTGTCTATTCTTGTCTGTGTATGCATGTATGCTAATTTGCACTGTGGTGGTGAGCACCACCATAATTTCGTTGTACTGTTTGCACAATGACAATAAAGACTGAATCTGAATCTAAAGGCCAGGACACACCGGCCAGATAATCGCCGTCGTAGTGTCGGTAGGGGATCGGGACACGAATCTGTTTGGTGTGTGCCGTGACGTCGGCCGACGTAGAGGTCGTCGGGCTTGTTTTGAGCCGATTGAACATGTTCAATCGGCGGCCGACCGTCTTTCATTTGGAGCAATTTGATTGGTGGAGGGCTAGCGAATCAGTGAAGCCCGGAAGTGAGGCGGGTAGCACAAACAGCTAACAACAGCTAGCCATCGTTTTAATGTGTTTGTTCGTTTCGTTTTGAGAGTACTCACATGCATCAACCCTTGTTGACTGCTCGACACCATGCTCGACACTCTCTGCTAAAAATTGTGCTCTTATGGTCCATAAATATAAATACGTATTTCTATCTATGTTTATGCTCTAGAGAGCTGTCCCATCATTTCCGGCTTTCGTATTTTTTCGGGCCACAATACAGATTAGCGCCGCCTGCTGTTATGGAGACATTACGTCCCGCGCAAGCAACAGAGCGTACGGAAAGTCAGCAGTCAGTTTGGTGTGTTCTCTGGCCGCGACGGGAAGCCTGAAGCTTCCTGAAACGGCCGACCCCATTTTTTGCGTAGTCGGAACAAGTAGAAACAAGTCGGACTGGTGTGTCCTGGCCTTAAGGCGACGTCCCATTGAGAGTTGTGCTACTGAAATACTGCACTCTAGTGGTGGTGTGCGGTACATCAGCAAGCTTTGGTAGAAGCAGTGTTGCCAACTTAGCGATTTTGTCGCTAGATTTAGCGACTTTTCAGACCCCGTTGGCGACTTTTTTTCAAAAAAGCGACAAGCGACAAATCTAGCTACTTTTCTGGAGTTATTGGTGACTTTTGGCGACTTTTTGAGGTGAAAACACGTATCGCTATGACTCTTCACAACAAGCAGCGGGTGCCTGCGTGGCCCCTCCCTTCCCCGTTTCCAAGCACTTACAGGCGGCCTCATTCCTCGCGCAGAAGTCCCTCCCAGCTGTCTCCTGTTAGCAGGTTAGCAGGAGCTAACAGGAGACGTTCACGGCTCAGCATCCAAGCTGCAAATGAATCCGCGTCCCGGCCAGCAAGCTGCCGCTGACTGATCCCGCCCCCTGACGTAAAGTCAGGGCGGGATAATGTATATTTTCTTTGTCTAAATAAAATAATAAAATCACTGCACTAAATAAATCACTGTTATATATCGTTTGACTCACACTGCGGCCCCCTCCCAGCTGCGGTCAGAGCAGGAGATACACCTCTCCGCTCGTGTTCCGTTAGCATCACTATTAGCAGTTAGAAGCTTTTCCCACCTCTTCTACAGTCTACGAGTAGTGCAATTAAAAATGTTATGCAGTGCTTTTTTAAACCATGAGCATGTATGATTACTGCTAGACTTAACATTACCACGTTGGTTGTTTATGCGATTGTCACGTTCATAACACTAGAACCTCATATTCAAATATTACTGTATAAAACCCCTGTCTACAAATATGCAAATTATGCGATGACGTCATATACACATATGCAAATTAGGCGATGACGTCATCTGGCGACTTCTAGCGACTTTTTGGACAGCCAATAGCGACTTTCCTCACTGAAGAGTTGGCAACACTGGGTAGAAGTCAGCTCCACTGTCTTTTGCTTTAAGGCCAGGACACACCAGTCCGACTACCCGAAAATGGTGACTGCCGATTCAGAGAGCTCCAGTCTTCCCGTCGCGGCCGAAAAAGTGCAAAGAACACACCAAACCGACTGCTGACTTCCCGTACGCTCTGCGCTTGCGCGGGACGTAATGTCTCCATAACAGCAGGCGGCGCTAATCTGTATTGTGGCCCGAAAAAATACGGAAGCCGGAAATGATGGGACGGCTCTCTAGACCATAAACATAGATAGAAATACGTATTTATATTTATGGACCATAAAGAGCACCATTTTTAGCAGAGAGTGTCGAGCATGGTGTCGAGCAGTCAACAAGGGTTGATGCATGTGAGTACTCGCTGAACGAAACAAACAAACACATTAAAATGATGGCTAACTGTTGTTAGCTGTTTGTGCTACCCCCTCACTTCCGGGCTTCACTGATTCGCTAGCCCTCCACAAATCAAATTGCTCCAACTGAAAGACTGCCCGCCGGCTCAAAAGAAGCCCGACGACATCTACGACGACCGGTTTCACGGCACACACCAAACAGATTTGTGTCCCCGCCCCCTCCCGACTCTACGACGGCGATTATCGGGCCGGTGTGTCCTGGCCTTTACACAGCAACCTCTTCACAGTTTGGACTGACTTTTCTGTCAAGCCCATAGACCTCGTGTTCCATTCTTCTGCAAAGCGTGTCAAACTGGCGCTCGAAAAGACTTCGCTTGGCAGGCAGTGTCTGGAGAATACGGTCCTCATAGATATTATAAAATCCTCTTATGAACGTATTTTTGTAACATAAGTCTAGCACATGTAACTGCAAATGCGTACACTAAAGTCACAAATGTGTAACTTTAAATTTGAAGTCGTAAATATTTATTTCACAAAATAGGGGCCACAAGTTCACAAGTCCTTTATTACAGGTGCACAAATCCTATCCTATGCATCACAACTTCAACGATTCATGCTCTTAACACTTTTGCTGTGTTTTTTCTAGCAGTTTTTTTGCAACAAAAGATTTTCCATCCATATTTTTGGCAGTTGGCTCAGTACGTTAGTAGTACAACAACTGTTTGCTACTTGGCTCCGGAGTCGGCTTTCTGCCCCTTTGTATAACGACCCCGCCCACGTTCAGGAGGTACTATTTCTAGTGGAAAACAACCCGTGCTGCTACCAAAACCAAGTTGAGCTAAGTCGAGTTGAGTTGAGTCGAGTAGAGCTACATGTGTGGTGGAAAAGCGCCATAAGTCACCAGATCCTGGAGCTCTCTGCACCCAACCTCTGCAGATGTACCTCCCAAGTGTTGCTAAAAATGGTAACACTTTACAATAAGGTACACAAAAAAAGAGTAGTTACCCTTTTTAAAAGGTAAATTTACCTTTTAAAAGGTAAATTTACCTTTTTAAAAGATAAATTTACCTTTCAAAAAAGGTAAGTTTACCTTTTAAAAAGGTTAGTTACCCTTTTTAAAAGGTTAGTTACCCTTTTTAAAAGATAAATTTACCTTTTTAAAAGATAAATTTACCTTTCAAAAAAGGTAAGTTTACCTTTTAAAAAGGTAAATTTACCTTTTAAAAAGGTTTTTTAAAAGGTAAATTTACCTTTTTAAAAGGTAAATTTACCTTTTTAAAAGGTAAATTTACCTTTTTAAAAGGTAAATTTTTCCTTTTAAAAGGTAAATTTACCATTTTAAAAGGTACATTTACCCTTTTCTTTTTTTTTCAAAGGTTTTTTTTATTAAATCGCAAAGTATCAAGCAACTGCAGTACAATGGATTATACATTTTTTCCCCTTTTTTTCCCTCCCGAACATACCCCACCCTCACACCCAATCACAAACAGTCCTGCATTAAGAAATCAACACACAAAACAATACACAACGTCAAAAATAGCAGAAACGAAACAGAAACACACACATCAAGAAACAAAAACAAACAACCAATATGAAACAAAAAACACAAAGAAATAAAATTAAATCAAATAAAAGAGGGGAGGGGGTAGCTACTCTTCAACCATTGTGGTCGGTTTCTCAAAATAGTCTAGGAAGGGGCGCCATATTTTATGAAATGTAGTCTCAGATCCCTGGGTAGTACAACAAATTTTCTCGAGATTCATACATGCCATAATGTCTCTAATCCAATGTGAGTGGGAGGGAGGAGCAGGATCTTTCCATTTAAGTAAGATAACCCTACGAGCAAGTAAAGAGGTGAAGGCCAGTACCTTTAGCTTCACTTTAGGCAAGCCTGAATTGGGAGCGATCCCAAAAAGCAAATTTAGCAGGTAATTACCTTTTTAAAAGGTAAACTTACCTTTTTTGAAAAGGTAAAACTTACCTTTTAATAGGTAAACTTTACCTTTTAAAAAGCTAAATTTATCTTTTAAAAAAGGGTAACTAAACCTTTTCAAAAGGTACATTTATATTATTTAAAAAGGGTAACTACCCTTTTTTTGTGTACCTTATTGTAAAGTGTTACCCTAAAAATTGTCAAGGTAAATGGCACACCTGGAAAAACCAGCCACCACCCGGTTCATAAGCCTATGGAAAGTGGCTGGGGCATTGTTCAAACCAAATGGCATGAATTTAAATGAATACAAACCAGTAGATGTAATGAACGCGCTGATCTCCTGTGCCTGAGGAGACAACGGTACCTGCCAGTATTATCCCTTAAGTAAGTCAAATTTACCTACATATTTATGTAAGTAAATGAGTGTCATCAGATTTTGAAAATAAAAAGCCATTGAATTGTAAGCACTGAAGCATTGAAATAACGTATCTGAATTTTTTGCCGCATTGAAATAATGTATCTGAATTTTTTGCCTCTGAATTTAACTCATTACATTTTAAACAACTAATTTTCACCTTTATTTTACAATGTTCTCAAATTCAAAATCAAATATTCAACGTTAAAAAATTCAATGTGCCAAATTCAACTGCAAAATCCCATGTATGAAATTCAGAATAAAACTTTGGGGACCCAAGGAAGAGCAATCGATCATAGATGCTAGATCGCGTTCAACAAAGAGAGCAAGTGGGCATATTAGCTCGTTGCCTTGGATACCCCTGACTGATGCAGGAAGGCAAATCAGGTTTTAGCCATGTCAAACGGCAACGCAAGTAACGATGGTGCTTCGGTGAGTACAAACATGTTTCTATATACTGTATATGCTAGCCATTATATTATAGCCCGATAGTTTGACCCACATTATGGCTATCGCAGTCCAGCCTAAACCCCGCCCTACCAGTAAGGGTAGGGTCGGCGGTGGAAACACCACCGAGATTCTTAAAAGTGAGCTGTCCCTCTCTGAGCCGCTCCGACCCGACCAGCTCTACTCGGTGGAAACGAGGCATTAGGCAAGGCAAGGCAAGGCAAGTTTATTTATATAGCACAATTCAGACACAAGGCCACTCAAGTGCTTTACAGGGGCAAGATTAGAATACATAAAACACATTATAAAACATTTAAAAGCGAATAAAAGAAGCAAATAAAATAAAAATTGCAGGTTAAAATGGAAACAAAAAAGTCTTCAGACTCGATTTAAAAGAACTGAGAGTTGCAGCAGACCTCAAGTTTTCTGGGAGTTTGTTCCAGATTTTTGGTGCATAATAACTAAAAGCTGCTTCTCCTTGTTTAGTCCTAACTCTAGGGACTGTAAGTAGACCTGTCCCAGACGACCTAAGGCCTCTGGACGGTTCATAACGTATCAGCATATCAGTAATGTATTTTGGCCCTAAACCATTGAGTGCTTTATAAACCAACATCAGTATTTTAAAATCAATTCTTTGAGTGACAGGAAGCCAGTGTAAAGACCTCAGAACTGGGGTAATGTGATCCACTTTTTTGGTCCTAGTGAGGACTCGAGCAGCAGCGTTCTGAATTAGCTGAAGCTGTCTGATAGATTTTTTTGGAGGCCAGCAAGGACACTGTTACAGTAGTCAAGTCTACTAAAGATAAATGCATGGATAAGTTTTTCTAAATCTTGCTGAGACATAAGACCTTTAATTCTTGATATGTTTTTTAGGTGGTAGTAGGCTGATTTATTAATTGATTTAATGTGTTTCTTGAAATTCAAGTCGGAGTCTACGACAACACCAAGATTTCTGGCTTGGGGTGTGGTTTCTAACATAACGGATGTAAGCTGTGCGCTGACTTTTATTTGTTCATCTTTGGCACCAAAGACAATTACTTCAGTTTTGTCGTTGTTTAATTGAAGGAAATTTTGGCACATCCAATCATTGATTTGTTCGATGCACTTACTCAGTGCCTGTATCGGACTGTAGTCTCCTGGTGATATGGTTATGTAAATTTGTGTGTCGTCTGCATAATTATGGTAGCATAATTTGTTCTTATTCATAATCTGAGCTAGTGGGAGCATGTAGATGTTAAACAGAAGAGGCCCAAGAATGGAACCTTGGGGGACTCCGCATTCAATATTTGTCCGCTCAGATGTGAAATTGCCTATTGACACATAGTCGATCTAGTAATATGCTGTGGTCAACTGTGTCAAAAGTGGCACTGAGATCCAGTAAAACTAAGAAAGAACTTTTGCCACTGTCTGTGTTTAAATGGATTTCATTGAGGACCTTAACCACAGCAGTCTCAGTGCTGTGGTGTTGTCGAAATCCTGACTGGAAAACATCAAAGCAGTTGTTCTTTGCTAAGTAGTTATTTAGCTGTTGATAAACAGCTTTTTCAATGATTTTACTTAAAAATGGTAGGTTAGATATGGGCCTATAATTTTTCATGAGTGATGTATCTAGATTGTTCTTTTTTAGGAGTGGCTTGATGACTGCTGTTTTCAGGGCCTGTGGGAATACACCTGTCTGAAGGGACATGTTGACAATTTGTAGAACATCTGAGGCCATACAGCTAAAAACAGTTTTAAATAAGCCTGCATTAGACTCTAACCCTCTTAAAGGGGATACTGTCCTCTTAGCTACTACACGCATACAATATCAATGTATTGCAGCACGAACAACTTGCCTTTAGCTTTTAGCTCTTGTCCTTAGATTAGCCTTGGAGAATTAACCCCCTATTATGGTTTTGGATTAATAGGTTAATCACTCTTAAATGCCAAGTCTAATACATGTTCTATAAGTTTGAATCACAAGCTTTTGTAGTTTTAAGGTTTTCAATATGTTCTCATTTGAACCTTAGTGAAGGAGGGTGTTAATGCTCTTACACAGGTTTGATCTTGGCGTGCCCTGTGACAAAGGTCATAAGGCATGAAGTGGCATCCTCTTGTTATCAATTGACTGCAGAGGTTATTACAAGGATTAGAAAGAATAAGGTGAATCAACACAAGTGAAAGTGGAGGAAAGTCAAATGGGCATTGCATTTACATGCAAATATTTTATTCAAATTTGGCTTGGCCTCTCATGCCCACACATTTAAATCCCCCTGAAGAGTTGAAGCAAGCGCAATGTTGCTGTATAGCTATTCTGGGTATGTTGGGGTAATCATGTTCAGAATGAAACCTTTGTATTGCTTCAAGATGTAAGACTATTCTCAATCCATCAGCCACATACAGTACAATAATTGCCTGAAAGCACTTACTGCCAATGCAATATGACAGAGGCTCTTTGTGAATACATTGCTGGTCTTTATATCAAGTCTTTATCAAGCAGAGAGCTTATTATGATATGAAATGAAAATTCAAAACAAACTTTTATTAATACAAATTTATCCATACCAAACGAATAAATCATTGACAAAATCAGTTTGAAAAGGTTCTGGGAAGAGACGGAGAAGCAGTGGGGGCTGACCAAAAGCAACTTTAGTCTCTGGACATCTTCCAATTAGGCTGTTGCTTGCCGGCAGATCCAAGCCAGGATAATCCTAAAGCTGGATGGCATGGCTCCTAGAATATGGACCTAAATATGAGAGTAACAACCACTAGGGAGCCAGGTCGACAAATAAGTGTTTAGTGTGAGTTACATCGAAGGACGACAAGGGTGGAGGAGAAAAAGAAGAGATGAGAGTAAGGGGAAGATAAGGACAGACAGAGTGCACTGAGTGTGTACCAGAGAAGAAGAGGGAGGAGTGGAAGTTCTCAGTTGGTGCACTGGTATGTGACGTCAACAGCTTGTTGGATTGAGGTGCTGTGTCCTGCTGATTTTAATCCTTACTCATTAAGGAACCGAGAGCAGGTGCCTGTGCAAGCCCTCTGGGGAAGTGGAGAAAGTGACAGAAGGAAGGAACATTTAACAATCCGTCAAGGCAGCTAATTTATAGCTAGAGAGACGGAACAGGGGAGAACAAGGATTTTATTTTTGCTTTTCAGGCTTATGTCTGCTTCCCCTCCTTACCCTGTCCCTTGTTCGTCCTAAACCTCTTTACCTACAGTCTTTACGTGTGGCCTGTTCAAGCATGCCCACAAACGGAATTAACAAGGCTCTGAAGCTGCAGTTTGGTCTCATCAACTATGAGAACCGCTACTTGACAGCTGAGGCCTTCGGCTTCAAGGTTAATGCCTCAGGCGTCAGCATGAAGAAGAAACAGATCTGGACTTTAGAGCAGGACGAGCAAGATGGCCAAGTAGTGTTCCTCCGCAGCCACTTGGGACGCTATCTGGGCTCTGACAAAGATGGAAAGATCACATGTGGGGCAGAGAGGCCTGACCCTGACTGCCGTTTCCTTATTGTGCCCCAATCTGATGGTCGCTGGGCACTGCAATCAGAGCCTTACCTGCGTTACTTTGGAGGCTCGGCTGACTACCTCTCCTGCTTTGCCCAAGCCATTGGGGAGCAAGAGCTGTGGTCTGTCCATTTGGCTTTACACCCACAGGCAAGCCTGCTCAGTGTGGCACGTAAGCGCTATGCCCATCTGTCTGCTTCAGATGGAGAGATTTCAGTGGGCAGCAACATTCCCTGGGGATCGGACTCCCTTGTTACCTTGGTATACCAGGATGGAAAGTACAGCCTGAAGACCTGTGACAGTCGTTTCCTAAGCAATGATGGCAAACTGGTGAAGGAGAACACCAATATTACTAGCTTCACACTGGAGCTAAAATCTGGCAAGCTGGCCTTTAAGGACTGCGATGGAAAATATCTGACCCCAGTGGGTCCCACGGGGACGCTGCGATCTGGCCGATGCTCAAAGCCTGGAAAAGATGAGCTGTTTGATCTTGAAGAGAGTCATCCACAAGTAGTGTTTCAAGTCGGCAACAAAAGATTTGTGTCAGTCAAGCAAGGTAATCAGCCTGTGAAAGTCTTGATAAAAATGCATAATTTGTTTCATTATATCGTTCCTACCTAATGCAAACAAGCAAGAGGTTGATATTTATAAAAATGTTGTTTAACTTGCAGTATGATTCTTACAATCTAGTATTAAGCATTTAGGAGCTTCAAAACAGGAATGTATTTCATTGTTAAAAGTCATACGTGGTAAATAATGTGATATGAAGGTAAGATAAGGTAAGGGCAAGGTAAAACAGTCGTTATGGTAACAAACTGACATTAAATATTACTATTCCCAGAGGCTCGAAGAGAGTTCACAATCAGGCAAAGTGGAAATCTGAAATTTAACATCATTTTCAATAGATCGTTTTTGACCAAATAAGTGACACGTTGAACGTTGAGGTAATTGTGGTAATGGGCTTTGTCATTTCCACTGTGTGTCCATTGAAGATTAAGCATCGTGCAAAAGACTCGAGGTCGGGTCGGTGCCACATGGGTATCAATTATCGTCAATGGACTCTAAGCCTTTCAGCTACTCGCTCTTTACCGCCTTCCATCAAAATGATGTAGTTAAAAGTGGACTGTGTGTAATGAGATGGCTACAATCAGGCCTTACCAGACAATCTAGTTCCAAAGCTTGATATCAGTCCGTATGATGTGACAAACAAAGAATGTGGCTCGACAGGACAACAAATTGTGCTCTGTGGCAGATTTTTAAAATGTGATCAAAACAACACACGGTTCTTAAAGTCTTGGTGTAGTTGCAAATGTAGCATGTAATACTTTATCCTATCTGAGGGGTAGGGTTCTCAAACTTTAGCCTGCAATCATCAATGCTTAAAGTAACAGTTAGTATTAAAAAAGGGTCAATGTCAGTGATATATTTCAACAAGCTGGGGCTTGATCCCTTCAATAAATGGGCACATTTTTTTAAATGTTCACTGTAGAGTTTGGCCATGTGGCAGTTCCATGTTTCTTTAAGGAACAAGGCACTGAAAGCTGCTTAGCGAGCCCTAGCAGTGCAGATTTGCATTTCACCCCCAAGGGAATTACAGCAAGCGAATGACCGGGAAGGGTGGAGGGGTGTGGGGGATTAGGGTTGTAACAGGCTTAAAAGAAAGGTTGAAGGATATTTCTGTAACATCCAATCTGAGCTACAGCAGACACAGTGAAGTTATATGTGTCTGTGTATTCTCCACCTCTTTAAGCCCAGACATAGTTCAAAACACGCATGTGATTTAACACGCATGTGATTTAAGTACCATATACAAAACCAGAAAGTTTGAGTTTTGGATGTTTTAATTCAATTTGCTTAGGCAATCTAACAATAGTATCCGCTACAACTCAATCGCACCAAAAGCTTCTGTTTCTATGATGGAGCAAACAGGATTTTTTCAGCATCAAGACTTTTTGTTTTATACTTGCGAGATGGATTTTTTTAACAGAAGCAATTTTTCTTCATTGCTTATTATCAAAAGAAGTATGATTAAAAACAATAAAACCATTAAGGTATTTACATTTGCTATTGCACTTGGACATGCCCTTGAATTATTACATCTTGCCAAAGCACCATGCATTTGTGTGATACATTATTTCACTTTAGGTCATGTCATCCACTGGAGTGGGTAACAAATCAAAGAGTTGATGTGGCGAATACACAATATCAAGCAACCAAATTATTAAGGAAAAGAAGAATAAATTAATGGATAAAAAAAATGTAATGTGTATTTTATAATAATAATTATTATTTATTTATTTTTTAAGACTTTTTTGTAGCTGTAATTGATATGAATATTTGCCACTTGAAATGTTGTGTGACGTAACAACAACTGATCAAAAGAGTTGGATATGTCATTTCAGGTTGTTCAACAAACAGAGAAGGCATGGATGCAATTGAATGCTATATGATATGGTTTAATTCACTAATGGCAATGCCTGAGACAGAAAATTACATTTAAGAGGAGGCAACATTGTTTTCTATAATTTCTACTGAACAAAGGCACACTTATGTTCACTATCTTTTCTTACACTTTAACAGGAGTGAGTATTTCAGCCAATCAGGACGTGGAGACAGATATGGAGACATTTCAGATGGAGATCGACAAGGAGAGCAAAAAGTCTATGTTCAGAACCAATGGCGGATCCTACTGGACTCTGGTGACTCATGGAGAGATCCAGTCCACTGCCACAGGAGTGTAAGTAGCTCTTATCACTTTAAAATATGTTTTCTACCTTTCATCTAGTCACATAGCCTCTTACCTTTGATTTTTCCTAGAGAGGTCAACACAATGTTTGACATTGAGTGGCGAGGACAAAGGGTGGCACTCAAAGCGGGTAATGGAAAGTATGTCTGTACCAAGAAGAATGGACAGCTCTCAGCGGTCAGTGATACAGTCAGTAAGTGCTTTCAGGCAAGCCACTTGAGATTCACAAAGCTGTGTTTGTTTGAAAAGCCACCAAAGTTATAACTTTTTTGTTTAACCCTGCACAACAAATGAACAGTGTTTGTCTTTGATCGCAGGTGAGAATGAATTATTCCTGATGAAACTAATCAACCGTCCCATGCTGATCCTTCGTGGAGAAAATGGCTTCGTCTGCCACCACAAGAGCTCCAACACTCTGGACGCAAATCGTTCCATCTATGACATTTTCTCATTGATATTCAATGACGGCGCCTACAATGTAAAAAGTCAGTGTTTTTTTTCATGTGTGAACAATGCACTACATTTCTACAATATATTACATGGCATGTATTATATTTTAAATGTAAAAGAAATGCACAAAATTTATAAATCACTGATATTTTTTGTTCCTGCAGGTGTGAATGGAAAGTTCTGGTACGTCTCTAGCAGTGGCATGGTGTGCTCAGATGGAGAAAAGCCAGAGGACTTTTTCCTTGAGTTCCTGGAACATGGACGCATCGCCATCAAGGGGTCTAATGGCAAGTACCTTCGAGGAGACCAGGGAGGTACGCTTATGGGTGATGCTACTACTGTTGATGCATCTTCTCTTTGGGAGTACTGATCCCCTTTCAATCAGGGTCCCTCAAAGAGGAAGCAGGAAGGTGGCTTGCAAGGACCCGCTTCTATCAGCTCAATTGAAGCAGACTGACCGTTAAACACTTTCCTACCTGTTTTTATACTAGCGGCCAGGTGCCCAACACCATGATATTTTGTTTTTTTATTGAATTGGAAAAAAAGTGAACACTTTAGGAAAAGATATGTGTGGTTTTCACGTACATGTTTAATGTCTTGTTTTTCAAATGAAAAATGTCAACATCAACCAACGCATACTGCATAAAAAAAGGGGAAATGTCACAAATACAGAATTGGACTGTGGTTGTCCCGATTATTTCAGACACACGTTGTTCAATGTAGGTACATGGACTAGGGCAAGTCACAATATCAGAAATGTAATAGTCAATAACAAAACAGGTGAAATTCCACGATTCTCAATACCCAATTCGATACGTGAGTAAAACAATTTTTTTAAATTCAAATAAAACAATAAATCCCATGTGCCATTTTAACATTATAAAAAACAGCAGTGTGTAGTATATGCAGCCTTTCATAATATAAAACAAACTTAATTAATTCTGCTTCTGATATGGTTGGCTTTGTATGTGTTTTCTGACTTTGCAACTGCCTCCCCTGGTTGACATCCTTCTCTTGCTGACACTGTGAAAAGAGAATTATGAGATTTCAGTTTCCAAGTATAGCTCAATGACTGTAAGAAAACAGCAGTGGCAGCACACACAATGTGTCCACACAAACACACACACACACCTCTGTATAGGTGTGTAGGTTGACAGGTTGTTATATTTTAATAACAAACCGAACGGTAAGGACAGTAGCCAAGTATTACGATCTATGGTAACATGACGTTAGCCTGCAAGGTAGCACTTTGCCATTGCAAAAGTTGTATGGGAGATAACTAGTTGGCTATACTACAGCAATGCCAGCTGTGTCAAACACAAGTTATGGTAACGTGTATTTCAGGATTAGGATGACACTGGACATGTTGTTAATGTAATCTTAACATGAAGTGAAATTCGCTCACCAAATTATTTGAATCAATATGGATATGAATATTAGACCAATTTGTTATGTCTCCACCCCGCCAGGCTGCGTTGGTATCTACCAGCAGAAAGGAGCTCTCTGCAGCAGTGTAGTCTATTCAGAAAGCATGGTCACGGAAGGTAAAAAAAACAAAGTACAGTCCTCCTATTGATGCTAAATTCCACTGGCAAAAATAATCTTACTATCTCAATTTCTGAAAAACAAACTTTGCCAAATTCTACAATCAATTCAAAAACTGATAGAAATCTGGCGAAGAATATGTCCTTACGTTTGTTTTAGTTTTTAATGGGAGGACACTCATGTTCACACACAAAACTAACCTACGGTAATATAGTTAAAAACTGGCCTGGCATTAACCTCTGTAACTTATGACAACACTCTGTGCAGTTTGTTTATGGCTTTTTAATCATTTGCGTTGACATGTTTAAAGGAACAGTCAGTGATTTCACTCTACGCACCAGGGTAATGCACCGTAGTCTTCAAAGACAGCTAATGACGGGTGCCAATGGTGCTTTCATTTATCTTAATAGACATAATAGACAATCCACAGCTTCTTTAAAAGAACATTATCAACTAAATGAAGAGGACTGCAGTTAATAGACTGTATTGGCTGAGGCACCTCTGCATTGCTAAGCAATGTATTGCAAGAGGTTTTGAATCAGTATTGCTGACTTAAAGACATTTTCATGATAAAGATGTGAAAGGCATATAGAATTACACTAATCAGACATGTTTAGTAACAAGACAAATATCAGTAGAAATGTCATATATGAATGTCAGGGCAAGCAAGAAACCAGAGGGGGAATACATTTAAAGCATTTGATGAACTGCACATCATTTGTAATGTACCAGTGTGAACTCAGAAAGTGCTTCTCTGGTGTTCCGCCTAGGGGCCTTAAACCATACTGCACTCTATTTCCCTGTGTACCCTGCTATCTTGTTCAGAGTTGATGGTATAAGATTAATAAATATAATAGATTTTAGAGAACAGACTTTTGAAATGCAAAGATGACTGACTCTGCATGTTAGGTCCACAACTGTGGCATCCTATAAAACATCACGCATAATCAAATGTGTTTGGACACAAATCTAGAATCTGTCTACCACACAGTCGAGTGGAGAGGATGCCATGCATTTCATTTGTGAAAATGAAACACTGCTTTTGTACAATGTGATCAGTAGCCTTTAGTTATACCCATAGCCCCTCACAGCCCTTTTCATGGGGAACTTTTTGTATTATTATATCAATCTCTTTTATGACTTACTGAATTGATTTCATACTCCTAACGTCCATCAATTTGCTAAGTGCACAAGCTTCCCCAGACTTCACTGGCACAAGTGTTGGTTCGCACCAGAGAGGATAAACTGAACTTGAAAACAATTTATCCTGTAGATTTGTGTTGTTTTCCATAAAGAAAATACAATACAATCTGGAATAGTTCAAGTGTAGTGTCTAAACAAATGGTTTTGTGATGTGTATGATTTGCTATTAATGGAGATATATTTTAGAAAGCCAGCAGGTCTAAAGGGCTCGGTCATCTATGCATCCTGTATCAGCTCCATAGAGAGCATCCAGCCATATTTTAGAATGTGTTTAATAAATGGATATGTTTTATTATCTTTGTTTTCTTTTGATGAGAATAAAAAACTTTACAATATCTTTGTTGACTTGGAGAACTATTGTATGTGTGTGTGTGTGTGTGTGTGTGTGTCCTCAGTGATATCGCATGGAATGTCATATGAATTCAAAGTATTATTATTATTTCTACATTTATAACTATTCAATCAAGGTTTGCTAGCTCCAGGGTCCTGAGTAGTGCATGCTGACTCAATGGGGGGCATGGAACTGATGTACTATGTAAATAATGCTTTTAGTAACACATGTTATGAGTCACGCTGTTTGTTGAAAACAACTGAAAAACTATAACAGTATGGCTGTTAATTTGTCAAGAAAATAAAACAAACTTGCTAAAAATGGTCACAATTGGGGGGCACTCCGGTGGTGTCGCAGTTGTCGCGGGCTTAAGTCTGACCCATGGATCTTTACTGCATGTCATCCCCCCTCTCTCTATGTCTCCCCATTTCAACTTTATTTCTCTCCGTCCATACTATCAAATAAAGCTTGAAAATGCAAAAATAATCTTTAAAAAAATGTTTTGACATTTGCAAGCAACATTTTTAAATGTACTTATGGCAGCAACTTAGCTTGTGAATTTAAATTTTCAACCAGAACAGAGTCCAACCTTGACAGCATTCATCCATTAATACAAGGCAGAGAGGACTCATTGATCAGTGTGGTATTTACTAAGATGATGTTCCCATTCATTGCACTGGGTGGCAGTGTCTACCTATGTGTGAAAGTAGATGACAAGTACAAACACATGTTAGCATCCACCACATGGCACCTGGAATCTGTTAATACTTCAGCTGTCACTGGAACATCATCCTTACATGAGCCCCCCATAGAACAAAATATGAATTCAGAATAAAAGCATTTCAGGTTCTAATCAAAGCATACCAATTTTTATTTACACAGCCCAATATCACAAATAGCTAATTTGCTTCAGTAGGTTTCACAATCTGCAAAAGATACGACACCCTCTGTCCTTATAGTCAGGGAATATAATCAGATTCCAATTTGGGAATAAATCTTTCTTCACCAATGATGCCACCACCTCATTGGTCAATTGCAGCTTTCCATCAAGGATTGCATTTGAAAAAATCTAATGGAAGAATTTGCAAATTAACACAGGTGCATGGATGATAAGCCAACATGTTTTGAACTGTTCCCTTTGTATGGTTGCAATTTTTTTCATTTGAATGTGTGCCATGTCTTCAATGCAAGATATGATATCATCAGTAACCACTGCTTAGATTGGGTCTGTAGGATACGGAGATGGCATAATGTTTGATCATTTGTGTGTGATTGAGTGTGCATGACCACACCCTGCGTTAGTGTTGGTGTGACTATTTTTAGCGTTTGTGTTCTAGGGTTAATACCGTCATCAATACTGATACTGCTTATCGATACCAATATCGATACTCTTTGATACTTCTCTCCATAATTTGGTGCAAAATATGAGAACATGATATGACGAGAAGATTAAACAGTTATTTTAGGATAATTTTTTGGCAGAAATATCGAGTTAGATTGCTGCCAATTTGCTAAAGCTGTCACACAAACTGCACTGCCTACGATTTACAATGTTACATCTATGTGTGAATTCTAAATAGTTCATAAGAAGTAGCTATCCACCCTGAATCTGTTGAAATGGGACCCTCCATCATAGAACATGGGTCTGCAGTCCAATCTACTGTAATGTTTTTACAGTTGCAGAGTAAGGAGTGCTGCCTGTTTAAGAAAAATCTGAAAAATAATGTAGCTACAATTTCCTCTCAAAGTGCACCAGATTAATGCTTTTTACTTTAAAAAGGTAAAAAAACAACCCAACAAGGTACAGGGTCCCTCCAACAGTATCCCAAAATCCTGTGGGAAACACTGACTTCCTTAATATGTTTTTGGCATTAATTGTTTGTGTCCGTGTGGAAAAGTCAGTGCACCTGCCTGGCTAGGGGCGAGTGGGGGGACCTTTAAGAGTCTGTGCCAAGGGGCCCATTATCTCATAATCCGTCTATGCCCCCAACAAGGACAAGGGTCCCTCCCACAGTATCCCTAAATCCTGTGGGAAACACTGACTTCCTTAATATGTTTTTACCATTAATTGTATATGTGCGGAAAAGTCAGTGTACCTGACTGGATAGGTAGGAGTGGCCCTTTAAGAGTCTGCACCCAGTGGCCCATCATCTCATAAACTGTCTACGAACCAACTGGATTCTACAATCTGTTTTCTTTTTGCGGGCAGCATGCACAGCATTCACAAGAAATATGTATTTTAAAAAAAATGAAAAAGAAATTAAGAAGATATAAAAAAGTGGGGGGCCCCACACTAGGTCTTGAATGGGCCCCCAGATCGTTAAGGCCGCCCCTGAACAGATACGTAACCTCATGCCCAAACCCTGCTTATGGACAAGGAAGGAATTAAAGTATATTCTCTCCTTACAGAGAGGTAAGTTTTATGAGGTTGGGTATGTTTTAACCCTCTGAGGTCTACCTTCTTTAAAGGTCCTATCTTTATTAATATCTCCCTGAAGATATGGCTGAAAAATAAAATGGAAACATCATCTCAAACTAGAGGTCCTCCTGTTTCCGGGGAATGTTCTTGTGATACTGTGAGTCCCTTACAGGCTTAGAAAACACCATGAGAAGCAAGACCCAGAAGCTCCCCAGCTA
Source organism: Ammodytes dubius (assembly GCA_026122265.1). Lineage (NCBI taxonomy): Eukaryota > Metazoa > Chordata > Actinopteri > Uranoscopiformes > Ammodytidae > Ammodytes > Ammodytes dubius. The sequence goes on along the minus strand of CM047521.1, from coordinate 25,465,124 downwards.
GCTTGTAAATAGTGCATAGAGTATATACATATAGTGTGAAAGTAGTTTGTTATTATTGTTTTTATATTTACCTAATGGTTTGTTTTGAAAAATGTTTTGTGATGCTTCCTCTTTTATTAGTATACATCCCATGAATCATTATATGTGGTTCAAAGTCTTCATTCAGTCTAATTTCCTTATGTTTTTTGAAAGTAGAGACAACATTTCTACCAAAAAGCGTCTAGACCAAATTTTATATTAGTCATGTTTTGTGCACTCCCCTACTTTGTTTTGGAAAATGTCCACTGCATTTTTGAAGCTAAGGCTTAGGAGAAGCAACTTCAAGAGCCAAAACAACTCAACAGGATGACAAAAGGTTCTTCAAATTTCCAGGTTTTTCAAAAATCGCAATTCATTTTTCAGCATTTAAGCCAATTATTTATATACACAATGGTCTAGGACATAGGTATACCTCAGAAAACAAAGGCCTAATGTGTTCTGAACATTTCCATATAAAACACTTTGGTACAATTTATCTTCTTGCACGTTTGAAATAGGTATTTATAGAAGTATGTAAAATCTGAGAAAATAACCCTAGACCTCAGAGGGTTAAATCAGTAATGTGACGTAGTGTGGAATCAAATTGTACTTACCTCCCCAGGGACAAAACAATCTCTTTTGAAGAAAAAACTATACCTAAAGTCTTTCTGTTCCAGCTATAAACTAATTCAAACTGAGGCTTAAAACATTTAAGGGATTTTATTTACAAAATACAAGAGAGTGTAGGAATATTACATAAAATGGACAAGAAAGGAAAAGAAAAGAGTTGATATGCCTAATGACTCATTCAATAGAGTTATTTTACCCTAGATGTTAACTTGGTATATTTTTCCAATTTTCCAAAGCATTTTGTAAATTATTCTCGTGCCTATCCCTTATCTAAAATCTCAATTTAAGAGAGATTGTTACACTGAGGAAAGGTTTATTTCACCCAATCTCCATTAATTCCATTCACCATTCTATGGGATTTCCTATTTTAACATTCCCATCTAAAGTTTAAGAATTTTACCAAGTCATCTGTGTCAAGAGTTTTAGAGAACTGTTTTAAAAGACTCTGCCTCCAAAGTAGCCTGGCATTCCCAGACCTGCCACTAGGCGCTGGCAAATTAAATTTGCTGCGCCTGTTGGTCTGGAAACTCTCCGTTGAAGCTTTTTCAAAAAGACCAGAAATCTGGGCTCACATTTCAATTGGTTCTATCTAATATGGGCGCGCCAGAGCCCTTTGTATGGTGCTCTGGGGAGGACGTAACCGGATGACGACAGTGACGAGCATGCGACGTTCTTTATATGTCCATGCGTCAAAGCCGTGATAGTAAACATCAAAGATGGTGTTCTTATCTGACTTCTCTTGTTCGTTATTGTGCCGATTTGTGTGCGAAGTAGATTGGATAAAGGTGTTTACATGCAGTTTAAAAGTCCTGTTGAAGTCTTATTTGTTTAGTTACCCGATTATGAGTCTGCATGTAAACGTACTGACTGACTGCAGTTAGCAGTCCCCTCCCTCGTCCCTACGTCACCACATTAATGCACTGCGGTCTTCAAGCAGCGAGTTATTTAGCATCATCTCAGATCCATAAGTGTGATAAAACATGATAAAAACCATCAAAACAGACATTGGGAAGGATTTTTACCTGCTCCGCCATTGTAGGCGCACACATTCACCCATCTGTCGCTCTGCACGTGCACCGGCAGAGAGACGGGTGCCGGTTTGTAGCGTTCTCTCTTCTGATTGGATATCAGTAGTGGGATCTCCGAAAAGTTTATTTGCAGATTACATGCAGAGCGAGTGACTGAGATCGGCTTTATGAAATGTGCACACAATATAAGTGATCACTGTATGAATAAAGCAATTTAACACTTATATTACCATAAATAAATCGCTTACTTCACCTTTAATTTCAACATTGCTTTGCTGTAGGCTACTTGTAGGTTTACCAATTTATAATATGTGTTGAGTTTTGCTGCATTTTGACAAAACAATGTATTTACAAGCTCGTACAACCCCTAGGCCTATCTTGGGGGTTATGCTTAGGTAAACTAGCTAACCAGGTGTCGACTTCTGCGCACAGTTATAGTTCGTTTGGGTAACACTTTACAATAAGGTACACAAAAAAGATTACTCTTCCAAAAAAGAGTAGTTACGGTTTTAACACTAGAACTATACTTTTATAAAATATTGAAGCCCCCACTCTTTGACTTTTCCTAAACTTGTGTTGTGATGCTTTCCCCATGGTTAAATAAAGTCACAATTAATCTGGATTAAAAAACAGGCATTTATACCTAGAACCGCCGCACTGTGTCAATTTGACCCGCACAGGAAAATGAAATATTTTCGAGCAAACTAGGCAACGGCATTGTTTGGGGTCCGCGATCTGACAACTAATACGTGCAGTCATTCATAAACTCTTACAATAGATAAGAGATGAAGATAAATACCTAACAACATTAGAGTTAATAAGTGAAATGAGTGATGCGAGTCTGATAGTGGAGAGAGATCAGAACAAATCGCTTTATTCCACATCCACACACTGCGGCTCGTCCAGCTCAACTGACAGACAGCTGAGTGCTGTCTGATGAGCCGGAAAGAAAGCGTCGGAAGGGATCCTCCGCCTCAAAACATGTAAACGTGTGAGAAAATTAATGAATAATCAATTAGAGCTTACCTAAAAATAAGTTTGCCATGTTACTGTTTATTGTATTTAGGATTTTAGCTCATTTGGACACTGTTTTGACCGTCTGTTTTCATTGATATATTGGTGATATTATATCTGCTTTCAGTTTCATTACTGAGTCCCCACGAAACAGTAACTACTCTTTTTTGTGTAGGCTACCTTATTGTAGCGTTACGAAAAACTGCCCTACTCATTTCTAGGCTAGTAACCCTACAACTACCCCTAACCCTAACCCTATCACTCAGTGCGTTTACATGCAGACTCATAATCGGGTAACTAAACGAATAAGACCTCAACAGGACTTTTAAACTGCATGTAAACACCTTTATCCGATCTACTTCGGACACAAATCGGCACAATAACGGACAAGAGAAGTCAGATAAGAACACCTAGATAAGTCGTTCATTGTCGGCATTCTCTCTGCATGTATACAGGGATCGGATATCGCATATCGGACATCTCGTTATGTGCTTGTGTGCAGCTTGTGCGCCTGCGCGTTATAGGCTACACCATGGGTTGTTGCCGGAAGAGAACCGGACGTGGCTCTTTCAACACTTGTTGAAAGCATGGTTGAAAGGGCTACAGCGCCACCTAGCGTAATGGAGACAGCCATGCATTGGACATTTATCCGATTCCTGAAAGGCCATGTAAACTCAGACAAGTGACACGGTCCGTTAAGTGTCTAGTTCGATATATGTGATAATCTAATCTAGTTGTGCCATGTAACCGCACTGACTGTCTTTTAGATGTAATTGGCTACAGCCAGAGACCATCTTTTTTTCTTTTTACATTTTCCAGATGATTTTTGACGCACAACGTCTAAATGCCATGCCAACGTAGCTCCAGAAACCCGGAGGACATTGATTTATATTTTGTTATTAAGTGTGTAGCCTACGCTTATTGAGGTAGGCTATATTGTTCTCCTCTTTTGGCAAACTTTTTATTTAGCCTACTATTCTGTTGAAAAATGTTTTGGGTAGGTAGGCTATAGGATTTGGTCACAAAAAGCAGCCACCGTTATTGTTGAACATCGGTTACAATTGAGTTGCTGTGAGATATCAAGTCAAATATCAAACAAAGCAAACTGTAGCGTAGCCGGATGTGGCCTGCCTGCCCTGCACCATCAAGCAGCTTCTAAAGGTCACCAGCAACTTGGAGACCGCAGTGAATCAATGTTGACAGACTGACGAACGGACGGGGACGGACGGACGGACGGGGGGGGGGTATACAGTGCTGCTGTGTGAAAGTTTGTGAACCCCATGCTAAAAGGGAAACAAATATCTGAGGATCTCAGGAATAGAGTTGTGATGCTGCACATCTGTCTGGGGACAGCTATAAATTATTTAAAAAAAAGTTTGAGCTCCATTGGTCCACCGTGAGGCAAATCATCTACAAATGGAGAGCTTTAAGAGTGACTGAACATCTGCCTAGAAGTAGACTTCCTTCAAAAATATCCACAAGCGCCACAAGAAAAGTGATTTTTCAATTAAAAGCCAACCCAAACATTACATCTAGTGATTTGCAGACCTCTCTTGCAGCATCTGGGACAGATGTGCATGGTTCCACAATAAGAAGAAAACTCAGTCAACATGGCTTTCATGGGAGGGTTGCTAAAGAAGCCTCTGCTCTCAAAAAATAACAAAACTGCTTGTCACAACTTTGCCAGGGAGCACCTGGAGATACCTGAAGTCTTATTCTGTGGACAGATTAGTCCAAAATGTAACTGTTTGGTTATAACCAAAACCGCCATGTTTGGGCAAAAACGCAACTCTGCCTACCACCAAGAGAACCTTCTCCCAAGTGAAGAATGGTGGTGTCAAATTGTCTGCAAATCTCCAGATGTAATGTTTGGGTTGGCTTTTACCAGAAAAATCACTTTTCTTGTGGCTCTTGAGGATATTTTTGAAGGAAGTCCACTTCTAGGCAGATGTTAAGTCACTCTTAAAGCTCTCCATTTGTAGATGATTTGTCTCACGGTGGACCGATGGAGCTCAAACTTTTTTTAAATAATTTATAGCTGTCCCCAGACAAATGTGCAACATCAAAACTCTATTCCTGAGATCCTCTGAGATTGTTTTCCCTTGTATCATGTCTGACCTGTATGGGTTCACTTTGGTGAGCCTAAACTGGCCTGGTTTTATCTCTGTTTTATCTAGTGCCACCAAATTTCTTCCCTAAAGATCTCTCATTACATTGGTTTATTTCATCAATCAGTTTGGCCCAACTGATTGTGTTAACCTGCTCGATTTAAGCAATGCAGCTCAGGGTTCACAAACTTTTGCACTTACAACAGTTTGCAAATCATTTGTTTAATCTCTTTTAACAATTGATTTCTGGAAAAGAAAAATGTTGAATTGATAAACAAACATCTGTTATTTCATATAAAAAATACTGGTATTGATAAAAAATGAATTAATAATGGTTAAAATAAATAAAATTCCAAAAGGTTCAAGGGGTTCACAAACTTTCACACTACACTGTATATTGGCCTACATTTGGAGTCGTTTTTGAAAGGAAATTCTACCTTCTCAACTTGTTCTCGGGCCATTCTGCCAAATGGGTGACATTTCTGTCCCCAAGCCTTCAAAGGTATACATTGGATTGGATATATTGGATGAAATTGGAACAATAGTTGACGTTGTACATCTTAACGTTCAGTCCTGTTACCTAAATTATTTATTTAATTTTATTTGTTTATTTTTAAAATAATACTTTTTAATAAATCACCAGAATGTGCTGAGTGTACTCATGCTACTAGAATGGACCCTATGTATCTATATTTGCATGTTTATGCCAATTATTTGTTAAAATACTCAGTCCTGTTACTTTCAGTCCGTTTACTTTAATACATTTATATATATTATAAACCTAGTTAAAAAGTCAATACAATTTCCTGAGATTGACCAATATATGTTTTGAATGGTTAAATATATGTATTATGATATTCAGCTTTGAAAAAATAAAAAATCTGAAGTTTAATTCGGAAGAGTTGACATGCAATGTCAACCATTTGGTGGAATGGGTCTTTTGGGGTTTTATCTTGGAATTATGTGCCGGAAGTGTGGGGCTTTATTCCCTTAACTTGACTCTAGTGATCACTCGAGGAGCGCTGCTGCCTCTGCTCAAAGCATTATGACAGTGTAGGCTGTAGCAGGTGCCCAGAAATACTCATATCCTCTCTTATTTTTAATTGGGGTTTTCTCTCTTGTAAAGTCAACTGGAAAAAATTAACATAATGTGTTTTTTCTCTTTTAAGTTTCTATAAACTAGCCTACCCACATTTTACAAGCGTTCTAGCCATGGAGAACTGGCTCTTTACAGGGATGGATCCAGCAGGAGAGCTTTTACGCATCGCGCATCCTGGAGCGTCGACAGTGTAATTTTTTTTTCTACATATAGGCCTATATCTAAAAATAACTTTTCATCATATTAGAACGCTCTTGCGTGTGGACTGTTAATAATGAGGTACGGATTGGTGATCCTCGCTGCTGGCTTTACAGGTTTGCTTAGTTTCAGCCTCCTCGCTGTGGCCATTGGGACAGATTACTGGTACATCATCGATGTCAATAAACCCAACAACACGGGTCCGGACGACCTGAGTTCACATTCTGGGCTTTGGAGAATTATCGAAGGTAGGCCTTTGTCAACTCAATTAAAGTGGAGCATATCTGTCATTTGTCTGCGATTGCATTCAGGTGATACAAGTCTCCATCCACAAGTAGGTGTGTGAGCTATAACACAATCAGACGCAGCCTTCATTGTTCTGGTAGGCTATAACTTTTGCACTGCTTCTCAGATAGAATAGGCTATAGTCTTCCGTGTGCAATATGCAAGCCTAGCTGCATTGATCGTTCCTGAAGTTGACACAAATAAAAAGTCTATTCTACTGTGCGGTACATGTGATTATGTTGAGGTGTAATTGCTGCGTTATCCTATTTATTGTCAGCAACCGTTCATGACAGAGGCTGCATCTTTGATTAAGCCTTTCCCTCGTTACTTCGATGTTTTTTGCAGAGCCGGGGACCCCCGCAAAAAAAACATCTGGGCATCTAAACTGTTAGCAGTGAAGCGCAGTTTTGTGACAAAGATTTATCTTGGATACAAAATGACCAATAGATATGTCTTTGTGCTGTATTATTAATGTGTAGCCTTAGTAGGCTAAGATTCATAAATGTCACTTGTCTAATGAGTGTAATGAGCCATAGGAACAACAGATTTATGATAGCCTACGTAATATCTGCATTATTTGCTCCTTTTGTAAGCAATAACTATAGCAACCATGTTCCCAACAGTTGCATGCAGGATCTTTTTAAACAGAGCTTCAATATAATCCGCTAGTTGGCTTCTATAGTTTTAGCCTACACGCTACAATGTGTTGCTGAAGATCCCCCAACACAAATTCTTCAAATGTATGCAAAGCTGAGGAAATATGTGTTACACAGGCGATGTCTTTAATTTGTTTCATTAATCTAATCATGCAGTGTTTTATATTTCTAAATGCGTTGATTTTTTCCCCATTTTTTCACAAATAAAGGATGAAAAATTGACACTGTTCGGTATCCAGTGCCAATTTTCGTAGCTATGTCATGTGTATCCTAACCTTTTCCCTGTGACATTTTCAGGCTCAAACAGGAGCTCATTCATCCCTTCTTTCACAGTGAACATGTCCAGCCTGTCAGAGGCGGAAAGGCACCTTCTCAGTAAGTTGTGTTAATCAAGAAGTGTGAATATAATACTAACCCTGCGTACCAAATCGCATACTCTTTTCTTTTTTCTACTCTACATACTACATCTGATCATAAAACCAATCTAGTTAGGATGCAGACACATACAATTGGGACATACTTTTACTAATTTATTTCATCATAACATTGCGCCTTGATCTTGCCTCTTGCCTTTATATCCCTCGCATCCCCTGTTCATTTTCCGTTGATGTGACGTCACTTCCAGTGCACACTGGATTGTGGGTCAGCGCCCAAATAGCATGCTTGTTTTCAACACTAAAATTCTCGGCCGGATGTAGTAGACATCCGGGTACTTTTTTAACCATCCTAAATCTGGCCACAAGAATCGGAACATCCTAAATATTTTTTTTTACCATACTTAATAGTAGATAGTATGGGGATTGGAACGCAGTCTAAGTCTAGGATTCTTGACAAAAATATTTGTCAGGTGTTGGCTGCTGAAGAAAAAACTGATTTTACAAGCAACAGTATGATGTAGTATTTAAATCTCAACCCAGAAGACACAAATGAACACACATACAAGATGGCAGGTTTTCAGAAAGAGTCTCTGTTTGCAACTTTGACAGTGGAATGCAATGATATGCCCACTGTCACATAAGCTTCAGCAAGTCTCAACACCACAAGTTAATTTGCAAACCCTACTGGCAGTATGGAAAGCCATGGTTACCTAGATAACCTGATTTGTAGTTAGGGCACAATAACAAAATGACAGTATATTGTAGTCCTTTCAAATCGTTGAGCATGGTAACCATTGTGAGTGTGTATGTGCATATGTGTGCTTTCAGACTTGCACAAGGTGGTGGTTATCGTGTTGCCCCTCAGCTTAGTCCTGCTGGTGTTTGGCTGGATCTTTGGACTTGTCAGTTCGTTGGCCTGCAGTCCCAAGCTGCTAGCTGGATCAGCATCCTACATTCTCTTTTGCAGTAAGTTCACACAGAATATACAGCATATTTTTATTTTTTTTATTTAATTGTTTTGACCCTGAAATAATTGTGTGTGCTTAGTATGTCTGAAGCGAATCGTTTGCTTGGTCAACATGTGCAGAATGCACAGCACAAAGAAATGTGTGGGCGACACGTCATAAACATGTACAACAGCAATTCCCAAAAAGTTGGGACGATATGTCAATATGAATAAAACAAAATGTGATTATTTCCTAATCCTTTTCGACATGTATTCAATATGAAACATCATGTGTATTTGTTTAAACTGATTAACATTATTGTTTTTTTGGTAAATAACGCACATTTGAAATGTGCCTGCTTCAGAAAAGTTGGGACGGGGCATGTTTACCACTGTGTTACATCACCATTTATTTTAACAACACTGAGTAAGCGTAAAGACATTATTTGTTAATATTGAAAGCAAAATCATTTCACATTCTTGCTTGAAATACAACTTCAGATGCTCAACATTCTGGGGTCTCCATTGTGATATTTTGTGCTTCGGAATGCACCACATTCTTCAATGGGAGACAGGTATGGACTGCAGACAGGCCAGTCTAGTACCTGCTCTCTGTTCCTATGAAGCCAAGCTGTATTAAGACGTGCAGAATGTGGCTCTGTATTGTCTTGCTTAAATAAGAAGGGACGTCCCTGAAATAGACGTTGTATGGATGGCAGCATGTTGCTCCAAAACCTGTATGTACTTTTCAGCATTAATGGTGCCTTCATAGATGTGCAAGTTACCCATGTCATGGGCACTAACCCGCCCCCACACTGGTTTGTATTGGTAACAATATGGATGGACTTTATATGATATAGGGTCTGGCCACAATCAATATACCTTCCCAGGGGCGGCACCTACACGTGCATTTCAAATACCAATGCACGCAATTGTATAGCACTACGACCAATCAGAGCAATGAACAAGGTGACATATAAAGCCCTGTTCGTTTAGCAAACAACGGGTGAACTGTTAAATTAAACTTTAGCCGTGGTCAGTCGGCAAAACAGGAAATTCTTCTTTCTTGCTAATGAAAGATTTGAGTGCCGTCTTCCAAATCGTTAAGTGTCGAGGGCTAAGTCGTTTCAAATCAAACAACGTATCTGCATCCATCTTTGGTGTTTACTAGCACGGCTCCAAAGGCGCATGCACAGCACTGTCGTCATCCGGTAACATCCGCCCCAGAGCCCCATACATTGGGCTCTGGCCCGCCCATATCAGATAGAACGATTTGATTGGTAGCTCAGAATTTTCTGACATATTTAATGAACTTCAATAGATCGTGCCCAAACCAACTGGCTGAGCCAATTTAATTTGCCAGCGGCAGTTCTGGATTTCCAGGCTAGGAGAAAGCATGAATCTGTCGCTGAAGCAAAAGGTATCATAATAAACCCTGCCATATCTGCTGACAGGATCAGCACCCCGTGTCACACAGGAAAAACAGCTAATGGTATTGACATGGAATATACTGTCAGCAATCCACATCTCTACGTCAAAAGAAATACATGCACCTAGCTCTTATACTTTCTCACCACCTCAGGTGGTCAACAAAGAGGAGGTAATGGATTCCAGCAATGTGGTTAGATGTTGGTAAATCCAAATGCAAGTTTTATTTTTAGCTATGATGCACTTTGAAATGCCACTCTGAGCACATCACGTTCTACAGTGCAGACGAATATGTCTCATTGGACATGTTGACGCGTGGATCTGTGAATATGAGATCTGGCAAGACTAATGTTTCCATCTTGCACCAATTTGACTTCTTTTCCATCTTTGACTCTGCAGCTCAAGGTTATTAAAAATATCTAAAAAAAATCTAGCTTCAATCCATGAAAATGTTAAAATTAGTGTTGCTTTTCTGCAAGTGCAAGAATGACTGTGTTCATGAACACTTGTACCAATCAGTATACCGTAGGCCTATTCTCTACCTTTTTATCTCCATGGCAGGATACAATTACAACCTGTTGTGATTTTAAATACTTATACATACTTATTTAAAGTGATTCATTGCAGCTTGATTGTGCAGTGTGAAGAGGTCCTGCCTTCTATGGTGGTGCCATGGGTCAGTGTGAATTTTGCATGTGGTGGCAACGGCTCTGTATTTAAGCCACTTCTGGCAAATTACTATGTGTGATTCTGGGCCATTTATATGGACAATGACTTGACTTGAATTGACTTGACAAGGGTTGACATTTAGCCCTTTCATGCATGAATTATGATATCCTTAGTCTGGATTTTTTTCTCAAGTGATTTTATACTTCTTTAGGCATGAAAAGAAAAAATATATGTGGTAACCATAGGTAAGATATTACCTTATATGCCTGACAACGCCACCTCCAATTTGATGGGCAGGAGGAACCCGTTTACATTAGCTATGAGTGTGTCGTTTTTACCGATGTATCTTCCCCTAACATGGACAATGAGATGGAGGCATGAATTGGTGCAAAAATATATCTTATTTATTGAAGACTATAGATTAAAACCCTCTTAAGAGAGGGATGCAATAGTAGACGTCTCAGATGACAGCATTACTCTCCTTTTGGTATAAAAAGGTCTGGTCCGCGCGTGCACGCTGAATAGCCACTGTGGAGGACAAAAGAAACGAAAGCAACAAAAGCCAACACCAAACAAAAAGGGAAAACACATGCACTATCTACAAAATATGTAACATAAGAAGTAAATAATAAGAAATGTGCATTTAGCGGTACAATAAAGTGTCAAACCGTGCAGTCCCACCACAGAAAGCTTAGACATGTGTCGCCACGGGCCCAGCCTTGTACAGAGATCCCTGAAATGTAGAAGGAGAGTAATCTGAGTCACACAATTCTAGCCATAAGAGCTACTAACGGGTTCTACCAAAATAAAACAGACAAACATAAAGAAAATATAAAAACAGTAGAAAACAGTGGCTGGTCTGGTCCCTTTTAAAAGAACAAAACAAAGTAATAATAATAATAATAATACATTTTATTTAGAGGAGCCTTTCAAGGCTCTCAAGGTCGCCTTACAAAAATGATTCAATAACATACTGTTTAAAAGCAAGGTACACAAATAAAATTTTAAAAAACAGTTTAAAATCAATACACAATGACGACTTCCGGGTTAGACGATGTAGTGAACAGACGCGCGAGAAGAGGCTCCCGACTATTTGCATTATTTACCTTCAATACAGTCCTGTTGTTTCACTTTTTGCCTCACAACAAGCCGCCGAATGCGCATTGGAAATGGAATAAATAAGATATGCCATCAAAACGCCGCAAACAACAAGGAATTCAAGCTTACATAACTCGTGCTAATTCGCAACCTGAACAGCTAGCCAACATGGCGACGAGCGCAGGCTCCGCTACAGAAAACACTCAACCTGCTACCGAAGTTAACGAGCCCGCTTCGGTTCAACAACTCTCAGCCATGCTTGAAAACCAACGAGCCAGTATGAAGGAGGATATGGCGAAGCTAATACAAACCACGTCACAGTCATTGAAAGCCTCCGTTGACGCGTTGCGAGAGGATGTGAACTCATTTAATAAACGCCTCATCGAAACCGAAACGAGAGTGGGAGAAAACTTTGAAAGGATCACTTTGACCGAAGCAACGGTAAAATCCCTGGAGTCCCAAAACAAACACCTCCTAGACCGAGTAGAAGACCTGGAAAATAGATCGCGCCGATCTAATCTTCGCATTGTGAATATACCGGAGGGCAGCGAGACTGGCAAGGAGCCGAAGCAGTTCATAGCCGACTTTCTGATGGAGGCTCTCGGGGAGATATTCACGTCACCCCCGCCCATCGACCGTGCGCACCGCACCGGCCCGCTACCGGAACGAGGATCCCCAAAGCCGAGGCCTTTCATTGTGTGCTTCCATAACTTCTCTGACAAGGAAAAAACATTAAGGTGGGCAATGAAACACGAACTGAAACACCGCAATGTGACTTTGAGAGTGTACCAAGACATGAGTGCTAACCTGGCCAAAAAGAGAGCTACTTTTAATGGCATCAAGCAGGAGCTGTACAAAAAAGGCATCCGCTTCGGACTGTTACACCCGGCACGTCTGCGCGTCACCTTTGATGGAGAATCGCTACTTCGACACCCCTGAAGAAGCGAGGGCCTTCTATGAGCGGCGCGTTGCAGGCTAATTTGGATAAGACAGTATAAGAGCTGAACTGTGTGAGCAGGTGCGCAGAAATGCGCACACACTTCTCATGTCCCGATGCAGATATTGGTAACTGCTATTCACACTAATTGTTAATGAGGCGACTACTCATCTTTACTCATTTGTGGCTCAGATGTAAGCTTTTATGCAGTTGGTTTGTACTTGTTGTGGGAAATTATACACTACATTTAATATAGGATTTGAATAAGTTGGGTGTTTTCTCTCAAAGTAGGAGAAATATAGGAAATGTCTCTCGGGGGACAAGATAAGGGAATCCTGCGGCTAGCCCCTGTTAGGGAGACCAGCATAGGAATGGAACGTGTTAAAGTTGTTCCTTTTTGTTTTGTTTTTGTTCTCTTTAGTTTTTTTTGTTTTTTTCTCAGGGTGTTCAGAGTTTTTTGGGATACACACTACCTCTACCTTTCACAAATAGAATATAACAATAAACCCAGAGTAAAGTAATGTTAAGTGGAGTAATAACAGGAGGAGACACTGCCAGATTTGTCAGTTGGAATGTTAAGGGCTAAATGGCCCTGTTAAAAGAGCTCGAATTTTTGCTCACCTTAAAAAACTTAAATCTGAAATAATTTTTTTACAGGAGACACATTTAATAATAGAGGATCAGCTTAGATTACGAAGACCATGGGTTGGTCAAATATTCCACTCCAATTTCAATAGCAAATCAAGGGGAGTAGCAATTCTTTTCCATAAAAAAGTTCAGTTTACCGCAGCAGATGTTATTTCTGATCCGAATGGCCGCTACATTATAATCTCTGGATCACTTTTTCATACACCAGTGATACTTGTTAATGTATATGCCCCCAATTGGGATGATGAAGATTTTATAAAGAAAATTATATCCAATATTCCTTCTCTAAATTCTTATTACTTGATATTTGGAGGTGATTTAAATTGTCTAATAAACCCCAATCTAGATAGATCCAACCCTGCTTTAATACCTCCATTAAAAATGGCAAGGGCCTTATCAGCCTTTATGGATCAGGTTGGATGCATTGATCCCTGGAGGTTCCAGAACCCCAACAAGAAAACGTTTTCTTTCTATTCACATGTACACCATTCATACTCCCGTATAGATTATTTTTTTATAGATAAAACTCTTCTCCCATCAGTGGCCAATACAGAATATTCTGCAATTGTGGAATCAGACCATGCGCCATTAATCCTAGATCTGTCATTTAATCTCTTGCAGAAACCCCGCCCTCTGTGGAGGCTAAACTCTCTCCTGCTAGGTGATAAAAGCTTTTGTGATTTGACAAATAAGGTTATTGATGAGTTTCTCATAAACAACCAGAAAGACAATGTAAGCCCTTCTCTTCTCTGGGAGACTCTCAAAGCTGTCATCAGGGAGAAATTATAGCTTTTTCTTCCTTACAAAATAAGGTACGCAGAGAAAAACAAGACAAACTTTTAAAATCTATAAGAGAGTTAGACTCACAAAATTCAATGACACCATCACCAGACCTTTCCAAGCAGAGATTGAATTTACAGAAGGAATATGATCTATTGTCAACCGGTAAAGTAGAGAGGCAACTTCTGCGGGCACGTGGACTCAATTATGAAAGTGGTGAGAAGGCGGGAAGATTACTGGCACACCAGCTTAAAGTTAAAGCCAATTCACAGCATATATCCCAAATTAAAAATATCTTAAATCAATTAACAATAATCCCATCTGAAATTAATAATGTCTTTAAAGAATTCTACTCTACTTTATATCAATCTGAAAGCCCACCTAATGATACAGACATGGAAATGTTCTTTGATGGTATAATTTTTCCTAAAATTGGAAACGATCAAGCCGGGAATCTAGAACAGCCATGGAACATAAGTGAAATAACAAAATCAATCAAAGCCATGCAAAGTGGGAAGACACCTGGGCCAGATGGTTTTCCAATTGAATTCTTTAAGAAATTTTCAGACAAACTATCACCACTTTTGCTTAACATGTTTAATGAGTCATTGGCCCAAGGAACCCTGCCTCAAACTCTTACTATGGCATCAGTTACTCTGCTGTTAAAACCTGGGAAGGACGCAGATGCATGTGGATCTTATCGTCCAATATCTCTTCTAAATGCAGATTATAAAATATTGGCGAAGGCCTTGGCTATGCGGCTGGAAACAGTTATACACCAGATCATCTCCGATGATCAAACTGGTTTTATTACCAATCGCCACTCATTCAGTAATATCCGCCGCCTGCTAAATGTTATTTATTCACCTCCATCTGAAGAGGTTCCAGAGATGGTTATCTCCTTAGATGCGGAGAAAGCATTCGATAGGGTGGAATGGCCATATTTGTTTAGGGTCTTGGAGAACTTTGGTTTTGGTCACCAATTTGTGTCATGGGTTAAACTTTTGTATTCTTCTCCCAAAGCTTCAGTCATTACAAATAGATTAAATTCAGAATATTTTAATTTACATAGAGGTACCCGCCAAGGCTGCCCTTTAAGCCCGTTACTTTTTGCTTTGGCGATTGAACCGTTGTCAATTGCTCTTAAAACCTCACCAAACATTAGTGGTATTCTTAGATGGGGCACTGAGCATAAAGCTTCTCTTTATGCTGATGATTTATTGGTTTATATTTCCGACCCAGCTAAATCTGCCCCGGCATTAATAGAAATTCTTAGACAATTTGGGCCATTTTCTGGATATAAATTGAATTTTGCAAAAAGTGAATGTTTCCCTTTAAACAATTTGGCTACTGAAATCCCAGAAATGCAACTGCCATTTCATAAATGTAATTCTGAATTTAAATACCTGGGTATTTATATCACTCGAAAATATGAACATTTGTATGATAGGAACTTTTCTCCATTATTGATTAAGATTAAGGAAGACTTTGACAGATGGAAAACGATATATTTCTCACTAGCAGGCAGGGTTAACGCTATTAAGATGAACATTCTTCCACGCTTTTTGTATTTGTTCCAGTGTCTGCCACTCTTCTTGCCTAAACTCTTTTTTACTACTTTAGATAAGCTCATTACAGGCTTTTTGTGGGGCAATAAACTACCGAGGATAAATAAAGTGATGTTGCAAAGACATCGCACTCAAGGAGGTCTCTCTCTTCCCAATTTTAGATTTTACTACTGGGCTGCAAATATACAGAAAATAATGTACTGGATTAAATTCCCTGAAATTAACTGGTGTCTAATTGAAGCTAATTCGTGCCCCTCTTGCTCCCTTGTATCGTTGGTGACCTCTAGTCTCCCCCTTTCCCCAAGACAATACTCATCCAGCCCTATAGTAATTACAACATTGAAAATCTTATCCCAGTTCCGCAAAAGATTTAACCTCTCAGCTGCGTCTAGTCTAACTCCTGTTCATAATAGTCACCTCTTTCTTCCCTCTAGACTGGATCATGCATTCAATTTATGGCTTAAAAACGGCATTACTAACATTGGTCAATTATATATAGGTGGGGTTTTTGGAAGCTCCGGAGATGTATTTGTGAAATATAATATCCCTCGAAACCATCTGTTCCGTTATTTCCAGGTACGGCAATTTGCCAAATCTCTAAACCCTAGTTTTCCTAACTTACCCCAGGAATCATTATATGAAACGATCTTGGATTCACCACCAAAGCTTAAAGGTTGTATATCCAGAATATACCAGATTATTAACTCAGCTGCTGAGACTAATATTGTCAAGATTAAGGGAGATTGGGAAAAAGAGTTGGGAGTGAGTTTATCAGAATCATTTTGGAATCAAGCTTTAATCAGAGTGAATAAGAGTTCATCATGCTCACGCTTAAACATAATACAGTTTAAGGTACTGCATCGCTTACACTACTGTAATTCCAAACTCTCAAAGATTTACCCAAATGTACAAGATAGCTGCAATCGATGTCATAATTCACCTGCAGATCTTACGCACATGTTTTGGTCCTGCCCAAAACTGGTAGACTACTGGAATGGCATATTTAAATTCCTTTCCGAATCCTTGAACCTAAACCTTCAACCCAATGCCTCTATGTGTATATTTGGTACAGACTCTGATAAAGATCCAGACTTAAACAATAACCATAAAAATGCTATTGCTTTCTCAACCCTCCTAGCGCGTAGGAGAATTCTGATGGACTGGAAATCACCCCGATCTCCAAGTTGTACTGTGTGGGTGAAGGATCTTATGTTCTTTTTAAAATTAGAAAAAATTAAGTTTTCGCTTCGGGGTCAACCCGACAAATTTGGTTCTACTTGGGGCCCAATTATACAACACTTCGACAAATTGAAAAATCTCTCGGCAGACTTGTAGCTCAGGACCCTCCCCATCCAACCTTCTGTCCTTTTTAATTTACTATAATAATCACTGTTATTATTATTTTGTATTTATTGTATTTTGACTTTATTCTTAAGTTGTCTTTTATTATTATTTATTAACTGACATGTCCTCCTGCACTCTATTGCTTTTTTTTGTTTTGTTTGTGCTCTGTACTTGGGTCACTGTTTGTCATCTGGGGTAGTGTGTATGTTCGCCATGGGAGGGGGGAGGGGGGTTTGGGGTGTAAAAAAAAAACAAAAATTTAATTCATTTGTATTCTGCAAGTGTTACATGCACATTGTGTGATATACATTGTATTGTTATACTTTTTCATTCAGAATAAAAAACACTATGCTAAAAAAAAAATCAATACACAATGGGTGGTGAGGTGATGAGGAAGGCAGGATCAGGGGGGGTATGCAGATTTAAAAAGGTGGGTTTTGAGTTTTGATTTGAACTGGGTTATGGATTCAGTGTTGCGGATGTCGGGGGGTAGTGCATTCCAGAGCAGGGGAGCAGAGCGGCTGAAGGCTCTGCTCCCCATCGTCTTGAGACGGGCAGAGGGGACAGTGAGGTGAACAGAGGAGGAGGAGCGGAGTGCACGGGAGGGAGTGACAATTCGGATAAGGTCTGTTAGGTATGGGGGGGCAATGTTGTGGATGGCTTTGAAGGTATGGAGGAGGACTTTGAATTGAATGCGGAAGTGAACCGGGAGCCAATGAAGGTGGTGCAGGACAGGGGTGATGTGGTGAGAGGATGGGGTTCTAGTGATGATTCTTGCTGCGGAGTTTTGGACCAGTTGTAGTTTATGGAGGGTTTTTTGGGGGAGACCGAAGAGGAGGGAGTTGCAGTAGTCTAGTCTTGAGGTGACTAGACTGTGGACCAGGATGGCAGTGGAGTGAGGGGTGAGGGAGGGCCGGAGACGGTTGATATTGCGGAGGTGGAAATAGGCAGTGCGGGTGATATTGTTTATGTGAGATTGAAAAGACAGTGTGCTATCGAGGATGACACCCAGACTCTTAACCTGAGGGGAGGGGAAAACGGGAGTGTTATTGATGGGGATAGAGAAACTGCTGAATTTGGTGAGTGTGGATTTAGTACCAGTGAGAAGAAACTCAGTTTTATTGCAGTTGAGTTGTAGGAAATTGGAGGAAAACCAGGTTTTTAAATCAGAGAGACATTGAGAGAGGTGTGATGGTGGAAGGGCGGAGTCAGGTTTGGTGGAGAGATAGAGCTGGGTGTCATCCGCGTACAGGTGGAAGTGGATGTTGTAATGACGGAAGATATTGCCAATGGGGAGGAGGTAGATGATAAAAAGCAGGGGCCCCAGGACTGAGCCCTGGGGAACACCTGTGGTGACGGGGGAGGGTTGGGAAGTGAAGGACTTGAGTTTGATGAACTGAGTGCGGCCTGAGAGGTATGATTGGAACCAGTTGAAGGTGGTGTGGTGAATGCCTATGGATGCCAGTCTATTGAGGAGTGTGGTGTGGGAGATGGTGTCGAAGGCCGCAGTCAGATCTAAGTAACAATTAGTTGCCAGCCCGATGGTATAATCAGCAAATATTGTCACAATAGCCTACTTTGTATGAGTAGCCTCAACATACACACTAGTCCTGTCTGTGGCCCAGCAATTCAGGAAGAAGGGGTGAGGGACTTCCACTCTACAACATAAAAATAAGATTATAAAAACCATGGCTAAAAGTAAATAAAATACAACAAAACATGTGTGCTTAGTTTACCCGTAATGAGGCTTCTTACTGGCCACAGCAACCCTTTGTCACGTTCAGTGACCTGAAACAATACAATAAAAACGGGTGATATAAAACGGACATGAACTAAAAACAATGCAGTAGCGCAACAGGTTATAGAACAGGTGGTTAAAACACTCGGAATTACCTGCCAGAACTGGCCCCAGTTCTCTCCGTTAAAGCCACTACGAGTAAGATGGCACGTTGGTGTCCCCTTTGGACAAAAGCGGTAGTATTTTTACGACGCCCGCTGTCGCAAATGCTCGTGCCAGGCGCGCGAGTGTGAACTGAGAAGGGCGCAATATAGTGCATGTGCGTGTGTTGAAAGTGTGAGGACTCTTTTTGGCTCCGTGAGAGTGGTTTTGACACTGCATCAACTAATGCCAGTCAGTACACACACCTGATTGCAATGAGTTGCAGCAGCGTCACCTAACTACTCTCTCTCACGGAGCTGTGTCCTCACAGAAAGCAAATGAACGAGAGACGGCAGTTAGTATGGATCACAATGAGGGAATGTGTTTGTGTTGTTGATGTAAATAATGACTATTTCAGATAATGGTTATCTGATGATGGTGAAGCAAACGTTGTGTTAGTACCAACCGCTCATTCATTTAGGAGTAAACACTGCAGTGCAGTCTAGTTTCGCTCTCGTGAAATTGTATACACGTTGCTTGGCAACGTCCTCGTCCCGCCCGTAGTCACTCTCCCTTTTAGCTTTTCTTCATTGCATTCTCTTTTTTTTCTTTGATGGTTCAGCCCCGTTATCAGTCATTATGACGACAAATAACTGTCTCAAACAAGGCTCCCGCTCCCCTTCCCTCACCTGGAGGGATAGGCTTCTCAATTCGCGTTGCAGCGCCACACTGAAATCTGCAACCAATACGGATATGTCACCATAGAGCCTGCACGAGCGAACCGAAAATCGGACTGGGTGTGCGACCAGACCAAAAGCAGTAATAAAAACTATATAAAAACATCTTTCTTTGCACTGATGGTCTCGTTTGCTGTTAAAGGTAATTTATGATTATCAGAGGAAACATGAGGCAGTTTAAAAGATATTTAAATGTTACTCGTAGCCGCTTTAAGAGAGGAAACGTGTGTCCTTATATCGCTAGGCAGCACAGGGGGAGAGCCGAGGTGCACATAGCAAAGTAGCGAGAGGGAGTGTGTTGACACCGGCAAACTTTTATTGCTTCCTGCCTAATTGTGTGCCGGTCATGTGACAGTCACATGACTTACTTCATGATTCCCACATATAACTTTTTTTTTTTTAAACACACATTTTTCAGAGAGTTATACACATGTCCACTCGGGTGGACTCCATGCGTTTTGACTTCTCAACTTTGCACTTATTTATTTAACAAAACAGTGAAAAAAAGTATATATTATCTGAAAACTATAAAATAATATATATTTTCAATGCCTGTTCACATATATTAACATATTTCAATCCCTCAATCTAATGCAAAAGTGTGGAATATTTTTTTCAATCAAAAATTTCTATAAAAATAACAGATAACTTTTTCCTTGGTTTTCCAATTTCTCTTTTTCAGATGTCATTTAGCAGTATAGCCTACTGACTTGTACATCACTTCATCAAAGCTATTTTAATATGAAAATTGGCATCATAGTGACACCAACTGTTTTACACATAATGGAATGGTCTGGAATTTTTTTTTTTTTTTTTACACAAATACTTCAAGTTGCATTCTAATAACATAAATCAATAGATTTAAAACCAAAAAGTTACAGCAAAGTAAGCTTTTTCAAGCACAACACATCTTTGGTTGCGTTCCGAATCGCATACTTTCTACTATATAGTATGTAGAAAAAAGATTTAGGATGTCCCGATTCTTGTGGCCAGATTTAGGATGGTTAGAATACCCGGATGGTCTACTTCATGCGACCAAGATTGTTAGTGTTGAAAAGTGCATCCTATTTGGGCGATTCTGACCCACAATCCAGTGCGCATGTGAAGTGACGTAACATCGACGAAGCCATGTTATGAAAACAAACGGGGATGCGACGGATATAAAAGCAAGAGGCAAGATCAAGGCGCAATGTTATGATGAAATAAGAGAGAAAAGTATGTCCCAATAGTATGTCTACTGCATCCTAACTAGATTCTTTTTATCGTCGGATGTAGTATGTAGAATAGAAAAAAGAAAGAGTATGCGATTCGGAACGCAACCATAGTATTTATTGAAGTCTGTGATGCATGATGCCCAATTTAGTGGACATGTGATTAAACATAATTTCCTCCCAATGTAAAATCAATAATTGGACATTTGAACAACTATATGACTCCTAAGATGTTACTTGATGTTGCCATATTTTTTTTACCTGCCAGAGTCTGCTATTTTTGAAGTATTTACAGGATATTCCTGAGCTACACAACTTTTCTGCTCCCTGTCGGCCATCTTGGTTTTGACTAATTGTGGCTGCTCTTACAATGGTTGGCCACTGGTTGGCAATGCATTGGATGACACACAAGAGTCCACTGTAGTGGCTGATATGCAACTAGGCGATCTACACCCATGCATATTCAAGAAAACAGCATTTGAATAGCTGTCCACTGTAGTGACCACTATGCGTGAAAGGGTTAGACACCCACCACTAAGATAAATTATATGTGGGATGTTTCATTTGTCAGTAGGGGAACACAATACACTAAAGGGACTTACTATCAACATCATAATGATGTAAAATGTATTCTTTTTGAAAGTGTTTTAAATCTTTAATGCTTTAAGATTAGGAATTACAATTTCTTCTCACTAGGCATTAGTACAATTGTGTGTACCTTATTGTTAGGTGTTACCATCTGTTGTTTTGGCATCTGTCTGTTTCTGTGCCCCATCCTCAGGTCTTTTCACCCTGACTGGGGTAAGCATCTACATCAAATACTCCAACCAGGCCATGGAGGAGTTCCAGCAGGTGGTGTCACCAGAGAGCCTGGCCCACGTGGCTGTGTCCTTCGGCTGGTCCTTAGCCACAGCTTGGCTATCCTACAGCCTGGAGGTGGTCAGTGGCCTGCTGCTCCTGCTCGCTGCCAGAATAACCCACATGAAGGGCCACTATGACTCCGGTGTAGCCGTCGCCATGTTATAGTTTGATTGTTTTTTTATGCCTACTTGAATCAAAGCCCCACATTTTACATGCTATTTTATTGCTTTTTTTTAGTTGTTAATTATTTATTTGTTTCATTTTTTAAGCTTTGAACAGTACTGTAACACCATCAAGCAGGTCAAGGGCCCAAAACATTTACATGTAGATGTAATCTGGCTATACGTAACGGCAGCAACCATAGATTAAATAAATAAAGATGGTTCATTTGTGGCGCTGAATGTGAACATCTGTGTGTTCTTTGTTTTCGCTGGCCTGTGGTGACACCTACACTTTCACCCTCTCTGCATCATTTTCTGTCCATTGTGCGCGTCCCCAATGTGGGCAAAACAACTGAACAAAAGGAAATTCAGAGTGTACTCACTGTGTGGAGTGGCGGAGTATTGTTTTTTGTTCTGATATTTCTGATTCTTTTGTTGTCATACTCCAGTCCATATACACAACAGATAGCCACTGTATTACATGTACAATTCCGTAAAGGTTTTTTGGGTCACATTTTATTCTGTAGGCAGGTTTACGGTGGGCTGTGTCTTGAATGACAGATGTTGATACATTTTAGAGAACAGCTTCATCAATGACCCAAAATGTATTTTTTGACTTGACTTCTAGAATTTCCGGATAGAACAGGTGCTGCATTGTAAATCCATTTGCTGCAACATTTGCATTTCACAGCCTTTTTAAAAGCAATTAACATGTTGTGTATGTAGAAATGTAAATAATGTTGTCTGCTAAGTATTGTCATTTTTATAGAAATATCCAAAATGTGTGTGCCTGGGCCTGGCATGTATATTTCTGTTCCCGTCTTACTGGGTGCACTAACCATGGAAACATGGCTGAAAATAAGTGCACTCTGGAGGTGCTGTACATTTCTAGAACTGAGACTTCTCCTGTTTGCATACTGGAAGTAAAATAGCACAGTGCAAATACAATGTTTAGAACCGCAAAGCTTGTGCTTGCTTATGCTTTCATAACCGAACAGCTGAACTTATTATTGTAAACTGTGATGATCGCAATAAAACATTGATCCACTCTGATACGTAAGGGCAACAGATATATGCTACATTAAGCAATAGCTTACAAATGTAAGTGACACGTGGTAATGAAATGACACAGTCTGCAATGTTGTGGGACAATAAGAATGTCTAAAACAGGACCATGACATGATACACTTATGTAACGGTTATGTTTTACATGTTGTAAATACAACGATTGTGAGACAACACGTTTTGCCAGAAGTACAAATGCTCTGCCTTTCGGTTAAATTGAGGACGCCTGCCTCTGAATGTAAATGAGGAGTCAGGCCAGACAGAAAAGCAATCGTGTAAAGAATTGCAAAAGACAGCGTCCGAAGATGAATACAAGAAATGCCTGAACAATATATTGTAGCACTGTGGTCTATTAAATGTATCAATTCAAAATATATTTGCACATTCATCACACTGGAAAGGTGACAGCAGTGACATTTAACACAGACCTTAGTCATTCATTTTTTTGTTTGCAGGTTATCTGCTGTAAAAGGTGAAAATGTAAAAAAGAAGAATCGTTACATACATCTTTAGGGTAATCATTAACAATTGGTAGTCACACCAAAATACTAGTGTACTTTGGCACCCATTAACATCCCTGACATTCAGGCTTTTCCGCAATATATCATTAATATGAGTTTGCACACCCAGAACAAACTATTTGTTTTGTGTAGCCTTCCTTTGTATGTAGTAAACATACTAAGGGAACTACTTCATCAAAATTCCATATATTAAATCTTGATTTGATAATTATCTTGGAGTTATCTTAAATTTATTGGCGGAAATGTAGTTTGTTCAAACATTAAAAAGTTAAGGAGTTGCACGAATGCACTTTCGACTAATAGGGTTGTAAATGGAAGTTTCGACCCATAAACGTGGTCTGCACTAAACACACTTCTAAATTACATTGCTTATCATTGTAATGGGAAAAGCAAGGCAAACGTCTTTTTTCAATGGATCCCATGGCAGAGAGATGGACGCTGTTGCATTTGAAGGTGTGTCTGTGTTAATGTGTTTGTAAACGTGATTTAATACGCCACTGAATCAAAATCCAAACCATAATACATTGTGTCCACTCAGCTGTCTGTCTGGCAGCCCTTCCTGCCCAGCAGTCCTGTCTCTGATGGTATAGAGAGCAGAGAGCGGTAAAGGAAGGACCAAACAGTCTTGCAGACCTCATTTTATATATTGGACCTGCTGAAATCCCATTAAACTTTTATGGAACCTAATAATTCAATCCACTCTGGCACAATACATTACTCTTGGGTGTGTGCCCTTGTCCTTGACGTAGTGCAGCCATTTTCACCTGGACAACCCCTAGGCTCTCTCAGGTTTAGAGAATTTATCGAAGAAAGAGAACCCATTGTTTATCAGAGCTGCATTCTTCTCTCAATCTCTCCTACCAAACATGTAAACACCCATTCCTTTTATAAAGTCTTGTTTTGTCAGATGGTTTTTCGGATGACTATTTTAATTGTATTCCTGCCCGCACAATTTCTTTTTTTTAAATGATACTTGAAAGCTTCTCTGTGTGATTGTTCAGACACACGTTGGACAATTTAAGGTCACATTGCTTGAAATCACACTATGCTTCATGATATATCACATAGCCTTACACACTGCAGTGTGAGAGCCCACAGAGTTAACTGGACCCTAATGTGTCCACATGCCTGTAATATGGCCATACAACATTCACAGTGAACAGTACAACAGATATTTCAAAGGGGAGAAAAACCTTGCTCTTGGGTAAGGCCGGCACCTATGTTATTTTCAAAATCGATTAAATCTCAAAGATGAAAATGCTGGTGTGAGCTATGGAACATAAACTTAACAGCTTAATCTGTTGATTTTACCCAATGAAACAATGGTATTGTTCATCTAACCCACCTGCTCACTGCTTTCCCACAGTAGGTCTATCATCATGATGAATAAGCCCCTCAAATACATTTAGCAAAAAATATGAATATACTGTATCACCGCCTCAAGGGCAACCATCTTTCTCTGTATTACAAATTGCTGACAGGGACTTCACCCCTGGTGGAGAATCATATGCCAGTATTGATGGGCTGTCCTTAAAAAACAGCACATTTACGCGCAGCTCGGTGAAAAAGAATCAGGAATTTTGTACATGTGGGCCCATCTCTATGAAATGCTGTGCAAGGTTTCCACTAGTAGATTTGACTTCATATTCCACCAGCTTTTATTTAGGGTGTTGAAGGTACATTAACACATCCTCCAACCCTTTTAATTGAGTAGATCTCACCTGCGATTGCAGACGACGAAGAACTTATTTTTAAGCTTGCAGAATACATTACATTGCATAACAATTTCCTGTTGTTTCACAGGAAGAACAATTATACATTTCGAGCTCCTGCAATTGGTGACAGTCAGGAAAATATTGTTTTGGATTTGTATCTCATACCAAGACATATATACAGATATGAGAGGCTCCCGAGGATTAAATCCACCAACACTTTCAACTGCACATTCTGATTCAGACCATCGTTCTTCCCCCATTGAGGCAGCTACTTAAATCTTTATCCTGTATGGCATCCCATTACTTCATTGTAGCACCGTGGATGAGGGGTGAGTGCAGCTGGTGGCTCAGGAAGCGCTCTCATAAAGCAACAGGGGACTTATTCCCTGCAGGAACGTGAGTAATAAGATGTATTTTTCTCTTTCCCGAGAACCCCTCGAAAAGTTAATTAGACCTGTCCCCTACTCGGAGAGCACAACATTAAATGGGATCATTTGATAAATTGAAGATGCCGAGGATGCTCATTGTCCTTTCCTTTCCCGCTATGAAAATATAGGCTGTTCAGGAGAGGAGAGGAATACCTCAACCGTGGATATACCGATAAACAACATACTAGTACAGAAATACACAAACACTACAGAGGGGAGCTGCATAGAACAGTGACTTGACATTTAAGACTTGGACTTGACTCTTGAAAATATGAAAACTTCAGACTTCAAAGAAAAGGCAAGAGGCAATAAAAATCATAAAAACTATCAGGAAGGCCTTATGTGTGTTGTTCATTTTCAGCCCTGTAACTCAATGAACCAAAATCACTTACACACATGAAGTTTAATATATTTCTAATATTCCCTTTATACTCAGAACGTTTGAGTAATATTGCACAGCAGCCATGCAGCATACAGTACATACAGTCGTATGAAAAAGTTTGGGAACCCCTCTCAGCCGCATTATAATTGACTCTGCTTTCACAAAAAAAAGATAAAAGTGGTATGTCTTTAATTTACCAGGAAC
This sequence comes from Ammodytes dubius, assembly GCA_026122265.1. Classification (NCBI taxonomy): domain Eukaryota; kingdom Metazoa; phylum Chordata; class Actinopteri; order Uranoscopiformes; family Ammodytidae; genus Ammodytes; species Ammodytes dubius. Next base: position 25,439,129 of record CM047521.1, on the reverse strand, counting down.
AGCTAAGTACTGGGATGTTTTCCAAACAAAGATTTTTGAAAAGCAGTATTTGGTTGTATGAAATAAATAAAATGTGAAAAACTGGCTGTGCAAAAATAAGGAACCCTTGTGGTTTTGTTGATTTTAATGCCTGTAACAGCATGTAAAACTGATGACTTTAAACACAAAGTTGGTTGGATTATGTTGTTAAGCCTTGAACCTCATAGAAATGTCTGTTTAATCATGAGAAAATGTATTTTAAGTGCCTAAACGTAAGTTGCACTTCTCTTTGACTCTCTGCTGAAGTGAGACAGAATGGGATCATCAAAACAGCTCCCAAAAGATCTGAAAAACAAAGATTGTTCATTGTCATGGTTTAGGGGAAGGCTACAAGAAGCTTTCCCAAAGGTTTCAAGGGAACGTTGTCAGGAAATGGAAGGACACAGGCATAGTGGCAGTTAAACCCTTGTATGGCAGACCAAGAAAAAAACAGGAGCGGCATAGGTGGAGGATTGTGAGAATGGTTGCACACAACCCACAGATCACCTCCAAAGACCTGCAAGAACATCTGGCTGCAGATTGTGTATCTGTACATCGTTCAACAATTCAGCGCAATTTGCACCAAAACATCTGCTTTTTATAAAGACCAAATAACTTAATTTTTGTCTCATCAGTCCAAAGCATTTTCTTCCAATATGAAGCTGGCTTGTCTAAATGAGCTTTTGCATACTCCATGCAACTGTATCTGTGGTGTGGGCGCAGAAAGGGCTTCTTTCTCATCACCCGGCCATACAGATGTTTTGGTGCAAATTGCACTGAATTGTAGAACCATGTACAGATAAACAATCTGCAGCCAGATGTTCTTGGAGGTCTTTGGAGGTGATCTGTGGGTTGTGTGCAACCATTCTCACAATCCGCCGCATATGCCGCTCTTGTACTTTTCTTGGTCTGCTAGACCTGGGTTTAACTGCAACTGTGCCTGTGTCCTTCCATTCCCTGACAACGTTCCTTACAGTAGAAATTGACAATTGAAACCTTTGGGAAAGCTTCTTGTAGCCTTCCCCCTAAACCATGACAATGAATAATCTTTGTTTTTAAGATCTTTTGGGAGCTGTTTTGATGATCGCATTCTGTCTCACTTCTGCAGAGAGTCAAAGAGAAGTGGAACTTGCATTTAGGCACCTAAAATACCTTGTATCATGATTAAACAGACCTTTATATGAGGTTCAAGGCTTAACAACATAATCCAACCAATTTTGTGTTTAAAGTCCTCAGTTTTACATGCTGTTACATGCATTAAAATCAGCAAGACCACAAGGGTTCCCATATTTTTGCACAGCCAGTTTTTCACATTTTATTTAATTTCATAAAACTAAATACTGCTTTTCAAAAAATCTTTGTTTGGAAAACATCCCAGTACTTAGCTGTTCCTGGTAAATTAAAGACATACCACTTTTATCTTTTTTGTGTGAAAGCAGAGTCAATTATAATGCCGGCTGAGAGGGGTTCCCAAACTTTTTCATATGATTGTATACTGAATGTACTATTACAAATCATTAATGTCTATACAGAACAATACATGTAATACATATGAATTGATCTTTATTTCGATTATTAAAAATAAACAAATAAAAGAATAACGATTCACAAAGAAAAAATCAAAAGCCAATTTCAACATAACATATGCTAGACTAGTTCAAAAATTGATAGTAAGAAGCCTACAGGCTAATCAAGTCATATACCTCACCGTCACCATAAAACAATGCAAATTGAGTAGTTATGTAGGCCTATAGGTTCTATGGACAGCTTTGAAAGGATGGGATTGAAAATATACATCATTGTAATGGTCATCATCCATAAAGCTGAAGTGACTTGCTTTGGAAAAAGACCAACTGAATCATTTATCATCAAATCAATAGCTTGATTGAAGCCTAGAAGAACGAGAACCGGAAAGCCTCCATGATGGGGGTTTGGAAGTTTGGAAGTAGAAATTGCAGACCGACTGACAATAAAGTAGAAGTGCAGAGAAGGAATGTGATGAATAGTAGGCCAAGATGAGTCTTATCTTCCTCTCTGAATATAATATTCTACCCTTCTGTTGATTGAGTGTTTGTCACAGCCGCAAAGGAAATGGGAAATGGAGAGAGGGCATTGGCAGAAATGGCTTTATTTTTTCCTCCACCTTTGTTTCATGCTCTATCCCCCATCATGTGCATGTCTCACTGGGTCCATTTCAGAGAACAATGGGCAAATTGTTCCCACAGAAGCCAAATGTATTCTTATCTCCACAGTGCAGCTTCCTTCATAGCGACACCAAATTGCCGGCAACCACCAGTCGATGTGGTGCTAATCAAGTTAAATGAAGCCAGCATCAAAGCGGAGTAAATTGCCGGTGAGAAGGAGGCTGCATGTTGCCTGGAAATGTCATGCAGGGTTGGATGCAGTAGCTGCTATATGGCATCATCACACCAGAGACATCTGAATGCAATAAGTATAGAATTATATATAAGTCCTGTGATTGCATTACATCACCATTTGAATCTGGACATGCTCTGCAAAGCTTATATTATATTAACCTTCAACCGGAACAGATTGTGTTTTTCTATCAATTGTGGGCCAGAGGTTTGCTGTGCATGTGCCAAATTTGCATATTTATTCAAACATTTCTGAAAAATGTGTAATATACAAAAATGATTGTTTTAATTTAGATAATCAACTGGCAAAGTTTCATGATGATATATATTAGTTTAAAATGTTACCCTATTCACCTGCAGTGTATTTCCACCATTACAGTAGCCTTTCCTTTAAGAGGGGATAACCACTAAAAAGCTACCAATATAAAAGGTCTGTCACATCAGAACATCTTCTAGGGATGTATGGGATATGAAAAATCTCAACTAGAACTATAAAGTAGCCTATATTTCGCAGTGGAATCCTTGCACACCGATTAGATTCCTTTTTTCATCCTCATTGCTCTGTTGAAAACACAGCAGTTATAGAAATGAGGGTAGGTCCTATGTAAATAAAACGTAAGAGAAAATAATACTACATACTGTATGTCAGCATGTAGCATACAGAAGCCTGTTTATACATGATGCAGCAAAAGCACGGCCACATTAGCATTCATGTGGAGTTTCTGGCTGCCCAACAAAAGTAGATCCAATAGTTTTTTGCACTCCACCAGATCCTGAGGGGAATACACACATATTTTTCAGCAAAACTTTCTCACAAACTTTTTCTGTAGCCTAATGCTGGACAAGGAAGTGCACAGATCATATCAACAATAAAAACAGGTGCTCATCTGTCATACATCGAAACAATAATTACGAGAGTGAGGGTTCTGAATCCAAACAGTCAAAGTGTGGGCCATGACAATGAGTATAAATAATCTGGAATGGTCAAGTGATAAGTCTCTGTGGGGTTTGGTTCACACATATTGATTTGACCTACTGTATTGCTCAAATGAAAGTATTGATTCAATTAACTTTAAAATGAACAAGTTTATACCCACTCCAACTGTTCTGTATTTCTGTCAATTTGGTGTGGGGGGGGGGGGGAATGGATTGACAAAGTCATTAGGATTCATCCTCTAGGGACCATGAATGTCTACTACATATCATGACAATCTATTATAGTTGCTTCACTAAGGACCAAAGTGTAGGCCATTATTGCCTTGTGATGCTGCCTTTAGGGGGACATGGAAGACTAGGTTGAAATTCTGTAAAGATCTACAAGGGCAGGATCCTTTTTGCCAATAATTAAACATATCCATACCACGTACAGTGTGGTCATAACATGTCTGAAAATGTAGCAATAGCCCACAAATTAACACATTAACAATTAACACAGCCCTAATGGTTTATTTGTGATAAACATGACTTTACCCAAGCTTAATCACAAAGTCATTATGCATGCAGCGAGCCCATAGGCAGTACATTAATCATCCTGGTGGACACAATGCAAGTAACAGTCACATTGATCCATTCCTCTTATTGGCTGACTCTGGTCATGTGATATAACACCATCCACTAGGTGTCAACATTGTCCCATTCGCCGCACATGTCAGCTTTGCACACCTGGTCAACAGAATTATGTGTCTGTTCATCAGAATGCAAGAATACTTTATAGAACTGTCACACTCAACTTTCGGCTTCATTTCAGTTACATTGTTAAGTTACCCACAGTAAAATTACAGTAGCAGAGTGTAAAGTTGTATGTATTCAGCTTCTCAAGTTTCTTTTTAGTTTTTTAACCATTCACATTGAAGGCATTGTTACGTTCCTAAGAATCCCCAATTCAATTCCTGAGAGCTTTAGAAGTGCTCCGATGAGGTCTTGTTTTCCCTGCCTCATGCGGGTACATCTTGTACAGTGCTGTCAAAGGCATCTTATTTACACCCTATTGTCTATTACTATCTGCTTGCCAATCCGTAAATGACTTCTGGCTCATATGAGGTGACACCAGGGGCGTAGCACCAAATTCTGGGCCCCTATACAAAAAGTCCTGATGGGCCCCCTGAAAAGCGGTCTTACAATACACATGGCTCTCTGAGCCACACAACTCCACAATATTTCATCTGATGAATGACCAAATCATTACTTTTACAGTGTTTCCCCCATAATATGTCTTAGTCAAGGTGGTCACTGGCCAGGGTCACAGGAGGCGCAGCGAAAATTTGGGGGGTATTTTGCTCAAAGATGCCAATGTGCACTATAGAAATAAACAACTGTTTATTTGAATACAGTTGTGCAATTTTGTTTGCTATGTGCAGGTAAAATCTTACAGACAGTACAAAACACAATCAAAGACAACTTCTACTGTTTTGGTGCAATACTATGCAGACACACTAAATACAAATAATAGACCATACACGTGACTTGTGTAGGCACATCAAGTGCAAATTCAACTTTTTAAAGTTCCTTTATGGATGGGGGGCTGTGATTATTGTGGACAATAGGCCTACTGTGATGCGATAACCTATAATTCATTAATAGTTATTATTAGCCTACTTGCTTGATTTCTTTTTAAATACAGGTCGTTTTGGAACATGTCTTTCCCAATTTAAAACATAAAAATAAAGCAGCATTGAAATTCAGAAAATAAATCTTGTTGGCCTACACTAGCATGCTGTTCTACAAATAACTCAATAGTTGAAATAATAAATACAATGTGTTTTACCCTGAAAAAGGTCTAAATGCATTTCAAAGACAGTAACAGTGTGGCACTTCTTTAAACTTACTGAAACTTGCAGGGGCCATCACTCTCATGTATTCATCAGACTTTTCTTTGCGCTGTCTGAGCGGATAGATAGGTTGTGTTGCCACAGTGATGTGGAGTCTTAAACTGTTTTAGCTTCGCCAGCACTTATTTCTGTACAGCTAAATATCCCCATAGAAACATCGCTGCATTTATTTTCGCCACCAGTTCAATTCAATGTTGGCTTGCTCCTGCTTACTCTCCCGCACACATGCCTTAGTCATGCGCAGGCAATTATTTCTTTTTTGGAATGGCATTGTTCAGGGCCTTCGAAGATCGGGGCCCCAAATTTTTTTTTTATGGGCCCCCCTCTGCCTTGGGCCCCCCCACGACTGTATTACTTTCCCCCCCCAGTCCGTCGGCCCTGGGTGACATACGTGTCATGTAAGGAAATCAAAAAGGCATTGTGCTTCCAGTAAGGCCTGACAGGGTGTGTGTCTTGGCAATGTTCCTCCTGTTCTAGTCTATTACTACAAGGTCCTCTATGCAAACATGTTTTTTTAATCCTAAACCTAATCCTTAATTCTTTGCACAAATAATGACAACTTCCTCAAGGTTTTTGTGTGCACATGACATGCAGCCAACAGGCCTTTCGGACGAAGAGGCTTTTAAAATTGTCCAGGTCGGAGTCCTCTCTGCACACTTGCAAACTTTCTCTCAATATTTTTTTTTCATTTCAAATGTTGGCTGTGCTGTCATTTTTACTTTTCCTGTTTTTTTGGGGTGACTTTTGAAGAGGGATATCCCCTATTGCCCTAACAGTTCAGTCTTGTCACAGTCACTTTCTGCAGAAACCTTTGGCTTTCATGTGGAGGCTCTGGACGCCCACTTGCCTTTAGGAGGAAGCAACCTTCTTTGTTTTGGTGTTTGGAAAGACCAAACAATATCTCCATCTCAAAGTTGCTCGGAATCAAAAACTTGCACGGGAAACAAACAAACAAACAAACAAACAACATGTAGTGTTCCCAAGTATAGCTCTTATTTCCATTTATACAGTGAACATCTGTTGACTGCTACGTCTGCTGAGTTCCTATTCTGGACCCATGCGCCATTAGTTTGGCTGGGCTGATGAGTGTGTACAGTGTGTGTGTGTGTGTGTGTGTGTGTGTGTGTGTGTGTGTGTGTGTGTGTGTGTGTGTGTGTGTGTGTGTGTGTGTGTGTGTGTGTGTGTGTGTGTGTGTGTGTGTGTGTGGTGTGTGTGTGTGTGTGTGTGTGTGTGTGTGTGTGTGTGTGTGTGGTGTGTGTTGTGTGTCCAATCCCGTAGACATGCAGATGTTGCCAAAACAAACAATGCTGTGAGAAGGTGTGTGCCCTTTTGCCATCTTAATTCACTCTGCCCCGCATGGGCGATATGAGGCCCCATGCCACTGCATCTCAACAAAGCCAAGTGGGAAGGGCAAGCATGAGCACAACACACACACACACACACCACACAACACACACACACACACACACACACACACACACACACACACACACACACACACACCCCACACACACACACACACACACACACACACACACACACACACACTATACACAACCCCTATGCACCCTCCCTTCCTTCCCTCCATCTCCGCTATCTTCCAATAAAAACAGGCTGGAGCTCAGACTGGGCTTGGATGAGGTGGCCATGCCGCAGCCAGGTGTTAGAGTAAAATATTTATGAACAAGTTTCCACACAGCTGTCCAATTTTTTTTATCGTCCCTCCTTTGGGAAACACAGTGTACATTTAATACATTTAACAATGTATTTGTGTATGGAGCAATACTCCTTGGAACTGAAGTATTGCAACAAGAAAATAATGGAACCAGTTTTTTTACAGTGTACCAAACCTTAGAGATGACTGTTTAATGGGAATAGGTTGCCTCGGGCTATGCACACACGACTAGTAATACCTCACTCATTCATATTGCCATCCAGCCTACTCACAAATGCATGCTCTCACAGACCCTGGATTAGTTTAAAAGTGAATGATTAACCATTCTAAGTGTCTGCATCCTGAGAACAGAATGTCACACACCACTCCTTCTTGTCTGGTAACCAGGAAAGAGGAAACAAACAGTCAGTGGTATTGTGTCATTGCCTAATTTCCAGGTTATAGTTATCATAGGCCGGTGGCCAAGATTCCTAAGAACTCATTAAATGTCTTATGTAAAGGGCTGCCACATCCCTTCTTATCTAAAATCAAACAAAAGTATGTTTAATTGATTATCCCTCCCTTTAAGGTTTCAAAATAAGTCTTATAGCGTATTTAGAGGAGTGAGCTCAGCCCATGTTTAGCATATGATTATTTAGTCTAACAATAACAATTCATTAAAGGATCAGGCTAAAAATTCAAGCTATTTTGAGTTACTTGTTTCTTTCTTTTGTGATTTTACTCCATTATTTTGTAAGTGGGAATGTACTTTCTCTGTTGCAGTTACCTTCATAACGAGACTTCACTTTAGACACACCAAGAATATTGTCAGCTATTCAGGAGGGTATACAATTGTTAAAAAAAGGCTGGATTGGCATTGCAAAACGTATATGCTAATCAGTTTGTATTAAATAATATTATGTATGCCTTTGACAGGGGACATTCTGCATGAATGCGTTTGTGTTATGTTAGATGATACAGGACCCAAGAGCAGGCAGAGATAGCTGTTGGATTTGATGAAAAAAGGTTAATTGTATGACCAGGCATGAGGCGGGGAGAATGGATGAGGAAGCCTGGGTGAGAGAGAAGCAGGCAGGCAGGCTTGGGGGAGGGGGGGAACACAAAGTTAATACGAGGACAAAAAACACAAGAGCAACTAGAGACAAGTAAATGCACTGGAGCCAGGCACAGTTTGACTACATTAGGCAGAAAACACTGCTGTACTTTTTATTAAGACTAAATGACTGTTGGGGGTATCGTTGCTTCTTTTGATTGAGTAAACGATCAGAATACTTTTTCCAAACACATGATGCTCTTTTAGATTACTATGTATTTGGGGAGTGTTACGTACAAGTTCTCTGGAAACGCTGACCACAAACCTACAATGACTTTTCCATTTTCCATTCTTTCCACACCATGTGGAAAATGATCGCCCTTTGATCACTATTCAAAGTGCCACAATCAGACTTTGATCAGTGAAAAAAAAGAACCTGAACAATATATGTCTGTATTATGTTACGTGTTGTTGCTGAAAGAATTCCAACAGCTATTCTGTGACGTTTTGACAACACAGTCTGTGCCTTGAGGGGTTATTTGCATCTACAGTCCAGAATCACTTGTAAACCCTTACTGAATACACTCAACCTATTGCAGACTTGTGGGAACAAACTCAACCAGTTCTATTGTTCTTTTGCTGGTTACATTTCTCATCCATGTTTGTGTATGTCATTGATGAAATTCACACAGAAGACTACTCTGCGATGTGGCACAAAGGACACAGGATTATGCTGATATATGCACCTATATAATGTTTTTATTATAGGTGTGTTTGTCCTGCTCTAATCTACTGTGTTGTGCACTTTCCTATAATGTTTCATGTACGCTGTGTTTTATTGTCTGCTTATTTTATTGTTTGTTTGCCATTGTCTGTCAATTCATTCTTACTATGTGTAACTGTATTGTCTGAGTCGACTATGTTGTTTTTCAATCTTTGTTTATACATGCATTTTATTTCTGTAATTTTAGGTTGCCTTTTAAATATCTGGCAGGGGACAACAGATGAAAACTAGCCTCTTAGGTGAACTCTGGCTCACTTACATTTGAATGTTGATTAGTGTGCAATGTCCCTACACCAATAAATAAATAGATTGAGCGTCTGCCCTAACAACATAAAGTAGTTTGATCTATAGATTCAGGCATCAGCTATTTCCAGGTCTAGGATAGGGGGAAAAACTGTGTCGACGTAAGGGAGAGAAAGAGAGAGAGAGAGAGAGAGAGAGAGAGAGAGAGAGAGGAGAGAGAGAGAGAGAGAGAGAGAGAGAGAGAGAGAGAGAGAGGACGTTTGTGTCGGTGTGGTGATTAAAAATGAAAGTTTCTCTTCCTGGTCTCCCGACATCTGATCCACTCCTGCAGCCGTTTGCACACATGATTCCATTACCTCAGACCAGAGGAGTGTGCCTTTCTAACAGTGGACACCGGGCACCACATGAATATATTGACATTCCGTCAACAGGGGCGACAACTTTAAGAGAATAAAATCCCATAAAATTCAAAAATACTAAGAACATGGCAAAATATAATTGAAAGTATGATTAATTTTCCAATACAATATACACCTGTCAATTGGTTTGATGACTGGATGATTCATTGACTTATTTTTACTTATTCATTTGCCCAGACAATGTATACGAGTTTGAGATTTTCAGCAGCACACTGTGCCAAAATTATACTCCTGCCTGCCATGTATGAGCGTGTGTGTTTGTGTGGTGTGTGTGTGTGTGTGTGTGTGTGTGTGTGTTGTGTGTGTGTGTGTGTGTGTGTGTGTGTGTGTGTGTGTGTGTTGTGTGTGTGTGTGTGTGTGTGTGTGTGTGTGTGTGTGTGTGTGTGTGTGTGTGTGTGTGTGTGTGTGTGTGTGTGTGTGTGTGGTGTGTGTGTGTGTCTTTTCTGTACCGACGTGTGTGTATTGTTGTGTTAGCACTTATTTGACTTGAAAGGCTCAGTTCCAGGCAGCTGGGTGACCTCTGGGGTTGGGTTGACATTACTGCCAGCCTGTTCTGGACAGGATGGCCCCATGTGGCCTCTGTGCCCTTCTCAGACTGCATGACCGCCTGGCCTATTTGCTCAGCCAATAAGGGCCCTGTCACCTGGTTGCCATAGTAACAGTGTGGTCAGCCCTTTTCCTGTAAAGGAGTGGAATAACAGATCTATAGCCTGCATCACAGACAGTTGGGTTTAGCTAGGAGGAATTGTAGTTTATTTTATGTGTGTTTCAGTTATTCTTCATTGACTGTTTTCTCATATTGTGTTTTTGGCTCAAGCCCTATTCTACTTTCGTAAATATTTCTTTTCGGAGCAAGTTGATTTCCCTGAACATCCCTCCTGTTGTACTGAGCAGCCAGGTTTACTGTAAACTGTTGTCAGTTTGTCAGTCAGTATCCTCCTGTAGATACCATCTGTTTCCTCATTGAGTGCTCCGCCATAAACATTTCAGGTAAGGGAAGAAAACAAAAGTGATAAGAAGCCCACACTAAAACACCTTCACTTGACTTTCAATGAGTTTAAATTCCATTGTTGTGCTTTGTAAAGCACATGTGGCTGCCTGAGGTGGCTGTTAATGAAGATCCTTATCAAACGTGGTTAAGCAGCTCATCTGGCTACTTTACTGAAGGTTCCAACGAATGAATGAAGTTGAACGAGCTCTCTTATTACGTTGACATTTTTCATCTTGAGACAAACTCCTTGTAACGGTAATACAAATTTAGGTTTGCTTTTAACACACTTGCTACAAATAAGCACCGCACAACTTTATGTCATATACTGTATATTGTGTACTGCAGCTGCTCTTGTATACATTTGGGCAGTTTATCTGTGTGTGTGTGTGAATCATGTTGAAACAGCAGCCAGAGTGACTGTTGATTACAAGACGCACAGGCCTACAGTCATCACAATGCGTCATCCTAATTTCCCTAATTTGGCAAGGTATTTGGAAAGGCTCATCGTTTTGGGGAATGGTCTCGTCATGTGGGAGCAGACTCAATGTGGAGTTATTCTATGTTCAAATGTTGGCTGGTCTCTTAATTTTTCCGGGGCTGTATATAACTTAATTGCTCCTATACAGGACAACAAATACTGTCTGCCCTATAGTCTTTAAATATAAATCCAGAATATTGAACAGTACGGTGTTGTATACTAGTGTCAAGTTAGAACATAAAGGCTACAAAAGCTACACCTGTTTAACCAATTGAAGCCAAACCGCCTTGAGCCTTTATTGATGTGTCGTTGAAATGTGTTCATGCAGAGACAAAATGAGAGCTTGCTGACCCATGCGGTCACATTGTTATGGAGCACTTCTGACATTCACATTGTGGTATGGCTGCTATATGAATCACTGATCCAGGTATGAAAGCTAAGCCATACCTGCAGAGAGAGATGTCTCAAATATCAAAAGTAATGAATGACAGGAAACACTGAATCCTGGAGCTTAGATGTGATATGCAGTGGAGTGTGGTGAGGCATTTCCCTATGTCATATCTGAATTACTGGAATAAATGATCATTTGAATGCTGCCTGTGTTATTTGGTTTTCAAATAAGGCGATTCATTCCATTTCCAGGAAGGCCAGATCAGGATAGACAGTTTCCCAAAAGTAATTGTAATCTATTCAAATTCAAAACTTTATTTGGACTGTGTTTCTCTAGTTAAATTCTCTAGTCCCCCCGCCCTTATTTTTTTTTTGTAAGAGCTAAGTGGCTTTGCAATGTTGCAAGCATGTCATTTATGGGTAGAGTATGCTTTTCTGGTTACCTGAAGTGTGAATAGAAAAAGTCTTGGTTTTGCATCTTAAAAGACCTTTCCAGGAAGTAGGGAGAGGGCTTCTTTGACACAGACACCTGAGTCAGATTATGATGTGAGGTTGTCTTTGATGTCCAAAGCCTCAAGTGAGAACTCTCACTGAGTGAGTTTATCTCGCTGGAACTCTCTCTCACTCTTCTTTCTTTCTTTCTTTCTTTCTTTCTTTCTTTCTTTCTTTCTTTCTTTCTTTCTTTCTTTCTTTCTTTCTTTCTTTCTTTCTTTCTTTCTTTCTTTCTTTCTTTCTTTCTTTCTTTCTTTCTTTCTTTCTTTCTTTCTTTCTTTCTTTCTTTCTTTCCATCTACTTCCGTTTCCACACCCACACCCACACACACACACAGACACACACACACACACACACAACACCACCACAACACACACCACACACACACACACAGAAATATTGAAGTGAGTGCACCTGCTTCACATGAAAAACAGCTGGAGAGGCTTCTGCTCTCATATCAAGAATGTGCTTTGAAACCATTCCGTCTTGCTTCCTGGTATATGCATCATAAAACATTACTTCTTCGTTCATATGACATATACCGTATTAAGGTGGAATCACACAATGTTTCTCATAAGTGTGTCACTATGTGTTGCTCTTTCTTTGGTAATTTAGTCAACCATGAAAACAAACTATGTTCGACCACAGTAGGGAGCTACTTGTGAAATGGTGTCATTCTTACAAGAACGTTGAGCACATTGCTTTGCCCACCCAATCAACAAAGCAAATGGAATTATCCAATCTAGACTGGATTCTGTCGTTACCTTTATCTGACTATATATGACACTCAACCCATTGTGTTACACACGCAGGATTTAGAGGAAAGAAATCATCTGACAGGAGTGGAGTGGACCCTGGGTGGTATCATCACCATTGTCGAAAATACGGGAGTCCCGGCAGAGTCACTTCCTATCACTGCCATGTTGTGTGTGTGTGTGTGTGTGTGTGTGTGTGTGTGGGTTTGTTGTGTGTGTGTGTGTGTGGGGTGTGTGTGTGTGTGTGGGGTGTGTGGGGGGGGGGGTGGTTGAGAGAGATGCTGTTTATTAGAAATGTACACATGTATAAAATAATAGATTTTCCCTTATTGTCAAATTTTAAAAAATCCAATATGATGGGGCTTAACACACACACACACACACACACACAACACACACACACACACACACACACACACACACATATACCACATTCCAGAAGAGTTATTCACTGGGAGGGTAAATGTTCTGATTCCTGATTCATTTGTTCTTTTCCAAACTCTTTGGTTAAGCCATTTTTCCTTTAAATTGCTTTTTAAGTCTCACACAGATAACTTTACTGCTTGTAAATAATGCACAACCCAGTCACTCTAGGCTAACTGCATTGTGTGTGACTCTGTATAGCGGGAAGTGGAGGTGAGGCTTTTTGAACAACTTAAACTTGTCTGACGCGAGCAGTTCCGGATGTGACTATTATTTTGTTGCCAGTTCCAAGCAGGCCTGTGTCAATATCCTATGTGTGACTTTTAGATCTAAAAAGAACACGTAAAGAGAGAGAGAGACCGAGAGAGAGAGAGAGAGAGAGAGAGAGAGAGAGAGAGAGAGAGGTTAGGAGGAGGAACGCTTTGCATAACATTTGCTCAAGGCACACAGGTTGTGACCGACATCTGAAGGGTTTCCTGATATGCCACGGGTTGAGTCACACTTCTCAGAGAGCCACAATCAGTTCCTTGAATTGTTGCTAAGAGAGCAACTCCCCTCCCCTCCTCCCCCTCCCTCTTCTTCACCCATTCTACTATCAATAGTAGTCATTCTCTCATTCATGCAAAGTGTGTCAGACAAGCTGCTCTGATAAGCGGCTCACCTTTCCGATTTCCCAAAGATATAAGGTTTCACTGCCTTTCCGTCCTGCTTGTAAACCGCACAGCCACTCACTCTCACTCATCCTCCCATCTGTCTGATAGGTGTACAGTATCTCACAAAAGTGAGTACACCCCTCACATTTCTTCAAAGATTTCATTATATCTTTCCATGGGACAACACTGAATAAATGACACTTTGATACGATGTAAAGTAGTCAGTGTACAGCTTGTATAACACTGTAAATTTACTGTCCCCTCAAAATAACTCGACACACAGCCATTAAAGCTCCCATATTATACACTTTTCTGTTCTATTATACACCATATTATACGGTCTTAGTGGTACCTAATACGTTTTTCTTTAATTGTTTGCTGAAAAAAACTTTCAGATAATTTATTGTACTATGCTGATGTTCAGCTAATCTCACAATGGCCTATTTTTTAAAAAGAGCTGCAGCTCCCCTCGTAAATATACAATCTTTGAGCTCCCCCCGCCCCCTGTCCGGAAGCGAAGCCAGATACGCCTCGCCCTCTGTCTGTCAGGGCCGTGGACCAATAAGAAATAGGGGTGTGGGCTGCACAGTGGAAGCTTCTGGCTTTCCAGTTTGTGAGGTCAGAAACGAGGAGAATTCTGACTGGAGTATATTGGGGGGAGGGGTGGGGGTTTCAGAAAGGGGGAGAGTGAGAAAAGGAGAGATTGTTATTTTTTTTATATTTTGGCAGTCTCTAGGCACACCGTGGACCCATGGATATGTTAGAACACATTTAAAAAGTGCATTTAGCATAATATGGGACCTTTAATGTCTGAACTGCTGGGCAGTGATAATGAAATATTTGAAGAAATGTGAGGGGTGTACTGACTTTTGTGAGATACTGTATGTAGCTATAGTGTATGTCTGTACTTTTTGGTGACTGTAGCAGCATTTTTTTCCGGCATTGATTTACCATACAAAATTGGCGGTTATCAATGTTCACATTCCCCTATACATTTGCAGCGTTAAACTTAAACGTACATTGGATTGATTATTATAACATACATAATATGATATACATTTGTCCAAAATTGGCCCTTCTGCAAGATGAGTGCTTTTAATTTTGTGGTGCTTTAGGTGTATACAGTAGTTTCACCTCACAGAGTATTTTTTACAGTGGAGCATTTCTACAATTACACAATTCAAATACCTGGCTACTTCTTCAGAAACAATTTGCCCTTAGGAACAATGCTGTACGGATGCCAAATCACAGCGAGATAGATAGGGGAGAGTGGGGGAGCTGTGCCACTTTTTACTCAAAGTGACTTTAAAGTGAGGCGTTGACAGTAATGTCTCCAACTAAAACGTATATTTCAGGATGTGGTGCATCCCCGGCAACAATAACTTTGGATCTGAAATAAACTGTTTAAGAAATATAGCTTTCGGAAAAAAAGTTGTCTTGTGGCACAACTTGCCCCCGGTGTGGTGTAAGTTGTGCCGTTGGAGAGAATACCATGGGGTAAATTGTACTATTGACATATATCTCATAAACTGTAATGCAAGACAAATCCATTGACAATTACTCAGTTAAGGTTTATTTAAAGTAAATAAAGTAAATATTTAACAAAGATTGAAGGTCAATTTTCTTAAACAAGGCCTAGTAGATCTAATGGTTTTACCTGCAAAGCTCACAATGACAAAGTCACCATCATCATCTTTCTGGCCATCTGAACTCTCATCAGTGGTGTCTTTAAGTGGAATGAGCTACTGTAGACAATCACTTTCTTTTGGTGACCAGTGTATACAGCCATGCCACTGACACAACTCTCAGAAATTTACTTCGCAGTAGCTGCTCCATGCTTCCCGAACCAACTGCCACCTGACAAATTTGATTCCCCCTCCATTTCTGCCTTTAAATCAAGGCTCAAAACCCATCTGTACACCCTGGCTTTTCCTCCATTAACTATCTTACCTCTGCACTACTATCATTGTTTATATGTGGATGTCTGGGCTTTATGTCTTTTATTTTTGGTATTGTTATTTTACCTTCATGTTTTACCCACTGAATGCACTATGTACATCACTTTGGTCACTGTGAACTGTTGTAAATGAGCTTTTATAAATACATTTTACTTACTTACTTACTTATGTTGGGAATTCATAAGGGGTAGATTTGGTCAAAGTCAAGAATATTATTAATTTCAAGGAAATTATAATATTAAGAAAAATTGTTAATTAATGATCAATTTAATTAGTCCAGCTAATCAAATTACTTATTAATACCTACGGAGCACCACCCTTTGAAAAAGGGAACTTTGAATCAAATCAGAAAAACAGTCTCATAATGTTAAAGGGATGTATCTTGAAAATGTCACAGTTGGTTACAATGTACATTTAAGATAATGAAGGAGTGAATATTCGAGCATAAACCTTAGTTACCAGCCATTAGTGAAATACAAGACACAAATATCACAGACACTGCTTCTTAAAATCAAAATGTAAGGGTTTATTTACTTAGGCAAGTTGATTAAAACGATACACATAAGTCAATAACCATGAACTAATCTAATTTAAGAAAGCAGACATAGCACAAGCAATAATAAGAACAGTTTAGATTATAAACCCATGTATTTCTATCTATGTGCAGGTGAGTGCACATGTGTGTGTGTGTGTGTGTGTGTGTGTGTGTTGTGTGTGTGTGTGTGTGTGTGTGTGTGTGTGTGAAGTGTGACAGAGAACGTCACTTTAGAATTTAGATGAATTTAGATGAAGCAGAGACAGCGAGAGTTTGAAGTGGCTTTTAAGCCACGGGTAGATCAATTGCTAATAGCAATGTGGACAACTTCTAAAAGTTGAATATTCTACCTTTAATCAGTAGGGGAAGTAGCATGCAAAGCATGTATGTAACCTACTGCTTCAATCAACACATAAGAATGATAAAGGATGATGCTGGGAGACTTTGGGTTTGTCTTCACGCGATCTTAACTTTAAAATTACAGAAACTCAACACTCATGTATTCATGAAGAATACTTGAGGGGGAAATCACGAGTGTCAGTGTGTGTGTGTGTGTGATGTACGTAGTTAGAAATGAGAAGGAGAGGAAACAAAAGACAGTAGCCGCAGCTCCAGCGCGTAGTGAACTGTTTCCTCCAATCACAAAGTGACCGCAAATGCGCATTTGGGGTACACTGAGTTGAATTGATAAAGAGGAAAGAACTCACTGGCTTTAAGAGTGACAGCAACAAAAACACATCATGCATTCCCGGTTAACGGGAGAAAAACAATGTGAGCGAAAAACACTTGTGTAAAACACAAGTGAGTCAGAATTACTTTAAATCAGGAAATAGTGAGCTCGTCAGCTCTTACGTTTACTTCAAGTTAATGAACAACATAAAATAACTATCTTAGCCCAGACAATAGCCTCACGTGAATCGCTTAGTCCAGCGATGATTTGTGGAAGGCAGCTGGAGAAGATGAAGAAAAAGGCTGCTCGCCGGGCCTTGTGCGCTGATGGAGCGCGTCTTGTGGAAGACAGTGGTGTGGAAACACAGCTCAGCTGATAAGGGCAGCGTGCCTCACCATGCCAAGGGAAGGAAAGCAGGGGATCAGCAGCTCTCCTTGGCAATAGCGGGCTGTCTGCGGTCCGATGGGCAACGTAGGCAAGGCGGAGAGGAGGAAGCGGAGAACTCCCTCTGCGTCGGGCCTTGCTCTCTGCTGGCGCTGCGTCTGGGGCAGCGTAGGAACGGCCCAGATGACAAGTGATAGGCGGCTTCACTTCTCGGCGGGTCCGCTGGCTGGCTCCGGTCCGTGGAACAGACAGTGCAGGCGTCTTGATGAAGGGATCCTGCGTCTTTGCTCACGCTTTGCGCGTGTGGGGTGTTCTGTTTTGAGGAGAGGTTGAGGTGTGCTTCAGCTGAAGCGGTTTTCTGTAGGAAAACTCTCTCGAATCCGGGAAAACAGAGGAAGATGTTCCAAGCAGTCCATCAACTCGTCCAGCAAGTATAAAGACTGGGGCTTGGAGTTGCTTAATCCTAGGCCTCAGGGTTAAGCATGTCGTACCTTCTATCACGGCTGGAAGCCGGAGGCGAATGGCAAAGATGAGAGGATTGCATCCTGTATTAAAACAGTCCCAATGCATTCTCATTAGGGGTGTGAACGTTTACAAAAAATTCTAACCGTGTACACGACGGAATTTTTTTCGTGTACACGGTTAACCGTGACGTCATTGTCCTCGTGCGCCCACCGTCTTGTAGCCGCGCGGGCACACACACATACGCGTTCGCCTTACATGTGTTGGCCGTCATTATCGCCCTTCATTCATTTCCTGATAAATATAGCCTATCGCTTTCTACATGTCCACATTTATGAGGGTGAACAGGTGTTATAAAGTTCGGGCTACTTACGCGCGTAATTCACTTCAAACCGGGTAACTTTAGTCTTTAGGTTATCTTTCATCACTCGTCCGTTGCTGTTACTCGAGCACGGCGCCCCCGTGTGTGTGTGTGTGTTTGCGATTATACACAGTCACACACACAGCTCGAGGTGAAGACGGATTTGTAGGACAACTTCTATCATCCGAAATAGTTATAGAAGATGTTCATAAAGCGGCTCCAGAACATGTCACTTGAGGAAAAAAGAACTTTGAGTTCTTAATTTTTTTCTAGGTTTCGTTTATGATTTGTACCCTAAAACGGCTTGAACATTGCTAAAGGTAAAGTGTACACGGTGACACTGTGCAAACATCCCAATGCTCTCATCCAATCAGAAGTTAGTTAGTCTAATCCGCAAGCAGTGTTTACATTCAAACCAGCCAATAAGATGCTTTTCCTTCCTTAGGAAAAGAGGGCTTTGAAGCTTGTGTCTCACAGTTGAGATAAGGTAGACACAACAGGGTGCCTGGTTTCAACTTATAGTCACTTCAAACAGAGTTTCATCCTGTCCCAAAGGTCTGGTTGGATTAACCAACCTCCTAGAATGGACTATCCCATCTTAAATTAGTTTATGACCTCCACAGGGGTCTGGGATGGTTGACTCTACAGAGAAACTTATGTAAACATGCGTTAGACTTTAGTCTCTTGGAATGCGCTGTGGCATCAGTCTTAACCCATTACAACATTTCAAATGAGACACTCTGTGTAGGCACAACAGTCCCCCTGTTGTCCTGAAGGGTGCGTTGTCGATGCAGTCTTCATGACAACCATAGGGCCGAACAGTTCATGCTGTAAAAGTCCAGAGCGACAGGTTAAAAAGTTCAGATTTCAACAGGTTCTAAAAGTTCAAAGGCATTGTGTCTGGGCAGACAGTAAGGCTTCTTTGTCTGGCTGACTGTAATTAGTTGGCTAGTTACATTCATCAAACACAATTACTGCTTAAACCGTTTGTTGATTCTGACTTAACCTTAAAATCATACATTTGAAATACAAAAGAAAAGGGAAAAGGAAAGAGACAGGAAATACTCCAACCAAAGAAGAGAAGGGTGGTTGGAGGTTATTGAGCTTGCTTTAATTGAGGATTAAAGCTAGCCAATCAAGTGTGCATCACTGTGGTGATGAGTGGTGGTGTTTTAGTGTGAATGTGTGTTTTCCCTTCCTAAAACTAAACATTCAATAAAACTTGAGTCAATAAGACTATTCTGTCTTTCTCCAGTCGGTAGGCTGTAGATGAGACCCACTTCTTAGGGTTCAGAGATTTAGAAATTGCATTTAGCATTGCCAAGGACTACATGTCAGTTGTAACTGAGAAGTTGCACAAAGTGTTTACAGCAGGCTATAGGATTTTGTGAGAAGACCTAGTGAGACTGGGTAGGCTGGAATTATTTCACAGCTCCAGTGGTTACTTGAGTAAAGCTCACATCTCTGATAAGGTCATGCATTAAATCCTGAACTACTGACACTTCAGTCAATCTTCCTTTACTACTGAACGAGTCTGTAAAGCATGCAAAGTGTATTCCTGTAAAACTACTGAACTGCGTACTCCCTATCTTCGAGTGGAGGCTGCGCCCCCCTTCTCCTGGAAGTGAGAAAGGTTGGTACACGGGTGACTGTAGAAGTGTTATGTATTGGGCTGGCTTGTAGGCAATCACAATACATAAGTGTCCAGACTGATAGGAAAGTTAGAATAGCAGAATCACCGTTTGAAAGGTGATGTTCAGGTTGCAGATTTCAGTCTGCCGTGGTTTGCAGAGGGATAGCGATGTTCTGGCAGCCTTTGTGAAGGTGCTGGGGCACATCAAGCTCTTCCCTGGCCAAGGGTCAATGGGGTTGAGGGTGGTTACACCCCCTCCTACCATTGCTGGTTTGAATCTGCAACAAGCGTTTCCATGGTGCACAAGGTCAACCAGGAAAACAAGAAAGGAAGCCGAAGGTAGGTTGTGGGATTTATGGAGGGCTCTGTGGGCCCCCCCTCCCCATAAGGGTACCTTAGTGGTAAAAGGATGAGACAACCGTTCTAGTCATGATGAGTCAGTATATGAATCTGCTTTATTAGGGTCAAAGTGTTTTGTGACACCTACAAGTGATTCTAACTGACGTTGCCTCAGATCTGGTTCTTCAAAGTAGACATGGGCCCATGTCCACTTGAAGTCACTCAGGTTACCACGGCAATGAGTGTCATTTCTTATCTGTTACAGTGAAGAAAAAGACAAGTCAAAGTGTTGCAAGCTATAAGACGTGTGCTGCTCGCAGATGAAAGTGGCCTTGAAGCCATTTGAGCCAACGGGGCTCGAAAGTGTCCACCCCCTGAAGGGATGGGGAAGATGACACGTCAAAAGGAAAAGCAGAGTCCAGGCAGCTAGAAAAGGGTGCACAGCCCAAGGTTTGTTCACATGTATAAGCAGGAATGACTTGCTCGCTCGGAAGGGTGCACTCTTCAAGCTCGGAGGCACCGAGCTAAAAGACAGATCTTTAATCTCAAACAGATCAGCTGAGCTCTCTCCAAGCGGGGCTCTATTAAGAGTGCCTGGGAAAGCATCAGTTTACGATAAGAGGTTCTGAGTTCACAACACAGCTGCTCAATCTCAGCCAGATCAGCTGAGCTCTCTTCAGACCGGGGTTGAGAGTGCTCGGGGGAGGATCTGGTGCTTGAGAGGAGGCGGTGTGGTGTGAACTTACAGCAAGTATGTCTGTGACTGTTTAAACCTGAAGTTGGGCATGTTCTTCATGTGCATGGGAGAGCTCCGGTAAGACCAGGGCTTCTGTTTACAGACTGGCACTGCTTCGCTGCACAGCCTTAATAATGTTAGTTAGCTGCTGGTGGAGGAGAAGAATTCAACCAAGCGCATCCCAGGCAGAGCTTGGTCTCTGCCTAGACGGCTGGTTAACATGGGCCACTAGCTCTTCTAGTTTCTCCTCACAAGTACTAGCGTCATAGCTAATTAGGTGGCAAAGTCCCTCAGAATAGAGGGGGATGAGACCAGCGACCACCCCCTGACGGGCTGTGTCGACTGACTCATGGGAGCTTCCACTCCAAGCTCACATAGGTTCTGGCTACTCATTTTGCTGGCCTAGCAGGGCAGCCCCTAGTGACTTATCACTTTCTGTGATGCAATCTATCGAAAATGACAGAAAGAGCAGGTGAGAATTCAACCTGTAATGTGACCGTGGTCCTCATCACCGTGGTGATGCAGCAGTTTGATAAACAAACCGGATTCACAGGTGTCCGGTTCACCATGTGATATAACACTTAGCTGTTGCTACTTGATAAGTGGCGAATCTGTTAAAACACTGACTATATAGCGCAGGCTTCCCCCTGCGGCTTACAAGCTCAGATGTACACAACAGGCATTCGACAGGTGACTAGCTTAACCTTGTGAGTATAGCGTTTAGCTCTTACTACTGAAAGAGGTGCATCTGTTTAAACACTGACAAAAATTGCACAGGACATCACCCTGTGGCTTACAAGCTCAAATGTTAAACTACTCCCTTATACATACAGCTAATCCTTGTCAGGGTGGATAGTGAAGTATAATTGGTTAGTAGTTCAGTGTTAGGTGTTGAAAGCAGTCTCAGTTCAATCAATCTCAAATAATCCCTGCTAACTACTAGCATCCACTGAGGCAATTCTCAAACTACAACTGTATATATGCTTGGCGGAAAAATTAAAATTAAATTAAATTTGGAAAAACATTTAAACAATCACTTTCCCCAATTAATTAAGTTTTATCTATTGGAGAACAAAAATTAAATTTGGACAAAAATAAATATACTCCCTCTCAAATCAATTTACCTTAAAAGATCTGGAAATTTAAAACAAAATTAACTTTGAAAAAAAAAACATTAAAATATTTTTTATTTCAAATCAATTGAATTCAATAAATCTAGAAAAGTTGAAAAACTGAATTTGGAATGAATACAATTACTCTATTTCAAATCAACTCTATTGCATAACTCCAAACCTAAAAACAAATGTAATTTGGAAAAAATAAAAATTAATACATTTCTCAAAATAATTCAATTTTTTTTATCAGGATTATTGTGCATTAATATCACACTAATGCTGGTATCTGAAGGCCTTCACACGGGGGCACCAAATGTTGGGAATTCATAAGGGGTAGATTTGGTCAAAGTCAAGAATATTACTAATTTCAAGGAAATTATAATATTAAGAAAAATTGTTAATTAATGATCAATTTAATTAGTCCAGCTAATCAAATTACTTATTAATACCTACGGAGCACCACCCTTTGAAAAAGGGAACTTTGAATCAAATCAGAAAAACAGTCTCATAATGTTAAAGGGATGTATCTTGAAAATGTCAAAGTTGGTTACAATGTACATTTAAGATAATGAAGGAGTGAATATTCGAGCATAAACCTTAGTTACCAGCCATTAGTGAAATACAAGACACAAATATCACAGACACTGCTTCTTAAAATCAAAATGTAAGGGTTTATTTACTTAGGCAAGTTGATTAAAACGATACACATAAGTCAATAACCATGAACTAATCTAATTTAAGAAAGCAGACATAGCACACGCAATAATAAGAACAGTTTAGATTATAAACCCATGTATTTATATCTATGTGCAGGTGAGTGCACATGTGTGGTGTGTGTGTGTGTGTGTGTGAGAGTGTGTGTGTGTGTGTGTGTGTGTGTGTGACAGAGGAACGTCACTTTAGAATTTAGATGAATTTAGATGGTAGACGCGAGAGTTTGACTTCACGCGAGAGTTTGAAGTGGCTTTTAAGCCACGGGTAGATCAATTGCTAATAGCAACGTGGACAACTTCTAAAAGTTGAATATTCTACCTTTAATCAGTAGGGGAAGTAGCATGCAAAGCATGTATGTAACCTACTGCTTCAATCAAACACATAAGAATTATAAAGGATGATGCTGGGAGACTTTGGGTTTGTCTTCACGCGATCTTAACTTTAAAATTACAGAAACTCAACACTCATGTATTCATGAAGAATACTTGAGGGGGAAATCACGAGTGTCAGTGTGTGTGTGTGTGATGTACGTAGTTAGAAATGAGAAGGAGAGGAAACAAAAGACAGTAGCCGCAGCTCCAGCGCGTAGTGAACTGTTTCCTCCAAATCACACAGTGGCTGCAAATGCGCATTTGCGGTACACTGAGTTGAATTGATAAAGAGGAAAGAACTCACTGGCTTTAAGAGTGACAGCAACAAAAACACATTAATGCATTCCCGGTTAACGGGAGAAAAACAATGTGAGCGAAAAACACTTGTGTAAAACACAAGTGAGTCAGAATTACTTTAAATCAGGAAATAGTGAGCTCGTCAGCTCTTACGTTTACTTCAAGTTAATGAACAACATAAAATAACTATCTTAGCCCAGACAATAGCCTCACGTGAATCGCTTAGTCCAGCGATGGTTTGTGGAAGGCAGCTGGAGAAGATGAAGAAAAAGGCTGCTCGCCGGGCCTTGTGCGCGGATGGAGCGCGTCTTGTGGAAGACAGTGGTGTGGAAACACAGCTCAGCTGATAAGGGCAGCGTGCCTCACCATGCCAAGGGAAGGAAAGCAGGGGATCAGCAGCTCTCCTTGGCAATAGCGGGCTGTCTGCGGTCCGATGGGCAATGTAGGCAAGGCGGAGAGGAGGAAGCGGAGAACTCCCTCTGCGTCGGGCCTTGCTCTCTGCTGGCGCTGCGTCTGGTGGCAGCGTAGGAACGGCCCAGATGATAAGTGGTAGGCGGCTTCACTTCTCGGCGGGTCCGCTGGCTGGCTCTGGTCCGTGGAACGGGCAGTGCAGGCGTCTTGATGAAGGGATCCTGCGTCTTCGCTCACGCTTTACGCGTGGGGTCGTTCTGTTTTGAGGAGAGGCTGAGGTGTGCTTCAGCTCTAGTGAAGAGGTTTTCTGTAGGAAACTCTCTCGAATCCGGGAAAACAGAAGAAGATGTTTCAAGCAGTCCATGAACTCGTCCAGCGAGGATAAAGACTGGGTTGAGGTTGCTTATATTCCTAGGCCTCAGGTTTAAGCATTTCGTACCTTCTATCACGGCTGGAAGCCGATGGCGAATGGCAAAGATGAGAGGATTGCATCCTGTATTAAAACAGTCCCAATGCATTCTCATCCAATCAGAAGTTAGTTAGTCTAATCCGCAAGCAGTGTTTACATTCAAACCAGCCAATAAGATGCTTTTCCTTCCTTAGGAAAAGAGGGCTTTGAAGCTTGTGTCTCACAGTTGAGATAAGGTAGACACAACAGGGTGCCTGGTTTCAACTTATAGTCACTTCAAACAGAGTTTCATCCTGTCCCAAAGGTCTGGTTGGATTAACCAACCTCCTAGAATGGACTATCCCATCTTAAATTAGTTTATGACCTCCACAGGGGTCTGGGATGGTTGACTCTACAGAGAAACTTATGTAAACATGCGTTAGACTTTAGTCTCTTGGAATGCGCTGTGGCATCAGTCTTAACCCATTACAACATTTCAAATGAGACACTCTGTGTAGGCACAACACTTACTTATAACTCACCCATAGCCTGGTCCAACCAGACCATCGTACTTCATTTGTACAGAAGGTCTGGAAGTGCTGTAATTGGCAAACGTTCATTCACTTGGAGGCGGGTGTCTGTCGAAGTTTAAAACTATTGGATCTGCCCAGTGCCACTCTGGATCTGCCAACCAATCGCATAACGTTTGGTCGGCTTCTGGTGGCGCGTTCCAGTTGAACAGGGAACTCGGAAATTTCCGACTTCACTACATATTGTAGTCTATGAATCTACCGGTACCTGGTAACAGAAACTTGTTAGAGCCTAACGTTTAGTTATTTGGACGAGAAAGGTTTTAGGCGTCCATACTTTCGCGAGCAGATGCACTGGAACACAGACAGGTCGGAACTCGGAACTACCAAGTCGGAAATCTCCTTCTTCCGAGTATAAAGGAACGCAGCATTCAACTGAAACTGGAGCGCGACTTCGACGTCATCGTTCTCAGCCACTCGCATCTGTTCGCTGATTGGACGATTGTAGATTCTCCGGTAAAACTGGGAAATGCACTGTACACCCAGACTGACTACTGAAGGAAAAATGAAATTTGGCCGGAACTAGGCGGGCGGGCGGAGCCAGGCTAACTCACCCAGGCACTTTGGCACAAATCACCCCAATTCCAGCATTTTGAATAATTAGCATGATGCAGCAGTTTAGGGCTGACATCGTGCTAACTGTATAGACTCAAAGTGTAGCATACTAAAGCACTACAACATGTGTCAAATGTTTTCAAACGTGTCTATAATTGTTCAGACACAATAATCAAAAAACCTTGATCATAGAAGTTTTACTTGGAAGGCAGAAAACTGTTTTTTTTTAGTTTAAATGTGCTTTTATCTTATTCCATGTGTCTCCCTTCTTTACAGGATGAGTCAAATGGATGACTCTTCTTAAATATGTGGTGGTCACATTTACAATTTCTTTTATGGTTATCTAGAAATAGGGGTTTTACTACTTCCCCGCTGGCACAACTGAACCCATTCTCCCCTACTATCCAGTTCCTTGGAAAAACCAACAACAAACAACAAGGCTTCCATATAATTTCATTGGAAAAACCATAAAAGCTGTCCAATGTTGGCAAACTAGGCCATTTCATTAGAATATTAGTGATGATTTATGGCGGGTTATTTTAACACATTCATCAATTTCCAGTTAACTACAGCCACACCAACACCTGCTGAGCAATAGCAGTCTTTCATCACATCAACATACTGTAACAAATAATGATCCACTTCCCCTCTCGCCAATGGTGATAAAAAGACTCCAAAAAAATGCAATGACACTCCCAATCACGGCAGCACGTACACACACACACACACACACCTGCCGCTGTGCAGCTTCCTCTGTGATTCCTCTTTTACCGTCTGCAGCATTCAGTCCCACTCAATAATTCACACTTAACACACGCAGCTATTTCAACACTTCCTCTCTGTTATGAAAATTGAGCAAGTGTGTTTCTAGTCAGAGGCATTTTGCAAGAGTGTACAGTACATTCTAGTGTCTCTGTGCTGGGATATACTGCAAAATACTTGTTGTTGCAATGTTTTTTTTTCCTGGTTTGACCAATGTTGAATGATGACATGAGTTCCAGTCTTTCTGTTGTTACACTTCCCAAATGGACAGTCATCATCATCATCATCACTCTGAGCCAAGGCGCCATCCTAACTGGATGAGATAGTCTGTGACTAACTCAGAATATTGGCTAGAGACGGATGTTTAAGTATTTAATAATATGAAAGATTTCTTGAGATAGTATGGCATGATATGTGTCTTTGTATATGTGTGTGTGTGTGGGGTGTGGTGTGTGTGTGTGTGTGTGTGTGTGTGTGTGTGTGTGTGTGTGTTGTGTGTGTGTGTGTGTGTGTGTGTGTGTGTGTGTGTGTGTGTTGTGTGTGTGTGTGTGTGTGTGTGTGTGTGTGTGTGTGTGTGTGTGTGTGTGTGTGGTGTGTGTGCGTGCGTGTGTGTACGTGCGTGTGCGTGAGCACTTAATTATGGGATTACTGATCCCTTTTTACAGTCACTGTGTACTTTGTGACTCATTGCAGGAAGGCTAATAATCACCTTTTTTTTCTTTTGCTTGCAGGATTTTTGATGACAGATCTCAACGCACTGATCAAGTCTTTTTCCTCAGACTGTGATAAACAATCACTTCTCCCATTCCAGTCACAAGCCCATTAGAAGCCTTGATAAAAGAGCCCTCTGGGAGCTATGTATTAGGTGGACTTCACTTAATCCACGCTGGTGTTTTTGTGTTATTTGATCTCAAGCTGCTTAATGTTGTGGTACACGCACTGTTAAAAAGTGGTTTTGTTTATCAAGGAAAAAGAGGAAGCGTGATTTATTCTTGTGACCTTCTGGTAAACAAGCTGGAACCTCACCACAGCCGCAACACAAACCAGCGGCAAGATGGGGAACCCTATGTTGCAATCATAATAATTAAGTTAGGCCCTAATGGCATGTTGAGAATGCAGCAGATGATCCTTGCAGTGAAAAAAATAGGATTTCAAAAGAGGGAGATAAAGAGCGAGAGACTGTGTGAAGAATCCATGTTTCCAAAATCTTATATAAAAACACATGAGTCAGCCCAGCCAGAATGAGTCTGCCTGCGTGTATCCTGTCCTCCACTGACCTGTGAGCTCATTTTTTTATAAAGTGCGTGTTTACTTACCATCCCAGGCGTGGAAATTGCATACAGCAAAGTCAAATTATTAAAAAAATAATAATTCTGAGCTTTTCTTATTCTCCATCACTTTGTTACTAAAACAACATTGTGGACCTCTTCTTGGTGTAGGATCTTGCCGATTTAGACCGCAGCTTGACTGCAATTATAAGTGTTTCGCAAAAAAAAAAAAGTTTCATCTGAACTTTCATTTCCTATATCAATGCAGATTACACGACCACCACTTACAAAAAATGTATACTCCCAGCACCGCGCTCAGGCTTTGATTATGAAAGGTAGGCTAATATATCCTCATTCCAGTGTTCAATATATGAGGCTGGCGATTTTTTCTTCCACAACAGGGCACATTCTTGGAAGCTTACTACTCGACGAAGCCCTGCAATTGTTTCACAGAAATCTCGGCTCCCTGCGCAGTCATGCTGAAAGTATCTCGTTCCCATTCTGCCGTGAGGTCTGTGTTTGTTCTGGTGTTCACAGCCCATTGGAGAAAAACAAGAAAAGACTAGAGCTCATTTAAAAAAACATCAACAACAAGAAAGTTGATCACATGAGGGAGCTGCAGCCGGCCAGCTGTAAAGTTTAATTATGCTGTTGCGTTGTTACCAAACATGGATACAGTCCCTTCAGCACCTGGCTTAGAGGGATGCTCCATGCATGGAACCTTTGACATTAGCATGCCACAACAGAAATATATATAGGCCTATATATTTTTTTTTTAAAGATTATTTTTAGGGCATTTTTCAAGCTTTATTAGAAATCAATTGAAATGGGGAGACAGAAAGACCTGCAGTAAAGGTCCACAAGTCGGATTTAAACCCCCAACCACTGCAACAAATGGCTGGAGTCGGTATGGTACACACTCTATCCACTACGCCACAGGAGCGCCCCAGCCACAACAGAAATATAATGAATCGATTGTTGTTTATTATAAACCACCAAACATTCAGGTTTGTTGAACTTGGTGAAAAAGCAAAAGCCATTTCCTCCTCTCAAAGGTTCTGAGGTTATCTGGTGCACTTAACTGTCTAACTACAGAGCTGTAATGACCATGCCCGTTCTCTCATCATATTTCAACCAAGCGCTTCAAAAAGTGCCACATACTGGATTATGAATAATAAACTCCACTGCTGGTGAACAAAAACCCAATTGACTTGAGAGGGCACATGCACACAGTCATCCAGGCTTCTAGCAAGCGTCTCATTGTAAGGGGTTGATGGGAAAGCGAACCTCTTCCCCCTGCCAGCATGCATCACCTGCACTGTGCACTGTTCCGTTCCCACATTCATATAAACAGAAAAATATTCTCGTTTAAACATCAGAGCCATTTCCTCCTTAAATGTCAAAGATTACACAGGTGACGACAAAGCTCTATCTGGCAGGCATGCACAAGCACTATAACATCCTTAACCAGTGTGAACTATTCTTCTGAACCCGTATTGAAGTAAAACTGTGTACTACTGAACACACCTTATAGCAATGGAAAGCACCGCCCGGGACTGAAGGGTTTTCCCATCAGCAACAACAACAAAAAAAAGGGAGGAAAAAAAATTCTGTTTCCTCCTAAGGCCAGTGGGTTCATAATAGATGGCTTTGGTATCATGGCAGTGACATTTGAGGGTTGAGGTTTGCTGTGCTGCAGGAGTGAGCTTGCAGCGGGGACGTGCTTTGGATCTGGCTGTGTGGGCTGCATGAGGCCTGCTGCTGGGACACAGTGTCTGATTGTTTTGGCCCTGCTCCTCCCCCGAGAGCTGCTTTTCCATGGAAATGGCAGGCGACTGTTTCCTGTGACGCAAGGGACCAGAGTGTCTTTGGTTCAGACATCTTCAATGCAGCCACTTGTTTTTCAGGACCTGGCAGGAAATCACGGTAACACTATACAATAAGGTACGCAACATTTTAGGTAGTTACTAAGTAACAAATGAAAATTGAATGATCAACTACTACAAAAGTTATGCAGTAACTACTAGGCCTATATAGTTACTATACTAATATACTGAATAACTATATATTAGTTACTATATTGGTATATAGTATAATGGTTACAATAGTTACTCATTCATCTTTCATTTGTTAGTCATACCTTCAATTTTGTGTTACCTTATTGTTACGTGTTAATGAAATCTCTACTTAACCCCCACACACACACCCCAAATGCTGGATTTTCCAAAACAAGAAATATAACACAAAATTCTTTCCTCTTTTTGACATGAAACCAAGCGGATCTATCCAAATATGGCAGTGTGCAAAAATATTTACTGTATCTAAACTGTTTCCTTGTTTGTAAATAATTTTCTTTTTCCTTTTTTTAAGATTTTCAGTCTAGATGCAATATCATGAGACATTCATTATTCCAATTTTTTACTATACTTGCAGTGTCCTATGTAAATGTTGTGGAGTAAAAGTATATACAGTATTTTTTCTTAATAATGTAGTGGAGTAAAAGTAAAAGGTTGCAATAAATATAATAACTCAAGTAAGTATAGGTAGGGGAGAACGGGGTAAGTAGGCACACTTTTTACTCTAGTGAGAATTGCTCATCACCAAAACATCTGTCAATAGCCATTCCTACATTAAATTGAAGCTTAAGGTGTTGGCTTGAAATGTGTGTCTCTCTTTTTTTCCAACTTATTGTAATGAAGAAGTAATTTACCATCAAAGACACTCTGACACATTGTGACAACCAACCCCATCAAGGGGTCGGTTGTCACACACTATGGGGTTGTTTGTCACAATGTTATCTTAATGGGAAAAATCTTAAAAAGAAGGCAATGAGGCCGAACCAAATTTGAAAGTTTAATTGCATTGTCAAGTTGACAAATAGGCCTACATAACTTACTGTAGCCTTGGCAGCTGGTCTAGTTTGGGATGCACTGGGTTGTTTTGATTTTGTTGCCCTTTTTTCTTTTGCTTGCTAGCTGCCTTTTCCTGCTCTATTCTTTCCTTCTCTGGGGTGTCAGTGAGGATACAGCTTGACAATTTATTTCGTTATTGGGTTCCTTTTCTGGCTGCAGCCTTGAGATAACATGTGACAACCAACCCCCCAAAAAATTTGACGACCAACCCCAACCTGAATTTCTTGCTAGCATCAAGGCCAACAACCATCTGACAACTAATTAGCTTGCTAACAACAATCTAAACTATAGCTTACCCTTCACACTTTCTGAGGGTAACAAGTGTTTTGTTATAAACCCATTGTGTAAAAGCCTAGAAGAAAAATACTGAGAAGCAAAATATTTTGAATTTGACATGAAAAACACAAAACATCCTCTCACCTGAAATGCAGCTGTCTTCCTCCAAGGAAGTCTATGTATGTGACCTCTGATCCCAATTCTGGACCTTTTTTATATCAACATTTCAGAGCTAGCGCGCTCTGGTCGCGAGATATAACGAATGTGACATCCAACCCATGTGACAAATTACCCCGTTCTCCCCTACTCCAATTTCAAATGACGGAATCCAAGTGTTTGGGTTCCACCACACACATGAATGTCTTGCCCTCAACAAAGGAGAATCAGAAACGTTGTCAGCTGAGAACCAAGCTGAATGGTGGACCGGAGAGAGGAAAACATGCAAAACAAGAAACCCCATTTCTGTGACTACTCATGTTTACAGTAAAAAGAAAAAAACAAGTTATCTTATCATTAGATGACGTAAATCCCATGTTAGAATCACACATAAACGACAGATTATCTTTCCTTAAACCTGCAGTGTGTAGAATTTGGGGTTTTATTTCCTAGCAGATTTTGTAGAAAGTAATTATAATATCCATAAGTACATTTAATTTAGTGCATAATAGCTGAAAAAAAAAATGTAATTATTTTTTTTCCCCTTAGAAAGGGTCTCATATATGTCCATATTTCTGCATATTTTGGACCAAGGCCTAGTGCCGCCATCTTGAACGTGTCATAGTTGGAATATCATCAGGTGCATTGTTTAAAATTTTGAATTGTTCTTGTCCTTGAAGGCCACTGTAGCTTCTGTTAATATTCGAAAGGGTTGGGGTTACCCAGGGTCAGGAGCGTTGCATTCTAGAACTTTGTAGAACTTTCTTGATGATGTCATATTACACACTGCACCTTTAAGTGGTTGAGACCATTGATCCATCTATCACTCACTCACTCTTATCTTAGAGCATTTTAAAGGCGTGCTCCACTGATACTAAACAATCATTTACATATACGTGACTATGACTCACAGAGAGGGAATATAAAGCCGCCTTCCCTCCGATGACAAACTGATTATGCAAGAAGCTAAAAGGTTATTTTCAAAGTGAAGTCTATTCCTAGGCAGGACTGTGGTGGCTTGATGACCACGCCAAATACAGATATAGTGATCATGATGTGCCATGGTGTAAAATGCAGGTGTTCATATCAATTGTTCTTTGGAAAATCATTTGAGGTCATTCGGAGGTGTTTGGGGCAATCCGCGACTACTGTTGTTCTCCATTGTTGTTCTACTAATTCCGGCAGCGAGTACGCTTGGTGATGACATATGTATCGTATTACGACGTGATGACATATTTATGATAGCTGAGCAATCGTGCCTGGGCCACGGCCTTTGGGAGCAGTGTGACCACGGGCCAGCGGGGGAATGGGGAGGGGGGGGCAATCGTACTGGAGCACGGAACAGGCAAACTTGCCTAGTGTGAGTGCGCCCTAAAAGTCACTTAAAGGTGCTAAACTAACAGTTTGTGTACATTCTTGCAGCCCCCTTTGTACAAAAGGGGCTGTAGTTCCTGGGTGAGCGTACCCATGACAAAGGGATTAAGAAAAATTATATAAAAATAGCATTCTTTGCACAGATGGTCTTGTTTGCAGTTACATGTCATTT
This sequence comes from Ammodytes dubius, assembly GCA_026122265.1. Taxonomy (NCBI): domain Eukaryota; kingdom Metazoa; phylum Chordata; class Actinopteri; order Uranoscopiformes; family Ammodytidae; genus Ammodytes; species Ammodytes dubius. The sequence continues at coordinate 25,407,133 of CM047521.1, read as the reverse complement.
ATGATCATCAGCGGAAAAATGAGACTGTTTCAGAAATATTTCAAAGTTCCTCGTTGCACCTTTAAACAGGAGTAAATGATGACTGTACTTCCAGCTGCTGAATTGGTTTCGCTAATGAGTATTTACAGCAGCAGGACAGTGGTTGTTGTACTGACTCAAAATTAAACTACAAAGACCATGTTGATTGTAGTGAATCGATAAATCAGGTGTTTTAATATTGGCCTAGTCATGTGATCTCCTCTTCATTATTTAATACAGATTTTTTTTTCATTGCTGTAGTGTAGTAGTGCATACTTTCAGGTTGTGCAATGTGGTTTGAATGGCGCCGTTTCTAGGAATGTGACAGGCGAAGTGAAGCATATCTGGAGAGACTGATCATCCAAACACGGGCCATTACAACTGAAGGCACGAGTATCCAATAACTATGTCATGCAACAATAGCGCCTATCAACAAAGATACTTCTGAGGAACTAGTCAGCTATGTGTGAAGGCTGTTTGTCTGCTAAGCTGTTGGATGTGGTAACCGCAGACAGACAGTCACACGTGTGTTAAGATTCTCCTTCAAGGTACAGGTAGAGGCCGCCCCTTCAGGTCTGTACAGGATAGTGTTTGTGGAGAAATAAGCTTAAACGATATTCAAGAAACATTTCAAACAAAGATTCCCTTGAATCCTGGTTCTTGAGCAATGTGTTTTTACAAGAAGAATCAAGTTCCTTTTTTTTGTTTTTGGGAGGCATTTTCCAGGCAGTGTTATTTCAAGTCAAATACAAATTGTTATTCTTACTCTGATAACACTCCAGACCTGTAGTACTGTTGACAGCAGCATGTTTCCCTGTACTGTTACCCCATACATAAATACTCTACCCCACAGTACACTAAGAGTATATAGTCCCCATACAAATCCTACATTGTGTTGTTCCCATTGTGATGACTACCTGTGCTGCACAATGAATGGGGAAACATACGTGTGTATCATTCAATGACCTCATCGAGCCAACCAGGGATAGACTCCTGACGTGCCAGAGACACTCCCTGTTCCAATAAAAGATACACAGAGGTGTGTGTGTGTACAAAACAGCACATGTCATACCTGTGCGTAGATTCTTTTCTGGGACAAACGGTTTCCTTCGCTTGTCAAGAAACACAGTTGGCATGAAAAGGAACAGGTATTACGGTAACACTTTACAATAAGGTACTCAAAATAAGAGTAGTTACCCTTTTTAAAAGGTACCTTTTAAAAAGGGTAACTACTCTTTTTTTGTGTACCTTATTGTAAAGTGTTACCTGTATTACTTTTTTTTATTGATGATTCAGAATATTATGTTTTTTTATAACACACATAACAACAGAGAGAAAAGTATTCCTGCGTTGCTGCTTGTTGCTCCAAATGTATGACGAGCCAAAGATAGTGAAAACATGTATTTTAATGTTTGAATTGTTCTCCACTGTTTAGATGATCAGGGGGGGTGGGGAGGGAGGGGGGGTGATTCAGGGTATCAGAGAGACAAGAATAGACGAACAGGCTTGATAAACTCTATCCAACACTATCTGTTCACTCAATGGCTGATTACATTTGCCCGTGGTTGGTAAACCTGCTGTGTATAGGTGGCCTGTTTCTTCCAGTGTTTTAAACCAATGACGGCTGTGTTTGCATGGCGTGTTTAAAAGTCTCTTGTGCTGTAACCATCCAACAGAAATACTTGACTTGACTGTGGGCCAGTGACAGTGACTCAGAGGGTGTTTCCCGACAGTGCAGCAGAAAGATGTCAGGGATTTCTCCTCAGCTGACTTTTGTTTACATTCAGTTTCTGCTCCACCAACTGCAATCACCCCGTACTTGTACTTTGGTTTCTGAAAAATGCAGAAAAGAAAGAAAAACTACAAATGATTTACGTGAACTAGCAGTGTTTCAGTAAACTCCTGTTACATGAAAGCGAAATATATTAAAGCCTTATCTATTCACACCGTTCTTTTTTTCCAACCACCTTTGCACTGGCATGATTAGTAGGTTTGCTTGTCAACTATTGATAGCTCACTGTGTGTGGAGCCTTACTACCACATGGCCAAATTGTGGCCCCCTTGTGTGACTCAAAGTAGCATTTTTTGCAACAAGCCCATTCTGAAATGTGAAAGATTGAGCAACATGGAGCCTTTTGGTGCTTCTATGGCTCATTCCCAGTAAAACACGTTAGGCATGTTTTCAAACTGCAGCAGGAGATATTGTGGGACATCACAACTTTTAATAATGCCTCCCAGCCTTTATACATGATTCTATTTTCAACTGAATGAAAGCACTAAATCAATCTGTTTTGATGTTTAATTGGCTTTGACTTTCTTTGGTGTGTATTGCTTCCTTGGAATCTTTTTTTGTATAAATAAAAAAGAAGAAGCAGTAAGACTAAATAGGTAATTTTGGGCAACTGCCAGAGTTGCTCATGCACAATCCCTCATCATCATGGCTCACAATCAAGGTCTCATTTTGTAGAATTTCCTCACAGTCCTGCTAAATGTCAACTTGTTTTTCTTTATCTCAATATAACAATCACAGCACCGAGAATATTTCAGGTTCTGAGCATACCGTGAAAAAGATGGAAGTACAGATTGCTAGTGTTGTAGCTGGGCGGTGGAGCAGAGCAGCAGTGGGGAGTGGCGTGTACTAACAGTAAATGTGGAGGCCTGGAGGAGGAACAGGAGGAGCGTGCCCGGAGAAGGCTCACAGAGGGTGGGACATAGCGGGCCGTGGTGACTCACTGGTTGGCTCTGGTATCTGGCATCTGGAGCCCATTGACAGTGGCTCCATGGCAACTGGCAGTTGTGGAATTGTCAACAGACTGAGAGACTGGAAAGACGAGCGGTAATTGGGCCCTTCGTCGTTTCCCCCTCCACGCGCTCAAGAGCTCCAATGGGTCTGTCAGCTTACTGTATACACGCAGGTGCTGAGGTCACAGGGGGGAACTGAGGTGAAATGACCACATGCACATGCAGGCTGTGTGATCAAGGGCCTTCCCTCAGGCACTGTATGAGTATTAGGACACTTTCTGCAGCTTTAAAGGGTTCAGTGAGGCTTCTTTCAGTCAGGTTTTTTTAATTTATTGTACATTTCACACTTTGCACAAGTTCTCGTGAGTCAGTCTAAGAATAATATGAGAAGAAAACCTTAACAATAAAAGATAAGATGTCCTACTTGTCTTACGTTTGATGAAGACTGGGCTTTCTTTTGTGAGTTTTTTCTCTCCTGAAACCTGCCTGTGAATGCTTGGTCTGTGTGTTTGCCATGTCCACCATTAGTCCTACACTTTGAACCAATAATACCGTCAATATACTTTAAAAATGTTGGAAGCATCACTAGACGATCTACTTCTTTTCAAATTAATGTTTAAAGTAGTTGTTCCTCTTCCTAGTAATTACAAAATGTCAGTTCAAGTCTGGGCTTGATGGGAGAAACTGTGGGGGACGTGACCTCAGCTTGGAAGATCATAGAGACCATGTTATGCTGAGTATCAGACCTCACACTCTGTAGTGTTATGTCTTTTTGCATAGACATATGTATTCAATTCAATATTTAAGACCCAGAATAACTCAACTCCAGCTGCCATGCGCCCATGACAAATAGGCATCCTGTCCAAACCTCATGGGATTGATTGAACAGGTGTCTGCGCGGCAACGCACAAGCCTACGTCAATGTAAATGTTAGTGTTTATCTTACATTTAGAATGAAAATGTAGCTGCACGACTTCTGAATATGAACAGATTATCTGACTATGCAAAATGATCTCCTTATTGAACGTCACGTGGTTATTTTTAACGGTGCTCTCTTGTGAATACATGTCCAAAGTTCAGTCCTGCTGTCCAATGAGCTCACTTTTTTTTTCTTAATCTCTTTTTTTTGTAATTTAGGCCACATTCAATTTCTAAATTATCACCAAGCTAAAACAAAAGAAAGTGTTCATCTGATGTTCTACAAGGTGACAAGTCACATTGTATGTCATGGGGCCAATAGTACTGTATTGTATGTGCTGGTTTTGAGTGTATTTATCTTGTAAGGGGACTTGTTTAAAAATGTATTTTTTTTTAATGTTGCCCACGTTAAACAGTGTTAAGTGTTTCACATGTCACACACCCAAATTGAAGATCTATAAGATAAGATTTATCAACACAACGTTAATAAAAAATCATGCAGAAAATAATGACATGCCTAATTTTTTCACAAGCAGAGTCAGTTCCATTTGTGTGAGTGTCGTGTCCATCATTCATCTTGTCTGTGGTGTATTCGCCTTCTGTGGAAGTGTATAATCATTTGTGACATCAAAAGAACAGAGTCCACAGAATCCCACTACTTTAATACAACTAAGAGGCTGACGACTATTGACTATGTAACATGGCCTTAGACACTAATTCTAAAATAGATGAATTGTTCTACAGCAACAGATCTCCTTATAAGAAAAAGCATTGAAATTTGAAAGAATGATTTAAATAGTAAATAACAAAGGAGGATATATGTATAAAGGTAAGGTTTCAAATGTGGCAGATTAAACAGAACATTATCACACCATTATTCAGAACTGCTGTGTACGTTTGCCAGGCCAGATCAGTGCATCAGTGAAATCAAGGAACACTTTTATACTTTATAATTGGTTACACAAAGCAGAATACATTTATTGTTGCACATAGCAGCATCAATGAAGTTCTTTACTACACTGCTCTTTGATATGACAATACACATACACACAGTCTTTAAAATAGCTTTCCCAAGAATTTAAAGTAGTTTGAATCACACGCGTTACTTCCTTATTAGTTAGTTTGTGTGCTTTGTGTCAACTGAGTGACGGCTTTGGTTAGCTGTGGAGGACACTTCCTCAGAAGAACCTGATGTGGGGAATATAATTGTGTGTGTCAGTGTTGCCTCCAGTATGCTGCTGGGGGCTGAGCTATGATGATGAATACATGCTTTAAGGAAGCACCGCTCTGACTACTGCAGCACTTGTTCTCTAGAATCACATGACATGAGCCTACCAGAGAATTTCTCCTGAGCAACCCTGCATGCTTTTATTAGTCCTCTGCTGAAGTTTAGACTGGTAACAACTTGTCAGTCGGAGCTTGAGGGATTTTCAAGGTCTGTTACACATGAATGGCAGTTAAAGGTTATTGATTGACTTGTATCATCATCATTATATATATTGTGCAGAAATCAAATCAATAATTCAACCAAGGAGGTGAATCCATGTTTCCCAAATATTGTTTTGTTCTGAAGACAAGAGTTGGAGAGGGCCCCTGCATTTGAAGAAAAAAATGCCAAAGAATATCCCGAAACATTATGCAGTTTAAACCTAAATAGTTTTTATAAAAGGGCCTCTGAATCTGCATTTGACATGGTTCATGAACAACTGAACACAGCACAAATCACCTCAGAGACCCTTTCCCTGTGTTCCAAATGATATACTTTTTCTTTTACTACACTGCATACTAAAGTACAGAAGAGTATTAGGGCCATGTGAGAGAGAAAAAAAAATCTGATAATTAACAATGTTTTTTCATTATGTTGAGAAATGTCGAGAATAAAGACGAATACTCCAAAATGCAAGTTAGGGGGGCATTTGTGTATTTTCAGCATACTACAATTGACATGCATATATTGGGACATCCTAAATATTTTTCTGGCTTACTAAATAGTAGAGAAGTATGGGGATTGGAATGCAGGGTTTATCTCTGGCTGAGCCCCATTGGCTGAGAGAGGAAACAGCAAAGTGCTGTGAAAGCAGGTACAGAGCAGGAGCTCCTTCCCGTACGTGGTTATTGCATTTTCCCGTCCATCCATCATTTTAGTAGTTTGCAGTAAAAAGGCGCATTTGTTCCCTGCCGTATTGTCTCTTAATGTTATATGCAGTCCCTTGATGTTGCAGCTAATGCAGCTACTAGTGGGATGATCATTTATTGATGAATATTTGGAGAAATCATAATCAATTGTGAAATATGTTATCTCATGCCATGGTGTTAAAACAATGTGCATCATGTGTTTGTTTTAAACTGTGATGGTTTGGAGTTGTTGTTTTCTTTTGGGGGGTGATGGGGGAGGATCTCAAGCCCTCACAGGCTCTCACACGCAGAGATGAAACCCAGGGAGCTCAATCTTTCTTTCTTTGTTTTTTTCTTTCCAAAGAAGAGCACCGTGGAGCACAGGATGTGTTGTGCTATAAATAATACCAAGAATAATTCACAGTGCAGACGAGGGGCTGATGTCAAAGTGTAGCTGGTTGGAGGGGGAATCCAATTGTTCTGTGGTATTGTTTACTGAAGACAGTGAAGAGACAGCAAGCCAGACACTTTGTTGTTTAACTAAAGAACAAGTTATGTCTAATGAGCTGGCAGGCTCGGCTAAATGACCTCCTAAGTAACGGTAAACACAACTCATCTAAGAATACATTTTGAACTAAAACTGAACACGTTGACAAAGCCTGTATATAGCTAAATGTGTGTGTTAAAAGTATAATGTTTAGGGACTTTTCTGAGAATTCTTATGCATGTTGGCTGCTGCATCATTGTGTATGTGCATGCCAGGTCACACTAGCGCCCACAGAGTCCAGTGAGTCACCTAGTACTTCTCTAGAATGTCATGACGCTGGTTCATAGTTCTGCTGTATTTTGCTGCAGCTGCTCCTCAACAAAGGAGGAAGTTATCAGATCAGAAAATAAGAATGAGACGTTATGTGTTGCTCTGTCAGAGGCCGAAACTAAGATTGTGGTGTCTCCTATGAAATGTATCTTTATAAGAGAACCTTTAAAGGCTCCTTTATATATATATATATACGTATATATATATACATATATATATATATATATATATATATATATATATATATATATATATATATATATATATATATATATATATATATATACGTATATATATATACATATACATATATATATATATATATATATACATATACATATATATATATATATATATATATAATATATATATATATATATATATATACATACATACAGGGGCGTAGCACCAAAACTCTGGGCCCCTATACAAAAAGTCCTGATGGGCACTATAGAAATAAACAACTGTTTATTTGAATACAGTTGTAGAATTTGGTTTGCTATGTGCAGGTAAAATCTTACAGACAGTACAAAACACAATTAAATAAAACTTCTACTATTTTGGTGCAATACTATGCAGACACACTAAATACAAATAATAGACCATACACTTTATGGATGGGGGGCTGTGATTATTGTGGACAATAGGCCAACTGTGATGCAATAGCCTATAATTCATTAATGGTTATTATTAGCCTACTTGCTTGATTTCTTTTTAAATACAGGTCGTTTTGGAACATGTCTTTCCCAATTTAAAACATAAAAATAAAGCAGCATTGAAAATTCAGAAAATAAATCGTGTTGGCCCACACTAGCATGCTGTTCTACAAATAACTCAATAGTTGAAATAATAAATACAATGTGTTTTCCCCTTAAAATGTCTAAATGCATTTCAAAGACAGTAACAGTGTGGCACTTCTTTAAACTTACTGAAACTTGCAGGGGCCATCACTCATGTATTCATCAGACTTTTCTCTGCGCTTTCTGAGCGGATAGATAGGTTGTGTTACCACAGTGATGTGGAGTCTTAAACTGTCCTAGCTTTGCCAGCACTTATTTCTGTACAGCTAAATATCCCCATAGAAACATTGCTGTGTTTATTTTCACCACCAGTTCAATTCAATGTTGGCTTGCTCCTGCTTACTCTCCCGCACACATGCCTTAGTCATGCGCAGGCCCCTGATCTCCTTGCAAGGGTCAGGGGCCTATCACGAGCCAGTCAATTATTTATTTATTTGGAATGGCATTGTTCAGGGCCTTCGAAGATCGGGGCCCCACATTTAGCTTGTTACATTTTTTTTTTTTTTTTTTAATGGGCCCCCCTCTGCCTTGGGCCCCCCCACGACTGTATCACTTTTTCCCCCAGTCCGTAGGCCCTGTATATATAAACACACACACACACACACACATATATATATATAATACATATGTAAATACATACATATATAAATATATATATATATACACACACGGGTTGCAGCAGAAGGTGAAACACAGTGAACTTGTGGCCTGACCTGTGAAGCAACTGAATAAGAACAGAAATGACCACCAATCTTAACTGGAAATTAAGATTCAAGTTTCCAAAAAAAAGAGAGATCAAATACAGAGATTTCATTTCTTAGAAAAATAGTGCTCTTTATTATAAATTAATGAAATGTTCATACAAATATAAATAAGTGCAAATTTCGGATCAGTCTTCTCGCTTCGTCAAAAACTTTTCAAATATCTTCAAGCATCCATCGCCAGTTGTCTGGCTGGCAGAAAGAACATCTTTATAAAAGACAAAAAAAACACATTTACCATTCCATTTTCACTCATGTAAACTCATGAAAAATAAGACAAATGTTAACTCTTCTCCTTGTTAAGAATAGACAGATACCATATCTAATACATTCACATGTGTAAAGCACACAGCCATCCTGTCTGTGTCAAAAAAAAACTACCTCATCTTTTGGTTCATATTTCACCTCACTGCTGGAGCCACGTAAAAGAAAAGCTCAATAATTCAACAGTGGCACTATTCTATTATAGGATTGTGTAGGATTCAGTCACGTTGGGTGTGTTCCAACAAACTATTGTCTGGTTCAGGCAAGTTTGGCATTAAACCCTTCCTCTTAACTTACTATCAGTAACGTGACGTCTTTATACATTTTCTGGTCTTCAAACACCTTGAAGACCAGAGATTCAAGGTGAGAGGAGATTCAGTCTTTTTCCCCGGAGGGCCCTCAGTGTCCACTCATTTCTCCTCTACTAAGTTTCCATTGTCTGACAGCCTAAAGCCCACATTTGACTCAGAGATTCCAGGATATGCATGAGGACGCATCTAACGCACCCAGGATGATCAATCCAACAACATATAAAAATGAAAAAAAAAATCAGTCCAGCTTTGAATGAATGCTGGACAGTGTGAGGCTGGTGTGTGCTGGGCAGCCTCATGGCACGTTGGTTAGCAGCGGCAAAGGGAACCTGTGTGTCATCAGACTGACTTGCAGGCAGCTGAGTGTGAGCCACACTTCAGTTTTCAGTAAGTCCTACGTCATGGGAAGAGGAAGCGGCAGGGTTCTCTTTTCTTTCATACAACCAGATCACAGCACTGTTGCCGGCCTTTTCTTTCTGGTGGCACCCCTTTTCTCAGATTAGTCCTCAATCCAGTGTCTCCTCCTGGAAGTGATGTCCCTACTCACATCTCAACAGTACAATAAACTGCTCCTTTTGACAAGCTCCATCACAGGGCGCTTGACTGTCTTAAGCTCCTCAGACAGAAAGCACGTTGTCCACAAGCTGCTGCTCTGAAAAGCAGTCGGTTGTCACTACTAGAAGTCCTGTTCCCTTATCAACAGTGTCAGTCTAGATGGGAGCATCATACTCCTGGAGGAACTCCTTCAGAGGATGAGGCAGCTGCTCTCGTTTGGAAGAAACGTCCAAATGTCCGTTGACCGTTTTCCTGCACAAGTGCTGCAAGGTGGACAAGCTGCAGGAGAGCGGCCTGCTGAGCTCCAGCGGGATCTTCTCCCCTCCCGAGTAAATGTAGTAGGTATTCCCACCGCGCGTGTTCCCTTTGCTCTGAGACATGTAGTGGGTGACCAGCTTGAGGACACAGTCAAAGTGGGGGACGGACTGGACATTCTTGGGGTCGGTCTGCAGGTAGAAGGAGGCGTTGTCGGATTGGATGCGCAGGTTCTTAGTGCCCGACGACGTCTTGACGCTGAGGGCAAACAGGTGGCGGTTGTCGGAGCTGTCGCGGAGGAGGAAGGCGCCGGTGGCTTCGAGGCCAGCATGGCGTTGGCCTCCTTCCCGCTGACGGAGCCCCAGTAGAAGCCGCTCTCCTGGAGCTTGTGGAGCGTGGCGAGCACCATCTGGTACTGGGTCTTGGAGGAGAAGGTCTTGTAGCGTTGAGGCAGCCGCATGTTGGAGTCCACGAGGCTGCTGCTCATTGCGGAGTCAAACTTGCTGTGGGTTACCATGGCGCTGTGCCCGCTTCTCTAGGCAGCCTGGGGGTGAGCACTGGGGCCACCACACAGACAGAGAGGAGAAGATGTGGAAGGGTCAAACCGAGGTGAGGATGGCACAGAGAGGTCAAGTCTGTCTGGGGGATGATACACCTGGGGAGAGACAAGAGAGAGGGAAGGCGTGAGTTGGAGATCAGAGTGGAAAATGTTTTAAAAAGCAGTTTTTTTTAAAGTGTAGTAATAGCCAGGGTCTGTTTTACTGCATGCTGAGGTCTCTAGTCTGACTCTTCAAGCATCTCTATCGGAAACTATTTTTCCAGATGTGGAAGCTGTGAACATCATGCCTTTCAAACATCGATGGTGATGATGGGAACATTGCCCTAGAGCGCTTATTATAGGTGTGTGTTAAGTGTGTTTTATTTTGAAACAAACAAATAGAAAAAACGTTATGCTATGTTTTCAGAGGAGCTGGTGTTTTACTACAAACGCTTCCATTGAACTTCCAGCCATTTCGGGGAAAACTTTTTCTTTGTGTAATCCGCCCTCGGGACTCACCACCACGGTCAGTTCCAGGAAAAAGGACATCGCAATCCTAGAATAATTGCGCAATTTCGCACGCCAAAGCCGGCTTTACTGAACAAACTCCATCACTTGGTAAAAAAAAATTAAAAATACCTTTGCCGTTTGTATCGATTTTCCACTTTTAAAAATCCTGGTTCAACATAATGAGAGGAGAGAGAGAGGAGAGAAAGAAAGAACGAAAAACAAATGAATAACAGAATAGATCCTCACCTTCAATGTGTCTCCCAATTACGCTCTTTCTTGTTGAGGATTAATCCAAGTAGATGTCTTGTTCACGGTTGAGGGTTTCTTTTCGGCAACAAATGTTACTGACTCGTGAGTGCGCTTTTCTCTGTGTGCTGCCGTGTGCGCTCAGAGTTTACTATTGGAGCTGTCTGGCGAAGGGGAGGGAATATACAAGTCCGCGGAGGAGGAGCCAGCTCTTTCCAGTAAAGCTCTCTCTCTCTTTCTCTCTTGGCAGATTGACAGGAAGCATGTAGTTATTTTTTTTTTCAAGGATTCCTGCTATGAGAAGCGACCGCCCTCCTCTCCCCCCTCCCCCTGCTGTTTTCCTCCAAAACCAAGTTAAGGTGGAGTTCCAAGCAGCGCTCATTAACGCTACCTTTGGTAACAGATAGTGTCTATTTAGTTTCTTATAATAGTCTCTCTTATTTAGCTAAGGAACGGTCACAGAATTAGAAGATCACATGAAATTAGGCCTAGGCATTTCTCTCCCCCTCTCTCTCTCTCTCTCTCTCTCTCTCTCTCTCTCTCTCTCTCTCTCTCTCTCTCTCTCCTCTCTCTCTCTCTCTCTCTCTCTCTCTCTCTCTCTCTCTCTTTCCCTTTCATGTGTGAGGTAATGATTCAGTCAGTTTCTGAGAAATTCCCAGTAACAGCAGCCCGCATGCAGATCACCGGCTCTACCATAGAGGGCGCCAGACTTTGATGGGCTTCACAGTTGTTTATAGTAGCAACAGCTGGTATCCAAGGGTAACGGCCTATTATTATTATTATATCATCTGTATCTGTTAATCACCACAATTGCGGTTGTTCTAAAGTTGCTGTAATATCCAGACATGCTTATTAAAGACAGCCCTCTCCAAATACAAGTTGTTAACATGCCATTACATGTGACAACTTGTAACCTAGGCTGAGCCTACTTGAATGTTGATCTCTGTTGGCACACTTAAAACACCAAAGACAAAATGTCATTGTGTCTGCTTACAACCACATTATAATTTGTTTGGAAACCATTAATTATATTCATATAATGTTTTGAAAATTCCAACAAAATAACTCATTAGATTGATTGATTTGGTTTATTTGAATGTCCTCTGCCCAGCCCATATGGGGTTAACAAGACAAGCCTAACACGTGACACACCATAATACAATGTATGCTACCACAAAGAGGTGGACATTCCAAAACATTCACTTTCCTAAACAACTGTGTTGGATGCATTGTAGATCTGCCTTCATTGCTGTGTGTTTTCTATACATCTTGCCAAGACATTAGGCTCCATCTCCTCATTAAACATCCAGCTCAGAATATTGCCTTCAGACAACTAAATCAAACAAGGGTTCATATAATAATAATATATATTTAATTTATATAGCCCTTTTCTCGCACTCAACGCGCTTTACATAGGAGCACAACAGTCAACAAACAAAAGGAAAAATATACAGCCTAATATATACTTTGTTTGTTACAAGTTTAACAAGTCACCATATGGGTCAATTAAATAAACATCAAGATCACAAGAAATAATAGTAATAAATAATAAAAATAAACACTGCTTTTAAGGATACCTCTAAGATCTGTTAAACATATTGTATACATATAGTCCATAGAAAGCTGATAACTTATCCCCAACGTTGGTGACCCTAACAGTACTCCTCACCTCAACCTTACCATAAGATGTTTAAGGCCGATAAGGGAAGACAGACTACTCTTTGGCAACATGTGTGTGACTGATAGAGTGCTCATGCTATCCACATCAGCTTGACTCAGCCATGACCAGTGTGGGTCTCAGGTGGTGATTGTGTTGTAGATTAGCTCCAGGCTATGGGTGTCATGTCACATTTTGACTTCCTTTAACAGACTCACTCCCTCCCTTTACTCATTAGACAAATCTGAAAATCAGACACAAAATAACACAGAAAGATTGACTGTTTTGGTGTTAGTTTCACCAAACCTCGGCCCAGGGAAGCTGGAGCCAGGAGGGGGAGGGGGTAAGGGGGGGGGGGGGGTGGCCTGTGGGTAACGGCCTGCCGCCACAGATCCTGATGGGCTTTGGTAAGAGCCAGCTGTGTCCACGGAGGTGAGTCAGGTGTTGTCTGATTCAGAAGAACACTGACAGGATTAGGGGGAAGGGGAATCGCTAGGATAACCCAGGAACAGCCCACTTGTTTCCAGAAAATCTATTGTGTCATCATGGTGAGGCATGTATTTAGCATCCAAAGTCTCCCCATGGGACAAGTCAATGGAGGGAGGAAGAAACCACCACCGTGCCCATGGAAACCACCATTTGGTTATTACAGCGTGCTGACTTTGCTTTTAAACATGCGTATTGTCATTTCCCCAAGTCCAGTAACCTCTTGAGCCAATAGAAGGAGCTTTAAGTGCAGCAAGGAAGTGCCCTTAGATGTACAATCTTTTTTTTTTATTTAAACATTGTGAAGTAGTTGTGTATTTATTGTTTATACCAGAGGTCAACCCTTCAGATGGTTATCACACGAGGCTGCTGGCGCACCAAATGACCTGGAGCTGAGAAAGCTTTGTGCTCTGCTGCTGTAGCACACCACAGGTCTCTGGCCCAACATCTGAGGCCATGAGTGGGAGGCTTGGCGATGGCACATTTGGCTTTTACAGGATATGCGTGTGCCTTTTTATATTGATAGAAGGTTTTGCATAATCTTCATATAAAACCCCTTTATGGACACATGTTTTCCCATGTTTTGGAATGTATTCATCAGCCTAATACTCACATGCATGGAGAGCCGATTAGTTTCAGTTCACACGCACAACTCTGCCATAGTTAAGTGGTATGAGACAAGGCATTGCGTGATAACATGTTGGTCGAAAACCACTGTTTAGGGGGAAAAGACAGCTGTTAAGGTTTCCCACACTGACTCAGAAATACACAAGCTCATGCTTCCCGTAAAACCCGCTGGGAAATAAGTGGGACCTTCTCAACTGGAAAGAAGGGTGAAAATGAATATTCAACATAATATTGTAGAGCGGCATTTTCACTGAGCAGGGCGATCGTATAAGCATTAGTATTATTATTATTTTTTAACTTAGCATGTTTTGCCAAATTTTATAAAAAAATATTTGCGGTAATAGCAGTTACTAAAGCTAAAGTTACCTGGATCCCTGTAAAGTTGAACAGTTTAATACGTTGCTGAAGACTCACTTTTGTTGCATTGGCCTTTAACACAAGTTGAGACTTTGACACTCCTAACTTTTTTTTCATGTATCTTATATGTTATTTTGTATTGCATCGCACTTTGGTCAACTGATGTTGTTTTTAAATGTGCTATAGAAATAATTTTGACTTTGACTTTTGACTTGAGTCAACAACATCAGCAAACTATGAGGAGGTTCACACAATGAAGTTAGTGTGGTAAAAACTCCAACCTACCTTCCCTTTTCATGACTGCATCAATGAAAGGGTTGAGAGAGGAAACACTGCTGTTGCCGTGTCACGTTAACTATCACTGTATCATTCAAATCCAGTAAATTACTGTGGAACTGTGTCATCAGATATGCTGGAACTGTTCCTGGCAAATCAGGCTCAATCTAATTCCTGTTAGCTTATATATCATTGTCATTTACCTTTCACTTCCTGCCTCTCTACCTGCTCACTGGCCTTGTTTAAAGTCACTATTTGACAACTACAGTACATTTGTAAATTACTGTAAAATGTCCTTGTTTGTTGAGCTTGGTTGAGCAAGATCACTTCTGTGCGAACCTCCAGTAAACATTTCCTAGCACCCCCCCCTCTCTCTCTCTCTCTCTCTCTCTCTCTCTCTCTCTCTCTCTCTCTCTCTCTCTCTCTCTCTCTCTCTCTCTCTCTCTCTCTCTCTCTCTGTATCTCTCTCTATCACACACACATATGCATGTGTTTTCTGTTGACTAGAAACCTTTTGTAGAGTAGGGCTACTACTATGGTTTGTGGAGAGACATCATAAATTACATTTTGTTCATGCTTGTTGTTGCTCACACCGATTGTGCAACAACACCGCGGAGCATTGCTGTCAATTTACAAGGAAGAACAACTGATTACTAGTCACTACTGATTCGACCATTATTGGGAAATGATTTCACCATGTAAGCATTGCTCAGGTATACAGTGTGGGAAAGGTGGTTGAGAAAATAAGAGTTGCACACTTTAAGACTCTGCTTTTAATTGTACAAGTGAATAAACAAGCAGAACAGGTGAGATTCTTATGGTATTCATTACTTTTGTGTACAGTACCTAACCATGCAAAGCACCATGTGTGAAATCTACTATATCTCGTACACCTGATGATACCCATATTCATTCACCCTTATGTCAGAATTCACAGGTGTTTGTCCTTTTTAGTCAATTAGGAGGTTGCTTAGAAACCAATGATTGGTGCTTGATTGTGTGTGAAAGTAGGTGTTTAAAACCTGTTGTGACTTGTTGGGCACATGCAGCACTTAGCTATGCTCACTGGCTGCATATCACATGGAGTCTATATATAGCATGGCTGTCACAGCTGCCTTCTGGGAAGAGCTAAAAGCAAAACACAGTGCCATTAACTTGAACCTTTCACATCCACAAAGCTGTCCACAATGTTATTTGACAAGCACCATTATTCCAGTTAAGTGTGTGACCTTTTCGCCAGACCTCATACAACCTGTTCTGTTTTTTGTGTCTTTTTTAAATAGCCAATTTATTCTTATTTTCTTCATCTACCTTATGCACAGATCAGTGGTGGACGAGGTAGAAGGAGTTGCAACACCAAACTATAAGAATACTCCATTACATTTATTATTATTGTTATTATTATTATTATTATTATTATTATTATTATTATTATTATTATTATTATTATTATTATTATTATTAATATAATAATATTATATAATATATAATAATAATAATAATAATAATAATAATAATAATAATAATAATAATATAATAATAATAATAATAATAATAATAATAATAATAATAATAATAATAATAATAATAATAATAATAATAATAATAATAATAATAATAATAATATGCGAGTAGACCTTTAATTTACTAGTTGGCCATGGTGGAAATCATTTCATACAGTATTGGGTTGTAACATTTGTAATGATAAATCCTGTTTCACAAGGTTATCATGTGCTTTGTGTGTATTCCCTTAATCCGAATAAAGTCATAATGTGTCACATAAATGTTGCAGGGTAGAAGGAAAAAGTATCACCAGACAGAAACGCACAAGTGAAAAAGACGTAGTTCAAATGTTGAGGTAACAATAATGTATTCCAGTTACTTCCCACCACTGGTATAGATTGTCATCCCTTAAAAAAGATGTGTCCGCCTATCTCACTATAGCCCTGGCCTTTATCTTTTTGGCATTAGCCTACTATATATACTGCCAACACATTATTTGATTTAGATTTTTTTATGACCTGCTTTCTGGCATTGTTTGACATTAGCCCTGCCAGCAAATGACCAGCAAAACTCTTCAACTCTGGGCACAGCTCCAATATTTACATAGCATCACACAGTGACGGGGGCCGGTGCCCAGTTCTGCCCTTCTCAAGGTTCACGAGAGGAGGAGGAGCAAAGCATTTGGTTTGGCAACAGGAGAGGGATGATAAACCTCATTTTCAATGGAGGCTGATCTCTCTCCACCCCTCTCATTTTCCTGGCATAGCCCTGATGATACACTAATATGAGTGTATTGTGCTGTTGTGATATGTTGCAAACTGAAAGGGCAACGCGGGCCACTTACCAACATTTCAGTTGGTGTGACAGTAAACTGGGAGCACCAGCTCTGGCTATTTATGAGACACACATCACAAGGACTAGACCGGCAGCAGTAACATTTCGAAACCCTTATTCTTTCCAAATCGCATATAACTGACACAATGTTGCAACGACTATTTTGACACTCGCTACTAACATGCGAAAATGGAATACGGAAATGGAACGCTCCGGGACCGTGCCATTGGGTCAGTCCCTCGGGGTCATGGCTTTTTGAGGAAGAAGTTAAAGAAAGAAGTTCATTTCACAAACGTCGTCAGGGCTACCAGTGTGTCATCATATCCCATCATCAGAGTGCGTGTGGTTGCTAAGCACTACATGGCACCTTAACATTTACTGGAAAAGTTGAATTTCAAGTGTTTGAGGTTTTAGGGTCAGCTGATCCATAACATCTTATTTTTCACTTGTGTGGTTCTACAGACTTGCTGCCTTTCATTAGAAAGAAAAAACACGACATAATAATAATAATGATAACAAATGGTCTAAAGTGGCTATGAGGAACTTTCAGTTTTTGTGGATTCTAGCGGCCGCTTTGGACAAAAGGGGTAGTGTTTTTACAACGCAAGCTGTTGTTCCTGGGTTAGCATAATGGGTCAAAGGCATTAAGAGAAACTATCAATAAAATAGCATTATTTTAACTGATGGTCTCGTAACATGTCATTTATGATCATTATAGGAAAAACTTGACTGTTTAAAAAAAAATTAAAAAGTTCCTCAAAAGCCACCGAGGCCGACTAGATATTTCAGGAAGTTGCGTTTACAAACCAAGAAATATTCTATCACCTCACAAGTAAAACATTTTTCTTTTACATTTGGACAAAGCTTGGAAAGCAGCTTCCCCATTCCTACCAGCTTGTTTTGCTTCGCTAAGCTAATGGGTGCCTGCTCCAGCTACATAGTTACCGTCCAAACACAAGATTGGTATCAATCTTCTAATCTAACTCTTGGCAAGAAAGAAGATCTGCTTATTTCCCAAAATGTCAGACTGTGTCCCTGTTAGATTAGGAGAATGATAGATAGCACACAGACAGGTATCATTCTTTGTATCTAACTCTTTGCAAGAGAAAGGCATGTTTCACAAAACTTAATATATTTTACAACGTAGTAGGAGTATGTACTGAGCTCCCCTTAGGGTCACGGCGAGAATTTTTTTCTCTGGGGCTCCGTACATGTACAATCAAGAGGGCAACCATTGACACCCTAAAGGAGACCATCATGTGCAGGAGTCACCTGCACCTCTTTAATATTTGCATTAACTGAAATAAGTATGTGGGGTTTTACTATCACATACCACTCCAGTGTAAGCTTTTTTTTTACCTGTCTCTTTCCCACTGTTGGAAAGTGCAGCTCAAACTAAAGCATGCAGTGTCCAGATCATGATGAACTTCTGCCTCATGCATCCTTTAGATTGTGTCATGGCAGATAATGTGACTGATCTTATGCTGCCCGCCTATCTGGGGCCCGCTGGCCACCACTACCCGCCACCATCCGTTTATCAGTATCAAATGCTCGGAGACAGAGGGAGCAAATGACATAATCGGGATCGTCGAAATGGACTTTGATTTTCCACTGACTCCCAGAAATAGCTGGCTGATATCATTGCGCCAATGGTAATAAATCTGTCTATGCTATAACAGCGGATAGGCTGGGAAATGCTATTAACTGAGAACACCTTGTCTAAAATGCGCTCATGCGAAGGCGCCTGCTGCCAACACACGCACATGCACATGCACATGCCCTTGCACACACACACACACACACACACACACACACACGCGCGCACGCCGCACCACACAATACACACACATTCACAGACGAAAACACACTCAGGTGCATGAAAACAGATTTCATAGTACGCTGGTTCTCATTATGCTACAACATTACACTCATGAGCACATGCAAACACAGACTAGCACACTTCCTCTAAAACACTGTAGTAGTAACTTGATCCTGAGCTGTGCCAGTAAGCCTGACATTTCCGGATAGATTTAGTGTGTGCGTGCAACGTTCAAATGCTGGTTTTGTGGTTACCGTCAGATAAGAGCATTGATAGTGATGTGTGCCAGACAGTGATATTTCATTGGATCAGAGGGGATTTACCTGGAAGCCGCCTTGTAATTCTAGAGTTGGCAGATCATCATTGCAAGTTCTTTTTCTTTTCTCCCCTCAATGAGAAAGTCTTCATATCCCACATTGTGGGCCCTGACTCAGTCACAGATGTGTAAGGATAAACCCAGGGTGCATCAGTCACCCAGGAGAAAGCTTTGAACCCTAGCTATTCCCTCATTCAGTAAGTGATTCCGTGTGTGTGTGGTGTGTGTGTGTGTGTGTGTGTGTGTGTGTGTTGTGTGTGTGTGTGTGTGTGTGTGTGTGTGTGTGTGTGTGTGTGTGTGTGTGTGTGTGTGTGTGTGTGTGTGTGTGTGTGTGTGTGTGTGTGTGTGTGTGTGTGTGTGTGTGTGTGTGTGTGTGTGTGTGTGTGTGTGTGTGTGTGTGTGTGTGTGTGTGTGTGTGCGTGTGTGTGTGTGGCCTTCGATGACCTTGCACAAAATGACGTCATTGCAGACACAATGAAGTCGTACCAGGGGACTATAAACCGACTCCAACCTGAATGGGGCCTGTTGCAGGTGGTGCAGGTGCGTTCTTGTTTGGAGCTCTGCTAGTGTGGGACAATGGAGCGCTCTTTATTCTTTCCATGTCATCACCTGTGACCCGTTGTTCCTTTGCTTTTTAGATGGCTTTGAAGGAATATGCAGCTGCCTCATCAGCGTATACAGGTGAAACTTGAAAGGTGAAACAAAATATATTATATAACTCATTACATGCAAAGTGAGATATGTGAAGCCTTTGTTTGTTATAATTGTGATTATTATGGCTTACAGCTTGTGAAAACCCCAAATTCAAAATCTCAGAAAATTAGAATATTACATCAAATCAATAAAAAAAAATATTTTAAATACAGAAATGTCGGTCCTCTAGAAAGTATAATCATGCATATGTACTAAGTACTTGGTTTGGGCCCCTTTTGCACAAATTATTGCCTCAATGCGGGGTGGCATGGACGCTATCAGCCTGTGGCACTGCTGAGGTGTTATGGAAGCCCAGGTTGCTTTGATAGAGGCCTTCAGCTCGTCTATGTTGTTGGGTCTGGTGTGTCTCATCTGCCTCTTGACAATACTCCATAGTTTCTCTATTGGGTTCAGGTCAGGAGAGTTGTCTGGCCAATTAACACAGTAATACCATGGTCAGTCAACCAGTTACTTGTGGTTTTGGCACTGTGGACAGGTGTCAAGTCTTGCTGGAAAAAGTAATTCAGCATCTCCATAAAGCTTGTCAACAGACAGGAGCATGAAGTGCTCTAAAATCTCCTGGTAGACAGCTGTGGTGACTTTGGACTTGATAACACAGTGGACCAACACCATCAGATGACATGGTGCCTCAAATCATCATGACTGTGAAACTTGACAGTGGTCTTCAAGCCCCTTGGATTTTGTGCCCCTCCACTAGACTGTGGAACCTTGATTTCCAAATGAAACGCAACATTTAATTTGGATCAGTGATGATTTGAGGTATCATGTCATCTGCTGCTGTTGGTCCACTGTGTTATCAAGTCCAAAGTGACCACAGCCATCTACCAGAAGATTTTTGAGCACTTCATGCTTCTGTCTGTTGACAAGCTTTATGGTGATGACAATTTCCATTTCCAGCTAGACTTGGCACCTGCCCACAGTACCATAAACCACTGGTAACTGGTTGACTGTTCATGGTCTTACTGTGCATGAATGGCCAGACAACTCTCATGACCTGAACTCCATAGAGAAACTATGGACTATTGTCAAGAGGAAGATGATACACACCAGACCCAACAATACAGACGAGCTGAAGGCCACTATCAAAGCAACATGGGCTTCCATAACACCTCAGCAGTGCCACAGACTGATAGCATCCATGCCATGCCGCATTGAGGCAAGAATTTGTGCAAAAGGGGCCCAAACAAAGTACTTAGTACGTATGCATGATTATACTTTCTAGAGGGCCGACATTTCTGTATTTAAAAACATTTTTTTATTGATTTTATGTAATATTCTAATTTTCTGAGATTTTGAATTTGGGGTTTTTATAAACTGTAAGCCATAATAATCACAATTATAACAAATAAAGGCTTCACATATCTCACTTTGCATGTAATGAGTCTATATAATATATTATTTTCACCTTTAAGTTGAATTACTGAAATAAATGAACTTTTGCACGATATTCAATTTTTCGAGTTTCACCTGTATGTGCATTTTTTCTTCTTCTTTACAGCTCTGTACTCTTTGTGCGGTCAATGTACGGCCATCTGCAGTAACTCCTACAGTCCGAGGATTGTGACCTATGCAAAAAAGCAACCCACTGCCCCTCAGAGGCCTAATGGGATGGGTGTGAGAGGGTGGGTGGGGGGCGTCTCCATAGCCCCTTCTACATATTTCAGATTCTTATTGCACACTCCACACACATGAGCTTAATGGGACTCTTTTACTTTAAATCTGACCCTTAAACGTCTTTTTCATTAATTTCTGAGAGCAACTAAGCCATCAATCTCTCAATGAAAGAATTATAGTGCTGCCATAAAGCGTCCTGGATGAGATGAGCAGTGCAGATGCCTCTCTCTCTCTCATCTTCATCCTTCTCTCTCTCTCTTCTCTCTCTCTCTCCCCTCTCTCTCTCTCTCTCTCTCTCTCTCCTCTCCTCTCTCTCCCTCTCTCTCTCTCTCTCTCTCTCTCCTCTCTCTCTCTCTCTTCTCTCTCTCTTCTCTCCTTCTCTCTCCTCTCTCCTCTCTATTTTCAGGCATTTCCTTTTGTCCCCTTCTAGCTGGGCACTCCCTGTACGCAGGAAATTCTTTTGGAGCCCCTCCAAAACCACGGCCTCCTTTTTTCCCTCTTTTTCCCGGTCTTAGCTAGAAATCTTGGAAAGGGTGGTACACTCTGTCCCAGCCTTCAGTCCGCGAGTAAACAAACAACAGGGCCTGTTCCAGAAATCACTCCAGGAATCCCAAATCCAGATCCAGGGTTTCTCATGGTGCAACGCAGCATACACACATGATTATTAAGCTACACAATGAGCTGCCAATGGTCAAGAAATAATAATATGATGTTCAGACACCCAATTAATAAGGCACGAGAGATAGATGTGTAGTTTTAAGACTGCGTTCAAACACTACCAGGTTTCCAGAAGAGGTAGAGTCCCCATCCACAGTTCAATGAATGTGCAGAAAGAAATCCCACAACAAAAAAAACTGGGACAAACAACCTTCTGTCTTGTTCACACCGTTATGCCAGAAGCTCTGCATCAGCCAGCTCCACACCAACAACAATGTTGTTCACAAAATAAGTAAAGCTGATTCTTCCTTCCGGTATATGGATTTCATGTGGCACTAAAGGAAGAAATGCTAAGATTTTAACGTAAGGTACTGTAGCTGCATGATTTCCTCAGTTGTAAACACAGAATGCCAGTAACTGGAATTAGTGTATCTGCTCAATCTTTTCCTTTTATTGGCTTTTATTGCACCTAAACGTTTGTATAGTTGGGTCATAAATCTGAGTGTGTTCCTTTTTTTAACTATGGGAGATCATGGGACAATGCCTGTTTGTTATGACATTTCCTTGAAATTGTCATTTATAGGTCACTGTGTCACCTATATAACTAGGTCTGATTTGGAGAGGAAACTGTAGCAGTAAAAGTAATAGCCTTCTAGGCGAATTACATTTGAGTGAGGAGGGATAAAGGATGTCTCGTTTCAAACACAGGCCTAGACTCATCCATTCACTAAAGAAAAAGGATCAGGCAAACCCATCTGCCTTGTTTTTCACCACTATAATGCTTTGAGAATGGCTGGCATTATTCCAAATAAAATCTGGCATAGATCATAATTTTATTTCTATCTCTCCAGCAAGTTTTAATTAGATAGTTTTGCAGGAGTTGGCATGCGAGCATGTTTTAAACTCACACAAGTTAATTAAATCAATAAATCATAGCTATATTCCACATTCCGACGGTATTGTACTCAATGCACCCAACAACACTCGACTTTTCTCTGCTTTTCTCACTTGCTGCTGTTGTAACCTCACACACACCACACCAACACACACACACAACACCACACAACACACACACACACACACACACACACACACACACCACACACACACACACACACACACACACACACACACACACACACACACACACCACACACACACAGCAAAGCCTGGCTTACGCACAGAACTGAGATGCTGTGATATATGCAGCAGATATGGTGTTCGCAGCGTTCTATCAGCGCGTGTCAGGCGGAAAACAAGACAGAGAGAGAGAGGGACATAGATGGACAGAGAGATAGCAGGAGCTGGGGGGGAGGGAGGCAGAGACTTTGTTGTGGCTCTTTTATAACTCCCCTTCTCAGAAATCCTGCCCCGGGGATGGATTCCGCATCTCCTCGACAGAGCAGGAGATTCCTGTCGTGATCTTAGCAGGATTTTATTTTTTCCAGTAAAAGTAACAATGCATCTGTTAACACAGCACCTGAACTGTACACACACACACACACCTAGAACACCAGCAACACACACTATCTGAAAAGACTTTTGAGCATGAGCTGAGCTTGGCTCCAGGGTGCCTGTGTTATTATCTATTTGCATAAACATGACGGCGATGTGATTGGATGCTGGTTTTCTGGAACAACTTTTGACAGCTCATCTCGATAATTCACACAACAGACATTTTTGAACACCAAATGGTTCACTTCAAAGCACCAACCCTTCTATTAAGACTTATTGATATGCACAACTGAAAACCTGTTGAAGGGGATTCTGCACAGCTACAGTATGTATTGGCTTTAGAGGAAATGCCCACCAGTCTGTGTGGCAATCATGTTTGCATGACAGTCCCTGCGTTCCAAATCACATACTCTTTCTTTTTACTACACTACATACTAAAGTACAGAAGAATTTTAGGGCCACAGGAGTGAAAAAAAAAACAGACAAGGAATATTTATTTTTCATTATGTCATTATGAAATGTCAAGAATAATAATGAATACTCCAAAATACTATTGGAGTTAGTGGGGCATTTATGTATTTTTAGGATTCTACAATTGACGTGCATATATTGGGACATGCTAAATCTTTTTCTGGCTTACTAAATAGTAGGGAAGTATGGGGATTGGAATGCAGGGAGTGTGTTTTTTTGTGTGCGCACCAATGTCTTTGTGTTAAACATTCCATAGCAGAAAGAGCCCCTCTCATGCCAGCTGAGGTAGCTGAGGTCAGGTCCGTCCACCATGGGGTGCTACCCTGAGAGGCAGGGGGAGGCCTCCAGCTCTTCTGGGAAACAGTCTAGGCCTAATTGGAGCCTGACTGGTCTCACATGTCTCCACTTACCGGAGGATCCCGCTGCCTGGCCTATGAGAGCTGCTGTAGTGGCCCAGGCCTTTCCCACCTCATCAGCATAACCACAGAGGAACCAATTCACCCGAGCACAAGGCCTGAAATGACAGTGTGACTGAAATTGGTGTGGTCTGGCTGGGGTGTTTCAGTGCAGTGACGTCAGGTAGACTTATAACAACCGGCTGTGTTGCTTTATATGGTGTCTTTCAAAGGAATATGTGTCTATAATTAATCCTTTTAGTTACAGTGTGTTCCAGGGATGTCCTTTCTACACAGTACATGCACCCTCCTTCTTTTGTTCCCTCTCAAGTCACTCTTGGTCAGGATTGATGAAACCTCCCCTCCTACTGTATAAATGAAACTCTATCTACTGTGGAACGTGTTATATTATACAGTATGATATAACACGTTACACTTCTCACGCGCACACAAACCTCAACCACACAAAACAAGCCGTAGGTGCACCCTGTCTCTTGGCGGGCCTACTTTCTACTTACTAACGCTGCAGCGTGAAATACGAGAAGTGAAGAACAGAGCAGATGGTGAAAAACAAAGACTTCCCTGCTTCTGCTGCTTCACCACCACATATTCTCGAAAAACATTTCTTAGTTATTTTCTTTTAGCCGTGGCAACGTGCCTCTCATTTCCCATCAGTCATGGCCGTCTCCTTGGCCCTGCTCTGTCCTTCTCAAACACATCGTTATCATCCTGTTTTACAGCCGTGGTGCAACAAAAAAATAGTTTGAATGCAGTTGTGCAAAAATGATTAGGTACAATTTGCCAGCCACTTTTTGCAACAAAGATCACGTTCATTTACTATCAGAATGCACAGAAAGAATGCAGGGAATCTTGTTTAGCAAACATCTTGCTATTATGTCACATCTGGAACAAATTCTTTCATAATTTCAAATTCTTTCATAATTTGTAACCCACATCGCCCCCCCAAAGCTTTGCAGGCTGTGGCAGAAAAATATCATACCAATAAGCATGGGCTTTGGGTATCATTTGTTTTTGTTGATTTGTATCTTTTAAAAAGGAATTACGTGAGATGTTCTGCCTTTTGCTACTAAAAAAAAAACTCAAAACATGTCCCAACTTGAGCAAACTCAGGTATTCAGCTTTAAACCTCAAGACAGAAATGTAGGGTCGGTGTGCAATTCAGCATTTACTGCAAACTGTTCAACTGGACTGTGGCTGATACTGAAAGTACCCTATTTGTCTAGCTAAAATGTGTATAGCTTTAAATGGAAAGTCTCCTCTGTGTTACTGAACAAATTGTATGACATTTTGTGCAGACTGATTGGCCTGTAATAGAAAAGCATTTGAGTCAAATGGTACAATAATGTTTTCCCCCCCCCCAAAAAGAAATTGTGATTTTTATTCTGTGAAAGGTGCTATACTACAGGGTTCTTGGCAAAAGATGCAATTATGTTGTCCAAGCATCACTTACTGTAGTGTTAGAACAGCGAGTGTATTCATGTTTTTCTCAATGAGAGATGTTCAAATGTCCATGGCACAGCGAGTACGGAATCACAATGATCCAGATAGGTAAGATTGAAGTCATGTTTGATGTCATCATAGTCATTGAATAAAAGCTAGAATATCCCAGTTACAGAAATCTAGAGATGTATGAGTTTTTTTCCAATTGTATTTTATTTACAAGCATCATGCCTGTTCCATTGAAAAAGACATTTCTATTGATTGCTTTTCCAGGCACCATTTAATATGATACACATTCACTTGTTAAATATCGACCTTTCCCTGCTCACTCAGCATTCTGCACCACACATACTTTAAGAGTGAGCTTGTGGAAATGTATGAAATGTTATGAAGCTGTAAATATAGGCTGGATTTAAACAGATTGTGTTGTTACAGAGGACAAATTGGTTGAAGTAGTGCAAACTCTGAACGTTGTGTGTTGTTGATACTGTTGATACTGTTGACCACCATGTGCTTTTACAGAGGCTGCATGACATTGGCTTTGATCATTCTGCATGTAGCTGGTTTAGGGATTATCTCTCTGATAGACAGCAGTCAGTTAAACTCGGAAGATACCAATCTGAGTTTTTAACTGTTACAAATGGTGTCCCACAGGGCTCAATTTTAGGTCCAGTTCTCTCTAATTTATATAAATAACATTGTTTCATCGCTAAAAAACTGTCACGCCCATCTATACGCGGACGACACTGTACTGTATTGCATTTCCGATTCGGTGCACCAATCTATTCAGAACCTACAAAGCTCTTTTAACACCCTGCAGGACTGTCTAGTGGACCTCAGGCTGGTTCTAAATACAGACAAAACCAAATATATGTGTTTCTCCAGAGCAAGAACTACAAATTTGAATGATTTTAATATTTTTACAAAGAATGGATTTTTAATTGGAAGAGTCACAGAGTACAAATATCTCGGCATCTGGTTAGATGATAAACTCACTTTTCATTTTCATATAAAAAATCTTGTTTATCAACTACGACAAAAAAATGGCTATTTTTATAGGAACAAAACCACCTTCCCTTTATTTAGTAGGAAAAGGATTATTGAAGCAGTTTTCATGTCTGTCCTTGATTACGGTGATGTGGTTTACCGGCATGCATCACATTTGTGTCTTAAACTCCTGGACTCTGTTTTTCACTCTGCTTTAAGGTTCATCACAGGAGATGCTTATGACACTCACCATTGTCTTTTAAATGAAAAGGTTGGGTGGTCCTCCCTTAAAGAGAGACGTGACGCACATTGGCACATTTTTATTTACAAAGCCTTTACTGGGAAGCTTCCTCGTTATTTAACAGAAATGCTGCAAATTTCAGATGGGCTTTATCAGACCCGCTCCACTGACATGCTTATGCTTTATGTCCCACAAGCCCAGTCTGAGCTGGGAAAGACAGCTTTTAGCTTCAGTGCCCCTGACTCCTGGAACAACTTACAGCAACAAATTAAACTAAATAACTTCATATCCTTTAACCAATTTAAACAAACTATCTTAAATCTGCCAAACTCTACCTGTAACTGTTTTAATTAGGCTATATTGTACTTTCACCCATTTCATTTTAATTGCTGCCACTCTTCACCACTATGTAAATGTTTCAATTGTTTTTCTCTTCACCTGTTGTTGTGTATTTGATGTATTGGCATTGAATATTGTTTATGTATTGTTGTTTTTCCTTTGAATTTGTTTGATCTCGACGTCATTGTAAATGAGGGTCACCCCTCAATTGGTCTCTCGAGGATAAATAAAAGTTAAATAAATAAAAATAAATAGTTTCATTACAAAGAGGGAGAGATTAAATGTCAAGGGCTGCCCTCAATTGGAAGAAGTACTTAGTATTCATAGACATACAGCAGGGTGTCTAATTACCAATTGATTTGGCAACACTGTATAGGCAACACACACATGCACATTCAACTTCCAACTCACCCCTTAACTCAGTTTGCCGCTTCAGTCCTGATCACATGCTGCCCCCTGCTGGAGTGATGTATAACTGTAGCGTGAGAACATGTTAACCATAGATAGTATGGTTAACATGCAGTTGTGTAAAAAGATATTCCCAGCCAGTGTTGTGACAAACCTGTCTTTTATTTCAGCTTAATTAAATGGTAGAATGATAGAAACCTCAAATCAAACATTGTAGAACAGGACAACAAAAGAAAAATGGCACAAACTAATAGGAAAAAAATACCCACTATACATGTAAGTATGTACAACTTTTGATAAATAAACCAATACTGTCTAAAATGATGATTGTTTTGCATTTTTTTCCTTATTTCTTCTAGGTAAGATGAAGAGGAAAACAGAAGCGGCTGGGAGTGAGGACGAGGTAAGAGAGTAGACAACTGTATACAAGAGTAGAAAAAGACAACTGCTTGATGCACAGCTCGGGCTGCTTTCTTTTAGAAATAGTACCTCAATGCTAGTTTTTGCTATTTGACAAGATGACATGTCACTGCCTTAAGCGTGACCAATCAGCCAACGTGAACTGCAACCTTGGGTTTCCCACAGCGCATTCCTCATACTACAAATAGTAGCTTTGTTTCTTTTTACATTTCATCCTGAGACAAGGGGAGGGGCAGCACTTTCCCAGGCATAGCTTCAATGGACAAAAACATATTTATTTGTGACGCTTTAAAACCTCTACAACAATAAGTCATATTATGTATTATACATAAACAACCTTGAAGCACACAGCATTTTACAAGGATTATTGAAATTGGGATGTAGGCGGAAAATGAAATTGATGCAATTTGTTTCACCACTAATAAGAAACCATCTAGGAAAAAGTTTTTGTAAAGGGCAAAAAACCAAAAGATTAGGTGTCAACTATTAGAAGAAAACTTTGTAATTTACTGTCGCTAACCAGCAGCTTTTTTCTCATTACATTTTATCTAGAGCGCCAGGCACTGTGCAGCAGTAGAAGTAATTAACACATTGCTTTTTCTATGATACAGATAGAAAACAAAAAAAGGGGCCACGAGTTCCACTTTCCAGACATTATCAAAAAGAAGCCCAGGTTGAAAAACACACGTCTCTCTTTACAAAGACACCAATACCCAGGATGCATCTCTCCAGGACTTTCAGGAAATGAACAGCGAGAGCTCCGATCCAACGCTGAGAAACCTGTCCAGATAAAGCAGACACCCTCACCTGCAGTCTGTGCGTCCCCCATGCTGCCACTTCACATTCACAAACAAAACTGTTCAGTCTGGAAAGCAGGTAAGGCTTTACATTCTTCACCTGGCCGTCCTGTCTGTGTGAACTGGATCTACGTCGACTCAACACTGACGAGGGAAGTTTCCGAACACCGTAACAATCTCCTGAGAGGCAACTTCTTTTTAGGCCGATACATTTTTCATCAGACCCTCCCTCCCACCCGCCCCCCCTGTAGTTTCTGTTGAACTGTTCTGTTAACATTAGCAAAACAAAGACTCCAGAGGAATTGACAGTAAAAGCTGTAAAAATAGACACATATTACACTAACATATTAAAGCACGTCAGAAAAATTTCATTAGCCAGAAATATTTTTGGTTGGGGTGCCACACTCGGTCAGACCTGCTGAGTTTTAACGAGGTGTGCTACTCGGGGAACGCATCGAGTGTATGCATGTTGTGTATGCGTGTAATGTATGTGTTGGAATTGTGTGTGTGTGTTTTATTTAAGCATCTTCAAAAGGGGATTTTGCCGACTAACACAGCAGGATTCCCTTGCAGACAGAGAGCGCACACACACACAAAGCAGAGAGAGAGAGAGAGAGATAGATAGAGAGAGAGAGAGAGAGAGAGAGAGAGAGAGAGAGAGAGAGAGAGAGAGAGAGAGAGAGAGAGAGTTCAGACAGGAGGTTAGAGGAAGCTTTGACCCTGACTCTTAATCTAGAAACCCCCAGCATGCTTCCTGTTTCTCTGGCCTGTAAAAAGTCCCAAAGACAGAGGAGTTTTGTATCCAAGAGAAAGCCGCTTGAGAGGGTCTGCTGTGGCCTCTGTCCCGGGCCAGACAGGGTGAGCAGATAACCAGACCCCCACCACCCCACCCCCACTCTGTCAAGTGCATCATGGGATACGCTGAGTAGCTCTAGTGCCTCTTCATGGACGACACCTTCTTCTTCCTGGCTGCCAGCATTTCATAAAAGGGGTCCCTGCTGATGGCCGCTCTGTGGGAAGAGAGGCAGAGGGAAATGTCAGTGAGGAAAGCTTAATGGAATAACAGTGATTTACTTACGCATTACATGTGGTGCATTTGCATGTAATAAGGGAACATTCTTACAAGTGTGTGGGTTGGTGTTTTAAAAGTCAACTGCTATTTTAAAAATAACACTCTGGTTTAACCGACCACTTACTTGGACGAACCGCTCGGCATAATAATCAGTTTTCTCTTTTATGTTTTATAACTGGAACATTTTCCAAACTGTGCTGATCACAAAATGACCTTATTTACCAAACACTAGAGTGATTGGCATCTGCAGCAGGAAATTGCTTTTGTGGACAGCGTGAACATCAGTTTAAGGTCTACTCAAAAAGAGTAATTCAGATATGTTTGGGTGATAAACAGTAAAAAGTCTGTCAAACTGAAAAAGATTAAATATAATCCTATTCAACTTTAACTCAAGGAGGCACAGAGACGTGATGCAAAGATGCTGCAGCATGCTGTGGGGTTTGCCACAACACGAGTGAAACACGGTACTCTTTCTTGGATTCATAACTCACATCTGAAAGCTACACTTTCTAAGAAAATAACTATCAATAAGGGGTCGGGCGGTATACCAGTGTCAACACCGTCACTGGTTTTTAAGCACAACAACAGCGGCGGATACGTCTTATTTTCACACGTGTTGCCTCTCGCTTTGTTGTGTTAACCTAACACGAACTATTCAGCGTATTTTCGCAGGTCGATTCGATAGCTACGTTGGTAATTATGTTATGTTTAAGTCTCGTAGCAGCTGTGTTTTTAAATATGGGGGGCATGAGGTTTGAGTTGGTCCGGTTGGTCAGGATAATCCCTCCCCCAGCCCCTGACGTAGGTGGGTCGCATTTCCAGACCAGCTCAAACCTGGGGCTGCCTGGTTTGAACCGGGCACTAGCTCCGAACTAGCCCAAGTTTGCGTCAGTGGGAAAGGGGGTAAAACATACACTGTTTCACCCAATGCCTTTAAGATGCAAGGGGGAAAAAAGCATTTACTTGATGCTGTTCATCCATTCCTCTTTCTCCTCAGCAGTGGGTGCAGAGATGCGGTAGAAGGTGTGGTTGCCCTCGACAACGCGTCCGTCAGCCTCCGTCTTGCAGGCTTTGATCACCTGGTCCTTGTTGTCAGGGATGAACAGCTCAAAGGAGTTCTGCAGGAGTGGAGGCGATGAGGTTAGACATGAGACAAGTGCTATAAACTATTAGGACATGTAGGTCTGGAATCATTCTTTAATACACACACGCACACACACGCACGTATATATCCCAGTATTCCATTTTCTAAATTGCTAACACAAGAGAAAGTCCTTGAGTGTAATTCTCCGGCCAGCTCTGACTGTGTGTGAACTCTGACAGAAGCTGTAGAGGGAGCAGTGCTTACAGGCTTCTTATCCTCCACCTCCTTGATGCTCAGGTTCTCCAGTGGGATGATTCCTCGGGCTCTTTGTCCTGGAGACACATTTTCAACTATCAGTATCTTACAGAGAAGAGCAGAGAACAAGCCTGTGATGAAGCAAGCTGTACTCACCGTGGTGTACTCAAAGTAGTAGAGACAGTTGTCTGTGAGGATGAACCACCTCCTCTTCCAGGTTTTAACTCGTCCCCCTGTTGGAGCAAACAGCCGGGGTCAGAGACAGGCTCAGAGACACATAGAGACAGAAACACGCACCCAAGCACCAGGTGGAGCAGCAGACAGACAGACAGACGGATGTATGGGCAGACGGACAGATGACGGCTCTTTTTACCTACAACCCCCCCAGCTATTCACCCTGATCCACCAAGCGCTCACCATCACCACAGCAGCACGACCTATGTCTCAAACTTTTTCCTTTAACTTTGTAACCATTTATTCCTCTTTCCTTTTTTTTATTGACTTTTAAAACGTTAAGCTACTGGGGCCACTTTACAGTTAAATCTCCCAATTGAAGATAAATGCCACAGGGAAATGAATGGGGAGTCGCTGTGAAGATGCTTTACAATGAAGCTAATTGTCTCTTGGTGTGTCTGGAAACTCTCCTCCACTTGCTGACTCTGAGTAATACGTCTGGAAAGCCAGGATCAATAGATAGGAGTCGCTAATCAATTAGCTTTGCGCTTGCTGCAACTTAATGAACTACCACCCAAATGAAGTTACTAGCAGACAGTTATCTTTAATGACTGTATCATGTAAGGCTGAATGTGGAAAGAGAGGGGGGGAGGACTGATAGTTGAGTTCTCTTTAAAACCCAGTGGGCGCTCTCTGGTTAACTCTAGTTGGTTTGTAGCTGACCCTCTGACCACCATTGTCACCCATACTTCCTGTGAGGGGAAACCTGATCCCAGTAGCAGATAGCTAGCCTTGCTACGGGGAGGATGGGATGCCAACAAAACTCCTCTATAGGCATCTCAGACTTGAATGTCCTGTTTCTGGCTTTGTTAAGCAGTGTCCAGTGACTAAGGGGTGAGGGGGGGGGAGGGCAGCGTTGTTATTAAACATGACATGAAGGCCTAAGCCTTGTCTAGACCAGGCTATCCCACCACCAATGTTAGTAAGAAGCCGCATGGAGAAACCCGTCTACCAGGATAGAGGAGGCTTTGAGGTTGTTTGTATACAGACACGTAGAACACACTCGTATCATCATATAGCAGTATTGCACTGTATATATGATCTCCCATCATATCAAAAGACAATCATGACAGGTGAAACTCTTCAGTTGTTCTAATCTACAGACACCATGGACAACGCTTCACTGTGACAGGCGGAGAGATGGAGAGAGCGCACCTCGCCACGTCTCAACACGGCGCGTTGCAACAGACAAAGCAGACAAACAGAAAAAACACAGGCGCGATGGCCGGCGGCACCACAGTTGATTGGGTTGGTTGAAGATCGCCATTTTGGTTTGGTGGTCATGTCAGTTCAAGAAAGAGGAGCAGACCTCATCCAGGGCAAGAATGTCTGGGACGAGGCGGCTCTTTGCACTGTGGACGGAGCTAGCCCGGAGTGGAGCTGAGTGGAGGGAGGCACCCATGCAAGACGGGACTGTGGGAGGCTGGGCCAGTAGAGGTTAAGAGGGAGCAGGCTTTCTTTTAAATCATAAATTGATGTTTTTTATGGTTCCTTTGGGAATTATTCATAATGTTTTTTTTGTGTGTATGTGTGTGTGAGTGCAAAAAGTAATTCTAATCCCATTTAATGACCACCTTTTGTACTAACACAAGGGCTCTTACTTAGTAATTAATAGTAACGATGCATTAATTAGGAATGCACAAACTACAAACCATGTGCACTTTCTAACACTCTTTTGCCCACGCTTATCTCCCACAGTTTGGTCCAGTCCGGTCTAGCTTGCCACATCGGGGCTGCCACTGCTAACACTGTTACCCTTCAGATCCATTTTACAGCATTAGGATAAGGAGAGCATAGCCACTTTGTTTAAAAAAGGTGCAGTATCCCTTTCCATACAACCAAAGAGCAAAAACACATTAAAAAACCAATGGGTCAAAGGGGTTCATGATAAATTTGGAGAGTCAAGCTCAAGTCGTTTGATGTATGGAAAAAGAGGGATGATGCAGCTTCCAAAAAAAAAAGATCAAAGAGACTGGCCACCACAGCATACAGAGAGAAGAGGGGTCGAGCTGCTGTAGAGTGGTCAACCACCCACACAGATCAAAGAGTGAGACAGAAAAACCACTGGCTCAATGACAGACTGAACAGACAGACATCTGAAGTTCTAATGAGTCGATGGAGGAGACAAGAAATGAATAAAACATATATAAAAAATAACCTTTGGGGCACGTTTGCAAAAAAAATATATATATATGGAGGAGGAAATCAATGGCGGACCACCAAAAAGCACCTGAGAGCGGAGAGATGGACTAGCGTTTGGGAAAGAGCAGGTGTACATACCTCCTGAGGAAAGACAACAGCCAAAATCATGGGATACAAACAAACAAACGAAGAGGAAAAGAAAAGAAAAAACAAAAAACAAATTAAATGATAAGGAATTATTGCACCACAGTCCTGTTTTATCTGGTTTCATGAAGGAGCTTCGATGCATTGCTTTACAGCTTAAATGTTTTATCTTTAGAAGACTTTCCCTTTGTTCCAAATCACTTACTCCCCTACTATTTAGTATGCCATAAAAAGATTTAGGATGTCCCAATAGATGCACGTCAAATGTAGTATGCTGAAAATACATAAATGCCCCAGTAACTCTAATAGCATTTTGGAGTATTCGTCTTTATTCCTGACATTTCTCGACATAATGATAGAAAACACTTCCTTATCTGATTATTTTTCTCTCCTGTGGCCCTACAACTCTTCTGTACTTTAGGATGTAGTGTAGTAGAAAGAAAAGAGTGTGATTTGGAACACAGGGTTTATAATGAGGGACAATATTTTATACCTGCTATTGTAACAAAATTCCACAAGGGGGAGTTAGACTCAATGTCACAACTTCTGTAAAGCACTACATTTTAGATCACCACCAATTGGGTCTAATGTCTATTATATCCAACTAAATAACCCTCCACCCTGATTGTTTCACTAAAATGGAACAATTTGGAGTACTTTGAGAGAGAGGGAGAGAGTAATTATTCACTCCGTCTGTGAAGTCTGTTGTAATGATGCACAGCGATTGAAAGACATTCATGCTTTTTTTTTTTTTTTTTAAATGAATTGTATTGTGAATCAGTACGACAGAGAGGGAGATCTCAAGAGGGGACAGAGGGTGAAGGCTTCAGGGTCCAGTGCTGTGCTTTTTCTGCTTGTTGAGCCATTGTGACCAATAAAAAGTAGCAGTAGACAAACGTCCTGTGAAACTTTCTTAATGATACAGGTACAGTTCCTGTGTCTGACTCTGAACACATGTTTAAACGGCCAGGACAAAACGGCCCTTCAATTGAATTTGGGTTAAGAAAAAGGGAAAAAAGGAATCAGAACAGAAACACAGATGCATTCTTTATTATTACAATGTTCTAAGACCTGCTTAAAGTCATTATATGTGCGTGTCAGTGAATGAATATGCCCTGCTTTTAATAATTGAAAAGGCCTCCACATGTTGTGGCTGATCTCAATTCATACTTTCATAATACATGAAAGTGGGCATACATGTCTTCAGAAGTCTTGGGGTCGAGTGTGTACACATACACCTTTCACACACTCTCACACTGGTTATTGACCACAGGGGAGACATTGGTTATCACCTTACTGAGACTGATTTTTAGCCTTTAATGTGCGCTGCTATGAACAACACAAAAGAAATCTGTCATAGCACAGCTGCACTGGTGAGAGCGCCATTATTTTTGGTGACACATAGTCCAAATAACTGTGTTCATATATTTTCAGTGTCACTCACCCAGTTTTAGCAGCCAGCCCTCTCTGTCTGGGTTGAAGAAAGTGTGTGTCAGGTCGTTGCCGTCGTCCTCTGGGATTTTGAAAGGCTCGTTCTTGATGCTGTCGTACAGATTCTACCAGAAAGAAATGAAGCAATGAATGCAAAGGCAAGGCAAGGCAAGTTTATTTCTATAGCACAATTCAGACACAAGGTCATTCAAAGTGCTTTACAGGGGCAAGATTAAAATACATAATACACATTAGAAAAGCGAATGAATAGAAATAAAACATTTAAAAGCTAAAGAGAGAGCAGGTTTGGAGAGTAGAACAAGGAGGAGCAAACGGACCCTGAGCAGGTCTTCAGGTAAGTCTCCTCCATCGTTGATTCCTCTGTTCATGGTGATGAAGCGCTCCACAGAAGGCTTGTCCTTCACGTTTGGGTTGTGGAGGCTGGTGTTAAGCATGATGATGGCAAACGACAGGATGTAACAGGTGTCTGTAACACACACACACACACACACACACACACACCACACACACACACAACACAACGAGGGGGAGAGGGATGAGCTTTGTTAGAAAGAGGTTGTTGTTTGACATAAACCGCTGGCAATGTTTAATGTCGTATTTAAATATGAATGTAAATTAACCGAGCTGAAAGGACTGCACTTAGGGGACCACAGTCCAAACAGAAAAGAAACAGATAGCCAAAGCTTTGATAGCGAAGAGAGTGGGTTGGAGTGAAATGCTCCGTGTGGGCAGCTAAGTATGCAGGTTTTTCTGGACGTGCCCTCTGTGTGCGTGTGTGTGTGCATGTGTTTGTTTGTGTGTGTGTGTGTGTGTGTGTGTGTGTGTGTGTGTGTGTGTGTGTGTGTGTGTGTGTGTGTGTGTGTGTGTGTGTGTGTGTGTGTGTGTGTGCTCTAAAAGACTACATGGTCAGCACACGGCTGATGCAGCAGCACTTTATACAGCCCGTTAGACTGTTGAGAAGTCCCCATGCATTATTCACATCCATCTGCAACCATGTTAGAGGCAGTGGGCTGTCTGCTTTGGGCATTATTTCCCAAAAGCCAGACACTCTTCCATAACACAGTTATCCTCAGCAGACATTGTGTCTGCTGAATAAAACAGTTTAGATACGATCTCATTGGATGTGCCATCAGATCTTGGTGCAATATGGGAAATGAAGTGCTTTTAACGATTTAAAAAACAAAGTTAAGAGTTATTACTATTATTCTAATTAGGAATTTGAATTAGATTAAACAGTTTTCATCAATATCACTGATTAAATGAGTCCATCGATTATTAGATTAACTCAATAAAATTAAACCCTAAATGTGGCTCACATCTGTCATGGAGTTTTTTTATCAATTAAGGTAAAGTAATTGTGTTCCTTGTTCCACAGCTCACACATGTACAGCTCTTTGGCTGGGCGTGGCAGCCTACCTGTGGACTGGAAAACCCCAGGGTTGCATTGGCAGTATCGCTGAGCGAAGGCCTCCATCATGCGGTCGATCTTCTGAGCTTCACCCGGAAGCCGAAAACTCCACAGGAACTGTCTGTCAGGGGACACGGTTCGGTTATCAGCCAATGACATTCACTTTGAAGAAGCTAAATGAGCTCTTGTAAAAAAATAAAAAGGCATGAGACTGAAACTGACATCTGGATCTTCACAAATTGCAAATAAGCTAGAAATGTGGAGCAAACTTAAATGAGTTTGGTTAGACTGACTATGTAACAGAGAGATCACGCCGTCTTACCTTAAGGCCTGCACCAGGTTGAGGTCTGTGAACTCATGAAGCTCCACAAAGGCATGGAGGACTTCGATATTGAAATCATCTCTATGGGAGAAAACATTTGGAACATTTATGGCTGGTATATATTTAAAAACCAAGACAAAATAAACAAAAAATTATGGCTGCAACTAACAATCTTCAAGCCGCCACAAAATACATGCTCTCCAAGCCATGTCAATAGACTATGGAGGTACTAAATCAGTGGAGTTCCCTTTAAATGATACCGAACATTGATCACAATAATTTTTGATTCATTAGTTTTCTGCAGATAGTCTATTCGATAAATGCATTTATTGTTTTGGTTGGGTCAAAACTCTTTGTTAAAAAGGCAGGTTGCTGCACCATTAGAAACACAGACCCAAGGAACATGTCACACATGGTCTTAAGGTTTGTGAAAGCCAGTCGTATCCCTTTTATTTCTCATCTTATCTAGTTCATGACATCATCCTCGACCTTCGTGCCCTTCAAAGTAAATGATCTCCCCTGTGAGATCATGGCCGTTGACTGTGAGTCATATCCAGTCACAACTGGTCCCAGTGGACGAGTGACCAATCATGATAACAACCAAACAGCATGAGCTCCATTCTCTGGTTTGAAGCTCACAGACCACACCCTGACTGTAACACTGCCTGCCCCACAGTCCCACAGCAGTTAATACTCTAACACATCAGGCTCTAGTACTAATTTCCTGTATTATATGTTTAGAGTAACACGGATG
The DNA here is from genome assembly GCA_026122265.1 of Ammodytes dubius. Taxonomy (NCBI): domain Eukaryota; kingdom Metazoa; phylum Chordata; class Actinopteri; order Uranoscopiformes; family Ammodytidae; genus Ammodytes; species Ammodytes dubius. Next base: position 25,369,582 of record CM047521.1, on the reverse strand, counting down.
GTCTCGGCTAGTGAGTGAAATCCTTCATTCCTACAAACACGTGCATTCCCGACTGGTGAGTCTCTCGATGGTGTTACTCATGAATGAGTAAGATAATCAGAGGCAGATGGAGTGCTATTGAGTAACGGACATCGTCTTAAGAGGACGGTCGAAATGTGGAACCAATAAAATGGAGTTTGGAAACGGATGGGTGTGGGTCTGACCAAGAGGAAGCGCAGCAATATGGAAACTATGCACTCTACTATCTGACGCTTTTATAAGCCGCAAGAATGGGTCAATGATGATAGAGAGAATGAGAGGGAGAAGGTTAGATGGAAGAAATAAGAACATTAAGTGAAGATGTAACCTGACCTCTCTCCAAGGTAATCTCCGATGGCTGTTTTGTTGAGGCCCTCGCCCTTGTAGAGGAACTGAGAGATGTCGTCGCTGGTATTCTTCAGCAAGTCATTCTCAATCAGGAAGCGGATCCCCTGAGAGAGAGACAGAGACAGAGTCCCAGGTTACATCCTGCTGGTGACAGCACAAGAGGGAAATCACATGTCTCAAGAACCTCAACAGTTACTTCCACTTCCACCTACCTTTTTGGGGTCCATGTTAAATTTCTTTCGGCCCATGGCCACCTGTTTATTCCTCTGCATATTTTTCCTGAAACAAAAGTGCAAGTTGTTTATTTAATTGTTTTCGATGTGAACTGAATAATGTACACATGGAATCAAAATTCATGCAAATCTAACAAATCGATGATCCATGATGGTCCATGATGGTATTAATGTGACAAGGCTCGAGCCATCACAGTAAATGAATTCACTTCATTTTCTTAAAGTATCTTCCCCATTAACATTGTCCTTTGTTTAGCAGAGGCCAGACTTTCCACCCCCTCGACCGTGATGACAAAGTGTTGATATAGTCAACAGGGTTCAACATAACTTTTTTTTCCTACTGGCCCGCCGGGCCAGTGGATCCGAGTTTTACTGGCCCCTTGTATATTTTCACTGGCCCTGCACACACTTTTTTTTTATTCATAATTTAGTGTCAATAATTATAATACCTGTATTAGAAAAATAACCAGATCTAAAGGGAATATCTATACTGTAACAGTATAGATATTCCCTTTAGATTTGGTTATTTTTCTTTTAGTTAATTATATGAAATGTTGATAGTGCTCATACACATAATATAAAACCAGGCAAACATATTGAATTAGAAGCCTACAACTGAAAGTATGTTGAAAGAGTGGGCCAGTATTTTAAAGTCCAGTAGTTTGATGGTTGGTTTTATTCTTGAATTTGGGAGGTTTAATGAATAGTTCACCTGCAGAAGTCATGTTCAAACATTAAAAAAAAAAAAAGAGATGAAGGTCTGATCATTCTTTGTGGTGTGGTAGGCTGTTTTTATTACTTTCTCTATATGCATTAGGGATGTGAATGTGTCGACCGAATGACCGGTTTTCCACTTGCGCTCAAGTTGACTTTAAAAATAGAATAGAAATCCGAAAATCAGTGGGTTATGCCGTTTTTTTAATGGTAGATTTCACCGTGTATGCGAGCGCGCTGCAGGAGTGTCACTTCTCCATGAAGTGTCAGCTTCACATAAGAGTCCGGTGTGGGACCATTTTTTCAAACTATTGATAAAAAACAATGCAGTGCAAAATATGCAGCATAAGTTAAACGCTCGTCTAAGACTATGACGTTAAATCACTAGAAACACACAATGCCTTCGTCCGATCACAGCAGCGTTTCACCGTGTGATCTCGCCAGCGAGTGAGTGAGCCGCCGCGCAGAAGAACTGTGGTTTGTGGCTAAAATAATAACCGGGGATATTCTCCCGGTTAGCGATTTCAATGGGAAAGACTTCCGCGATCTGATTGAATGTCTCGAGCCTGAAAACACAGTGCCAAACTGCGCGACGAACTGTACAGTGAGCGGAGTCCCTCCGTTCGTTTCTGTCTACAACCGACACAATCACCGGAGACGCATTCACAGCGTTTAAATAACGCCTCTCATTTGTATTACCATTGGGGCTTGGATGCAAATACTGTAACATTACGGCGGCAGATAAAGGAAAAGCGCAGTTATCATTTTCTGCACCTCAACCTCTGCTGTGGGAAGAAAGAAAGGGGGCAAAGCAAGTCGATTGATTTGTCGACTCGCAGGCGGACAGTAGGCAGCTCTGCCAACGGAGCGAGAGACTGTCAAAACGCCCACGCATCGGTTGTCCTCTGGCCTTTCATTAAAAAATATATTTTATATTAGGTTTATTATATTGAGTCTTAAATAAACACTGCTTTCATTCCGACTCTCAACGCGCATAATATTTCAATGAACCATGATATAGTCTACAAAAAGATACTGAACTGTGATTGGCCAGTCACTGGCCCGGGCGGGACAGTGACTGGCCAATCAACTTGCCCTGCATATGATTTTACTGGCCCCGGGCCATCGGGCTATACGTTATGTCGAACCCTGGTCAATGCATATGGTAACGGTCTGATTTCTCAGGCCTTGAGTTATACAGGGGGTCAAAGTGTGTTTCCAAGTGTCAGCCATCACCGTGGCTACATTACCATCCCCATACGGCTTTGAGGGCGGCTGTGGCGAAGTGGGTAGGGAGCTCGCCTCTGGTGTGCAGGGTCGGAGGTTCGATCCCCCGTCTCCCCGCCACATGTCGAAGTGTCCCTGGGCAAGACACTGAACCCCTAATTGCTCCCGATAGTTAGCTTAGTTAGCTTAGCACCCTAGTGCTAAGCCTACCCTGCGTGGTAGCTGCTGCTATCGGTGTATGAATGTGTGTGTGACTGGGTGAATGTGTACAAAAACAATGTAAAGCGCTTTGAGTCTGTGACAAACGGAGATATAGCGCTATACAAGTCCATTTACCATTTTACCATTGAGGTCACTACTTATCCCCACTGTTTCACTCACGTCAGCATTCCTTGGGCTTTTTGTCTGACAAAGCCCCACACTCACTTGTGACAGCAGTATCATGTACTTTCAACCATAAATGGAAACTTCGATCACAAGCAAAAATGCTGTAATCCTTAATGGTCTTTAGAAGCAGCAGAGAGTGCTTAAGGATTATTCAGTATTTGATGGGATCCCTATCCACTAGAGTAGACCAAACTCTAGCACTCCACCCCCCCTGGGAACATCCATTGTCTGCTTCTGCCCGTACACACCCACTGCATTATTCAAGGAGGCCTCCCGTCATGGGTGTGTGCCTCCTGAAACATTTAAACTGTCTTAAAAGCATAGCCAATTTAGGGAGCGTGTTTGCTGTGATGGGGATGACCCGACTTGGCCATCCAACATGAATAATTGACAGCTTCATTTGCTAATTTAATAGATGTCAAACAGCAGGAAAATGTAGGCAAAACAGAAAAGGGGGGAATGTGTGTGTGTGTGTGTGTGTGTAGGGGGAATACTGGATCCCATGTTCTTACCTCTCCTCAGTGGAACCCAGGTTCTCTATCTCACTGGTCACTTCTGCTATCTCATCCTTGAGCCGCTGCAGAAAGGACAGAACTGTTAGGCTTAAATCAAATCAAAACAAATAGACATTTGCCTCAGTGGGCATTACATTTCCATACAGTACGACACCCCGCCCTTTGACCCTAAACTCGGCTGAGAAAAAACTCCCGGTAAAAAAAATATTTTTTTTTAGAAACCTCAGGGAGAGTTGACAGAGTAAGGGATCCCTCTCCCAGGACGGACATAGATGTCGTAAGTAGAGAAAATCAGGCTTACAATGCGATGAGTATGACGCTATGGAGATCAATGAATCGTCACTCTACTTGTTTCCCATGTGTGGAAGGATGTGACCGACACAAATAACATACAAATATTTTCATTTAAAAGAACACGCACACAACAGGGTCTATTAAACAGTGTTGAGGGAGAGGCCATCAACTTTGAATCATCTCTGTTTGCCAGTAAGCCAGGTGGGGTGGCCTTTTATCACATACAGTAAATACTCACATCTGAGCCATTAGCTCAACAAAGTGAGTGAGTAGTGTCTAAAAAGTGATAGTTACTATCCATAGCTTAAAGGTGGAGTCATAATTCTGGAGAACGCTTGTTATCAAAATCACTTCGTCAAAATGAGTGAATATCTCCTCACGATCCGCTACCTGTCCATACTGTGCGGGCGCACAAAAAACAAACAAACAGTGTTAATACATAGCTTAGGCTCTGTAAATGGGCAATGTTGCTAGCTATGGTGGGCCCTCTTTGTTTACATACCCCTTTACAGAGCCTAGGATGTGTATTAACACCAGCATTTCTTTCAGGGCACACACACAGGTATGGACCAAGCCCCAACCTCAGCGATTTTTACCAGCATCCAATAAGGAAGTAAAGGCCAGGACACACAGTCCGACTACCCGAAAATGGTGACTGCCGATTCAGGGAGCTCCAGTCTTCCCGTCGCGGCCGAAAAAGTGCAAAGAACACACCAAAACGACTGCTGATTTTCCGTACGCTCTGCGCTTGCGCGGGACGTAATGTCTCCATAACAGTAGGCGGCGCTAATCTGTATTGTGGCCCGAAAAAATACGGAAGCCGGAAATGATGGGACGGCTCTCTAGACGATAAACATAGATATAAAAACGTATTTATATTTATGGACCATAAAGAGCACCATTTTTAGCAGAGAGTGTCGAGCATGGTGTCGGGCAGTCAACAAGGGTTGATGCATGTGAGTACTCGCTGAACGAAACAAACAAACACATCAAAACGATGGCTAACTGTTGTTAGCTGTTTGTGCTACCCACCTCACTTCCGGGCTTCACTGATTCGCTAGCCCTCCACAAATCAAATTGCTCAAACTGAAAGACTGTCCGCCGCCGATTGTTCAATCGGCTCAAAAGAAGCCCGACGACATAAACTACGACCGATTTCACGGCACACACCAAACAGATTCGTGTCTCCGTCCCCTCGAAACTCTACGACGGCGATTATCGGGCCGGTGTGTCCTGGCCTTTACACACATTGTAGTACCTTCCGGTGGCCACTGGGGGTGGCACCAGGACTGAGCAATTTTTCTTTGACTCACTTGTTAGACAGGCCGTTTTCACAGTCTTATTAAACCTATTTACAGCCTTGTCAAAAAAAACATTCTAGTCTGTATGTATAGGTCATATCTCCATGACAACACTGAGGGAGGTGAATTTTTTTTCTAGCAGGCTAGTTTTTATTCTTTTAGAGGTTAAAATGTATTGGCGCGATCTCGAGTGACAGCTCTCCGCCCGTTGTCCCTCACTTTGCCTCAGAGGTATATGTCAGCTCGACGGGCGTATCTCCCTCCCCCCGACGTGACGTCGATTCCCTTTTTCGGCAAGAGGAGTGAGGCGGAGTAAAAATCTCACAAAATGGCGACGCGCATAAACCAGGATTATTGGATGCCGTGTGAATAACTGAGGTCAGCCCGGATGCTACATCCATTTTAATATACTATCTATGGTATGACCAGGAAGCGGCTCGTGAGGAGTTATTCATTCATTTTGACAAAAAGTGATTTTTAACAACAAGCCTTCCTTTAAACAAGCACATACTGTATGTTGTCATGTGTTTGCTCTTCACAACACTCCTCTCATACTGAAGTTGATAAGGTTGAGGACATTCTCTGTTAACCTCAATACAAACTGAGTAAGAAAACACACAAGTGGATTATTGTGTGGCGACTTTGCTGTGATTAGTGGCTTTTGAGGCAGATTTAGTCGACAGGCCAGGCCCTTTGGTGCCAGACTGACGCAGTAAGGGCAGTGCAGAGAATGAAGGATGGAGAGGGTGGCGTCAGCTTGATGAAAGCGTGGAATAATACGCCGTAGCATAAGAGGAGTACTGTCCACAGACAGAGCTTACTACTGATGATGACGTCACATAGAGCGGCGTCATGATTCAATAAATGCAGTCTATGGGGTTAACCTTCCTGTGCCTGCAGTATCATTTACTCATGCATAATACCAACTCACTATAGGCTAAACCACAAAGGGAACATCTGTGTTTTCAAGGGGCCTGCGCAAACACATTCCTAAGATGCTTGCCTCCGAAAACAAAGGCCTTGCTCATACAGGACAGCGGCTGTTTGTGGTGGCGGGGGGCCGTGCAGGACCAGCATAAACTAGTGGGAGTCCAGGAGGAGAGGATGGGGGAGGGGCAGCGATGGTTTGCCCTGGCCAATAAAAGAGAGGTTGTCTCATCACACCTCCAATATTTGCCTGTTAGGTCCAGTGTTGGTTGGACATTTGGAGGCGGGCTCTCTCTGTCACTCTTGTGTGTTATTTGCTGAAGGAGCTGGTTATTGTGTGACAGAGCTGACGCCTAAATGATCAGCTGTGCTCTAGACTAGTGTTAAGGCCACACGCACCCTGCGTTCCAAATCACATACTTTTTCTTTTTACTACACTACATACATACTAAAGTAAAGAAGAGATTTAGGGCCACAGGAGGGGGAAAATATCAGATAAGGAAGCTTTTTTTTTTTTTTTTCATTATGTCGAGAAATGTCAAGAATAAAGGCGATTACTCTAAAATGCTTTTGGAGTTATTGAGGCATTTATGTATTTTCAGCATACTACAATTGACGTGCATGTAATTTGGGACATCCTTAATCTTTTGCTGGCATACTAAATAGTAGGGAAGTATGGGGATTGGAATGGGATGATCAGGGGCCGTGAACAGGAATCAAACCACTGTAGGGAAATTGGGCCGAGCTGATTTGAATTCCGGCTCTCTTTTGGAAATCAGAGAGTACATCAGGGATATTCTGCTGGCTGTGTGAGCGCATGTGAGCATAATCCCATTTGATCTGTATGCAGAATCATTTGCTTGCTTTCATTAAAATACGTTTATATTTATATTAAAAACCTCATTCTGCATGTAAGATAAAACCACCCATTGGAGATAACTTCTATCTTTCTTGACACGTGTGGAGAGCACAAATGGCTAAACAATAAACAGAAATGGTTTTGCAAAGGCGGTGAGAACTTGGCAGGAAATACCTCACATTCCACGTGGGGTCAAATATTTTAAAGGACTCCTTTGGACGGAGGTAAATGTCTGACCAAATAGCAGAGCAGTTTCAGTCATAGCTGAAGGCAGGGGGAGTGAGCCAAATGTCTGGACCTTGCAAGTAAAAAAATTGAAGATTCTCTTGCCCCCTTGAACCTCTCGAAATCTTAAGCCTGGTCATGTTAATGTGCACATCACTTAAATAATTCATTACGATTAGCTCGACTCTCATGTAAAATTCAACGGTGTCCAAACAGCACATTTTACAGACAGTTACCGCACCCTAAAATGTGTTGCAATAGGGGGATTATTGTTTCCCCCTTTAATATGTAATGGGAAATTCCTGCAAAAATTGTATTTGAAAATAAGAGTGTTTCTCTCACTTTGTCTACAAGAGGGAGCATGTCAGTAAGTTAAACTCATTGGAATGTCTTTTTAGATGTTCAATATATATATATTTTTTTTTAAAGATATGTTTTGGCATTTCTATGCTTTATTGATAGTGTAGAGACAGAGTTGAAATGGGGCAAAGAGGGGAGTGACATGCAGAGAACGACCGCGGGCTGGAATTGAACCCGGGTCCGCTGCTGGCCGAGGCCCATGGAGGGGACGCCCTACCAACTGAGCTAAGGGCGCCCCCGATATTTAATATTTCTACATGAACATAAGAACAGCCAACAGATCCTATTCCATGTTTACTTGAATGTCCTCCAGCAGCTCCTGCTTGCGCCGGCGGATGTTCTCCAGCTCCTGCTGCTCCTCCGGGGTGAGGTCGTCCGGCACTGTGGAGAGACACGAGAAGATTCAGGGTTAGGACAGAGCTGTCTGAAATATAGAGCACGTTTATCCTTTCCTAATGCATATATCCCCTAATGCATGGCCCTGTGGGTATCTCAGTGCACACATATAATATCATATCATTTTAAGTAGTTCCTAGTTTTACCGAGTGCACGGGGAAAGGGATGTGGAGATTATTATAGAGAAGAATATGCAATGATATTCGGAAAGAAGTTTCTCAGAAGCATACTGTATGTGGTCAGAGGGGAGAATGATCAGGCAGAGAGCAAAACACTGCAAATTTAAAACATCCACACCAGCAAGTAGACAAAGCCTGCGTTGGCCACGTGTGCTTTGAAGAGGGGTTGACTAAATGAAACAGCTCAGGTCAGCCCATTGTGACAGGTCTCAGAGCAGTGCCAGTCCTGCTGTCACTCAAGCTTTAGGCAGTTTGAATTAAATTTTTGCTGAGGACTGACTGACTGACACCACTAGTCCAAGCAGTATCTCATTATTTTCTCAAAATCAGTAGGCCTATATGTCAAAGAAGTAGTCTTGTATCAGCACTACTTAATAATATGCTTAAAAGGCAGCAATAAGTGATAACTTAATTCAAATTGTTTAATAATAAACAACCTACATAGTAGTTATATAAATGTCATTTTTGTTTCATTTCTAAAACACATTTGTGTTGCGTAGAGGGAACAGATTGAATTAAAATACCATAGATCGTACTGTATGATACTGTTAGGTTAACAATGCTAACATAAATATTGGTCAAGGAAATGATAAGTTGGCAGTAATGTAAACTTAAGTAGTTGAAAGCATCACCAAAAAATTAAGGTAATTTAATAACTTAATATGTTTTTAATATCAGTAATCTCTCTAGTCTATATCAAAATCTGATGCTTTTTTGATTTTTTCAAGACATTTCCATATAGGGATTTTTGAAGTGACACCTTAAACAAATCAAAACCCGTCTTCCTATGCTACTAGTATACCACCAATGACCTGGAAAAATGTCCTCTTTTCTCTCTTGACTTTTCTCGACTGTCCTTACTGAAAACACACATTTAATAATTGGTCCAATAGAATCCTCAGATATCACAGAGGTAAAAATTCACAACTTCATGTGAGCGGCTAAACTGTGAACAGTGTACATTCAGAAAGATGTCAGTGGAGTGAAGGTTACCATAGCTAAACAAAATGGCACTGCAATCAAAATGAAGCAAGAAGGAGACCAGCCTTCCAAAAAATTATGGAGCCTCATTGTCCTATGAGACACACACACTAACATACCCAGCTTACCAATTTGCAAACATCAGCTTATTTAATTCATAAAATATTGCTGCATGATGTAGTAATAACCAAAGGTATGCTAAGCTTAAAAAATGTTAATGCAAAATACCCATATCATTCACTGGAATGTCTGCTAATATAATATTCGCAGACATGAAATAATATCAAATATTCATCAAAGTCCCAAAGCAAGACATAGCAGGGGATCCAAAACAAAGCAATGTTGTCCGTCTTCCTTTCGTATGCAGGTTATCCATGGAAAGCATGGTCAGCTCTGCGACTGCCCTCCTGACATGTCACACAGTTCCCTCGAGAGCAGCTCGTACTAGGCAAGACACAAATACTTTGATACAGACAGTGGTGGACAAAAAGTTACATGCACGTACACTCGCAAAAGACTGTGTCATGGGCGTCTCCTTGCTTTCAATGAGCGCCCGATCGACTGAGTTAATGTCACGCTGAGTAAACCCAGAGCAGGGCCCAATGCATTCAACAAGCACAAACAAGAATGACAGAGAGGAGGAACCAGCTTGGAGAAGGAAGGTCTATTGCTCTTTCTGGAAGTATGATGTCAGGTTGGGCGGCTGGCTGGACGTTGAAATGAGCCACACACCACCACACCAAACAGGACAGAGGGATCCACAACACAACACAAGCCACAGCATTTCCCGGCAGAGGGACACCACAAAGTGAAGGACTGAGTGACATGAGAGGAGCTGCCTGGGGAGAGGACTATAATTTAAAGGATAAGACAGAGAGAAACAAGAGCAAAGCATTGCAATCACTTTGAGGATGAAAATAGTATCAACACGCGTGCCTCCTTCAAGAGCACAGCAGAGAAGCTTGTAGAAAATCTATCCCTGTGTTCCAAATTACGTACTTTTTATTTTTTACTACACTACACACTAAAGTACAGAAGAGTATTAGGGCCACGTGAGAGAGAAACAAAATCAGATAATTAAGTTTTTTTTTTCATTACGTTTTTGAGAAATGTCAGTAATAAAGGCGAATACTCCAAAATGCTATTGAAGTTAGTGGGGCATTTATGTATTTTCAGCATACTACAATTGACCTGCATGTATTGGGACATCCTAAATCTTTTTTCTGGCATACTAAATAGTAGTAGAGAAGTATGGGTATTGGAATGCAGGGTGACACCGTGTATCTTAGGCCACCGGTATGGCACATTCATAATGACACCTGGTTCCTCCAATTCAACAGCAGGATTTTGACCCAAAAAGGGCCAAGTTTGTCTCAAGTCACTCCCATGATTATTCAAGGAGCCAATCAGGTACACACATCACTGCCTTCCCCGACACCCAGAATAATAATAACATAATGGAATGGAAAGGCCCCACCCATGTTTGTGCCAGAGTTCTGGGCAGAAAGTGGAGGGGGAAACCCCTCCACTTAGGTAACTGCTGAGAGCTGCTTGTTTCCCTCGTGTCTGGCGGTTTTTCAGCAAACCTACGCACTGGTTAGGCAAATGAAAAGAGAGTGTCATCAGATACAGACAGGAAATGAAAGAAAGACAAGAAGACAGACAAGGCTAATAAGGCAAAGCAAGAGGGATGGAGTGTCTCTCTTTCTTAAAGGAATCAAATTGGTTTTATTTGAAGCGTTTTGCCTCACTCTCCGACTCAAGAAAAGGTGACAGAAACCGTTCCTTTAACTGCTCATGCATTTTTGATATAGAAATGGGAAAAAGTCTCTCATCCAGGTTAGCTTAGCTCAAACACTGGTAGTCATGGGGAGCAGGTCAAAAGATAAACGTTACAACATCACTATTGATGGGACTTTATTTACCACGTTATGTTGCGCTTTATATTTTTACATGTTGTGTCATTTAAAAATGAAATACATACTGGAAGGAAACCAGGAAGTGCCTGTGACGGTCACGTATGTATTTCATTCTTAAATGACATAACTTAAAAAACATGCAGAAAATGTTGTTGTACAAAATGAAATAAAGATGTTTAACTGACTTTATTCAATATCTAGAACATCTTTTTTTAAAACAGATGGAAATAATAAATACAATAAATAAACACACATAATTATTTAGATATTGTCAAATGCGCATATTTTTGTGCATGAGTATTGTTTTATTGTAAGTACCTGCAGTGTCTCAGACTTCTTAAAGTTTGAAGAATAAATGGAATGAAACTGGATCTTTCTGGCTCCATTTTCCCAACATGCCCTACTCCTCATCTGCCCTGTCTAGGGTTGCAAAATTCCGGGAATTTTCAAAGTTGGAAACTTTCCATGGGAATTAACGGGAATTTATGGGAATTAAAGGGAATTTTGGGAATTAACGGGAATAAACGGGAATTTACTAAATGTAAAGCCACCCAAATGCACTAAATTCTCCTAACTATGTTATTTCAGTCCAGGCAAACGTTCTAGACTGTAAAAAGCAGTTTTTTCAACTAAGTTTTAATATATTTATGAATATTTAATTTCAAATCAGATTTTTTTTTAAGTTTATTGAGACACCCAACTTGATATCATATATTGATTTTTACTAGACCAGGTTTACAGAGGCTTAAACTGTGATTTTACATATAGTTGGGGACAATGTATTTTAGCATAAACTTGACTAAAACAACCAGATTTTATGCAAGTACACTTGGCAACTTGCACTTAGCACACATCCTACTGCAGGGGTACTGAGGCCATGCCCCCTACATGCTCTGTGCATTCCTCCATCACATGGGGGGCATTTGACTTCATTTATTGTATGGTTGGGTTCAGACAGATGACTAATATTTAACTCAACATTCATCTTTTTGTTGTTCAGTGAAATTATTGATTGTTCATAAAATAATCAAAACTTGATAAAGTTCTTCTTACAAATAAATCTGTTCAAATGTAATGTTTTTTAATTGTATTATTTTGCATGGATGTCTGCCTATGACCAAACATAGTGTTTAAATGTTTAGATTTATGTTTGGATGTGAAAAAAAAATAATTTAAATGACCGACATTTAGTTAATTCCTATAATTTCCAATTTTGAATATTCCCAAAATTCCCGAGCGAAAGTTCCTGTGGAAAGTTTCCGGAAACTTTCCGGTAATTTACCGGAAACTTTCCACCCCTTTGCAACCCTAGCCCTGTCTATACCTGACTTCAGAAGCATTGGGCCTCTAAAGCAATAATACTGGGGGCCAGCCTGTTCACGCTGCTGAAAGAGAAACACAGGCCGCCCACAGCTTCACTGCTTGAGGGAGTCACGCCGCTTGGAAAACGGCTCGTTCAGGGGAATCACATGCACATGGAGGCGTGCTCATAGACCGAGGTATATTCACATAGGAGCACTGGCCTAACACCCACGCACCAATGTTCCCCGCTGTGTCTGCCACTGTGATGCAGCTCTGCAACTTGAGTTTTCAGCTCTCAGCATTAACACACAGTGGAACTGTCCAGACAGTGATGTTAACCAAAGACACTATCAGGAAACAAGGCAGGAAACGTATAGTAGCAAGAATATTTGATGTATTACAAGAAAAGGAATAAACAACTATTTGAAACATGGAATTTGAATAGTTATACAAAGTCTTTAACTGATTGCTAAAGACCAATGTGGTGGAAAGTGATTGAGAAATGTGAAAGTGTGGAGAGCATTTGATGATGATAATGAAAACCATCCGCATGTTAAGGTGTAGACTCTAGTGCTCTTTTGGCTAAATATAATCTGAGCTTTGTCCTACAGTGTCATGGCCCTCATTACAAGTGCTATTTAACCTACATTCTTGACACGAAAAACCCAATACGTTCGCTTTTGAGTATAACCACGGTGCCAACTCTTGGTTCATCCCTATCCCATCAACAAGTACACACTCTTCCTGTTTAGCACAAACATTTATAACTCTAAAGCCCATACAACAAGGATACTTGTACTGTGTTAGTTATAATATGTGGTTCTTTCTAGATGGGTGAAGCAGTTTTTAGCGAGGGCTGGGTCAGTGGAGAGAGCGCTCTGTGACATCAAGGGAGTTACCAATAATAGCTCCCTCTCCCACAGCGGCAGAGCCCACTAATACACATCCTGATTGCCATCCTGCCATAAGAGGCAGACGCCTCATTTCCACCCAGATCACTGAAGAACTCTCCTTGAAAAATAAGGAAATTACAATTCTGAGAGCCCCCCCCCCCCACTCCCTGCAGATGTGACCTAATTTAGGGAGCTCCTCTCAATGACAGGGACTTTTTAAAGTATTAACTTAATAGGGTCCTCACCTAGAGACTACTGGACAGAGACACAAAGTACACACAAATGTGAACTTAAAGGTAGAGTCAGTGATTCTGGACAATGCTTGTTGTCGAAATCCCTTTATGTCTAAATCAGTGTTCCGTGCTGGAATACGGATGGCGTGCTCACAGTAGCCAAATGTTCTAGACTTTAGTATGCAAATGAGCTAGGGCACGGAACAGATGGCCTAGTGCGAGTGCGCCCTTATTCTGTTTTAGCCAAAGATCCTCAGTTTTCTCTATCCCTCCTCCCCCTGTTCTTTAAGGCTGTTATAGTATATTGTTGTGACAGTTTTGAACTTTGATCAAATGCACCCTCAACCCCCCTATAGGCTCCAGTCAATCCACCCTAGCCTAAACCAATAAGAGCGCTATAGCTGTTACAAGTAGCAGTTCACTTCATGATGATGGCTTAATGCATTCAGCACCAAAACATATGCAAGAACAATCGATTATGTGAGCTGGGGTGGACAAAAACACACACACAGGCATACACACACCAGCAAGTACACAAAGGTCTATTGAAACGGCTTTTAGCAATCTGATGGTCTATGTTGTTTTCTGCTTGAACGGCTCATCCAGTAATCTCTGATCCGAGACGAATCTCATTACTACGGTAAATCCGAAGGGGCTCTCCCTCATATTTCACACACACAACACACACACACACACACACACACACACACACACACACACACACACACACACACACACACACACACACACAACACCACCACACACACACACACACCTTTTGACAAAGTGAAGCAGGGGGCTGTGAAGGAATGCCAGTCTTTAAAAGGGCACCGGCCCAAAATAACTTGTTCACCTCCATCATACTCATCCATTGTTGCCACAGACACAAACAAAACCCAAACCAGACAGAAAGTGATCAAAGAGCCACACAGCATCCCACCTGCCCTGGCCCGAGGGTAGGAGTAGGTGAAAGGGGGAATAGAAAGAGGACAGTTGACAGGAGAAGGGGAGAAGGGGACCTGTGTTTGGCCGGGGAGGCGTTGGATGCCTAATGGCAGGAGAACACAGACTCTAAATGGTGGGACGATCATAGCTCTCCCTTTGTGTCTGCATGGGGACATTCCTCACAAAGGCCCGGCACAGGGACTCAGGGCTCAGGCATCCTTGGCTTAAAGGTAGAGTCAGCCATTCTGGAAGAAAGATTGTTGTTGTCTCCTCCAGATCTGCTAACTGTCTGTACAGGGTGTGCGCTGGAAAAAAAATCCAGTGGTTATACACAGCCTATATGCCCGTAAACCGACATGTTGCTAGCTATGGTGGCACTGGGCCCCCCTTTGTTTATTTAGCCTTTGTTTATATACCAGTTTACAGAGCCTAGGCTGTGTGTCAACATCATTATTTTCCAGCACACATCCAGGTAGCACTTTGTGAGGAGATAATCACTGATTTTGACTAAAAAATGATTTTGACAACACACATTCTCCAGGATGGCTGACTCCACCTTTAACGTTTGTGTCCACAGACTTGTCATTTTATTTGATGGTTATTGTCCCAGCTTCCAGAAACCACATGTGTGTGCATCTCATTCAGCATAAAGTGAAAATCCCAAAAGTCTGACTTTTTACATCCTTGGTCATAAGATCTTTTGCCTCTTGGTTAACTTTTACTGTTCAGATATATGATCTTAGAAGAGTCAAACAAATAAACTCGTAGTTTCTACCAGCCCGAGAGACACTACTCAACCCCACTGACAGAGCAGTACAGTCACTGTCCAGTATGCACTGACCTGCTGCTCCAGCACTCAATCATCTCAAGTGTGAGTCAGCAGAGTCTATCAAGCAGCCCTAAGTCACCACAACACAACACAAACACAACACAACACAACACAACCCCAACACAACGACAACAAACACAACACAACACACACACACAACACAACACAACAGGCTGGAGAAAACAACAGAGCGCCAGCACACATCGACAGTCAAAACACCAACTTTTTGCTTTCGCTGACTTATTTCCAATATGGTGTTGTCTGTGGTGGACAGAGTTCAATGCAAACTGACCAAAGTCCTACATGACAGCAAGTAGTATACCAGCTGCACAAACAGACCTGTTGGAAAACACCACAAGATCAATGTTCCTAATAAACACATGTGCTACATCGTCATCAAATGGAAGCGCTGCTAACCTGTATACGAGAAATCCTGTGAGTTTGTGTTTCTTTTGCTGAGGGCTCCTCTTCACTCTCTCCACTGCACTTTCTCTCCTCCTTGGTATGATGGAATAAAAAGAGCCTGTTCCTTGTTCTGTCAACTCCTGTGGCTTAACACTGGCCAGCCCGACGTCCACATGACAAGGGAAGGACCCTGCTCCTCCAGCCGGGGAGAGAGAGATACTGCCCCGTCTTCTCAACTGCTCAGCACAGCTATGAGCTCCCAGCATGCTCCCAGCACACTGACACAGTCCATTAGGGGAAAAGAGCCTTACTCACTACCTCACTTCCCTCCCTCCCTTTCTGTCTCCTCTCTATCTATCCCTCTCTCTCTCCATCTTCTGTCACTACCATTGACATGGAGGCTCCACCCAGTGGTCATTCCTTTCTCTGCCACCACACAGACAGACACAGACACACAACACACACACACGCTAAGCAATATGAAAATATAAAAGGTGTATTGCATTAACCACACAAATTTCCTTCGATACTGATATGTGCAATTATGTTGATCGTCATTACATTAACTGTCATTTTCAGATGGTATTTCAAGTATTTTGGTATTCAAACAAAACAGATGGTTGACACCCAGCTGGCATAGGATGTATTACTACACACCTTTACCAACACTGAATAACATTCACAGACAATATGGAGAGGATGAGTCGTGTCAAATATTTAAAGAGGAGTCAGCGATTCACTTTTTTGTTCAAATCAGTGAACATCTCCTCATGATCCGCTACTTGTCGCACTGTGTAGGTCCATGCACTATTAATAATGTGGTGTTCATACAGCCTAGTCTCTGTAAACGGGTATGTAACAAAGTGTAGCAACGTCTGTGGCTAGCAACAATGCTATGGATATGGCTAAGATGTGTCGCCATAAAAAAAAAAAAAAGTAGCTTGGGTTATAAGCAATACTTTAGTAAGTCCCGTAAAAAAGCCCGTCAATATTTTAAAAAGGTGTTGAAGCCAAATACTTATCCGATCAGTAGCTTAGCCAAAACCTCCAGAATGGCTGACTTCTCCCTTTGAAGTAGGCCTTTAATTCAAAAGTCACAAGTAACAAGTAGTTAACACTTTGAAATAATTTGATGGACTCAAGGACAGACATGTCAGAAAAAGGCTCAAGATAAATAGCACTGAAGTTGATGCTTACTTTTTTGGACACATCCGGTAATTTCCGAAAGAGACATTGAGTCATCTAGCATGAGCTGTCTTTATGAGTCAGCACCTAGAGCCAGGTCTCCTTTCTCCTGTTCAGTCATGCAACCAGTCACACTATCACCTCCACACTCTATAGTTCCAACAACACAGTCTGTGCCCAAGAAAGTCATGTCTTTTGTTTTAATAAATGATGCCTGCCAAAAGATTGCATAACATTCCTAGCATTCCTGTTTGGTGGTGTGTTTCTACAGCGAGAGCCTGGGGTATAGGTCTGCATCACAGAGCAGATGTGAGCTCTTGCCTCATGTCTGTGTGTCTTAATGAGTCAACCTGGAGCCCTCTGCTGTGCCGGCTGCACCCTGCAGGCCCGCGCTGACACAGCCTCTCAGTCATATCAATAAGAGCTCCATGTGTTAGTGGGAGTACAACCAGCTCTGATATAGAGCCGAAAAGTAAAGAATAAAGACCTACTTCACCGGTGGAATATGAAGGTGTATTGAACTCTGAGATCCTATGTAGTAATGTGCATTTAAAAAAAATTGGTTCATCCTAGCCTGAGAAAAGGCAGAAAGAGTGTTTTATGGTCTCACTGTCTAACGCTACATTTCCCCATGTGAGACATCACACATGTAGGGTTAGGATTAACAGGACAGCTGGGCCAAGGGAAGACTGAGGGAAGAAAAACTTAATTCATTATATTATAATAGCGATTTTATAAAGATAGAACGTCGGTTCTGTATGGGTGAAGTATTCCTTTAATATTATGAGATTTAGATTTACGTGTTGGTGTGGTACACTTGGTCTACAGAAGGTCTCAAAATGGAACGGCAACCGATACGGTAAGCTACTACCGTATAATAATACAAATCTGCGTTTTTACACACATCGAATATTCTTTCAGGAAGACATTCATACGAGGAGGCAGAGCCGCCTTTATCTTGACAAACAATGTCTCCAAAGACTATAATCCAACAGGAATAACTGCCTTTGTCATGCTATCACTATCAGTATGGTTATTACTCTTTTTAAAAAGATGTCGTTTTAGCGATGTGTGTGTTTACTTATTGTACTGTGTGCTGTAGTACAAACACATTGTCTCTCCCAGGACAATATAGTTTTAAACTAAAAGTAATCCGCATTTAAGGAGAAAATTGCAAAAATCCAATGGAAAATCTAAAAAATCTTTAAAAAGAAATAACTTATATATTCGTATTTTTTCATCTTCTTGTCTATTCTTTCTTATCTAATCATCTTGTGACCCTGCAGGCGTTTCTGTTCTGCCAATTTGAACGGTCTCATATTTTGGAGATTTGTCTGTCCCACACAAACAACATAATCACTGAAATCCTGGAACCTGTTGTAGGCCTTGTATTTATATGTGTCATGTCAGGCGTACGTATGCCAAACAATAGATTCGAATGTCACAAAGTTAACTTGCTCAAACCGATGTAGCGATGTTGCTTGCCTGAGAGAATATTAACGCCCCAGCCTGTTAGCTGTGTCAATCGCTGCTGTGAAGGAATACTAAGACCCTCTATGATACCACCCTCTACCCTTCCTACTACCCCATTACACCCTACTACAGGATGGAACCGGGCTGGGAACTGGACCCATCACCGTACACACAGATTCAGTGTAAAGAAAACATACAGACGTCTCTACAGCATAAACATCCTGCAGCTGCATGCAGACACAGCCACACCACACGCGCCCACCAGCACACACACACACAACGCACGCTTTTATCTGCTTTAATCAACATTAATTGTTTAAATAGGCCAGCGTGGAGGCTTCTCTATGTTTCCCTCAAAAGCGGAAGTGCTATTTCTACCCACAATGCATGCCTTTGTCCTCAGATGCTGTTGGCCTTGATTCTTATCGGGGCTGTCCTATTATCAACATCCTCTCTCGCCAGTAAAACACACACACATACACACACAAGACCCGTAAGCACATGATGGGAAAGCTGAAGGAGCCACCAGTCTTTTTTTTTCTCCCTCACTTGTGTCTCTGTAGCAAAGCAGTGTAGGAATGTCAGCCCACGCACAAACTGTGGGATGTCACATTTCTGTCAAGCATATTGTCAAACTCTCCGCTTCCTGTTTGTGAGCCGTTAGTAGGGGGAGGAGTGAGAGCTGTGGCTAAACCCACCCATCCTGTGGGAAAGGCAGTGAAATAGCCATTCTTCTTTCAACCCTTGTAAATCAATGCCATGGCATGTCATGTTCAAATGTGACTCCAGCAAAGCAACTATATACAGTGCCCTGCAAAATATTGGAACAGTCAGACTCATTCAGATGCTGTTTGCAACTGAATGAGGCTGCGGTGAAAGCCTGGAAAAGCATCACAAAAGAAGAATGCTAAAGTGTTGTGATGTCAATGGGTCACAGGCTTGATGCAGTTATTGCAAGCGAAGGATTTGCAACAACATATTAAGTCTTATATTAATGTATTTTAAGTCTATCTGTTCCAATACTTTTGCTCACCTAAAAATGTGGTGTTCCTTTAAAAAAAATGCAATATTGGGCGCTCCGGTGGCGTAAAGGATGGAGCGCGTGCCGTGTTGGCTCTGGCCTTTGTTGCAGTGGTCGCGGGTTCGAATCCGACCCGTACACCTTTGCTGCAGGTCATCCCCCCTCTCTCTCTGTCTCCCCATTTCAGCTCTGTGCTGTCAAAATAAAGCTTGAAAATTCCAAAAAATCAAAATGCAATGTTCTCAGTTGTGTATCAGATCCATATGTAAATACCTGGAAATGAAAGCTGAAATGTTGATCTCTTGTCTCATATTCATATGTTGGTGTCAAACCCAAATGTTTCCAGTTTACAGCAAAAATAAAGGAATTGGCCTCACCGTTCCAATACTTTTGAGGGGACTATAACACTCCTCATGCACTGTTTACCTGTTTGACCAAGTTGCTAAATTGTCAAATTGTTCCAAATTTCATCCTTTGTTTTCTGAAAATCCACAAGAATATGATGTAAGCAGGGAGCGTAAAATGGAATGCACTGAAACTTTTGGTCTGACGTCAATTTCCTTCAGCCCAAAACAAATAATACACATGAATAGATGCTGAGCAAACTACGCAAGCCGATACCAGGCCGTAATCAAAGCCTCACCTACAACTGTGTTTGAAAAGTCAATCAGAAGACTTGTTTAAGGGGGCGCCCTTAGCTCAGTTGGCAGGGCGTCCCCCCCATGGGCCTCGGCCAGCAGCGGACCCGGGTTCGATTCCAGCCCGCGGCCGTTATCTCTGCATGTCACTCCCCTCTTCCCCTCGTTTCAACTCTGTCTCTACACTATCAATAAAGCATAAAAATGCAAAAGAAATATCTTAAAAAAATAAATAATAATACTGTTTTAAAAATGCTTGTAGTTCCCCTACAATAGGAGACCATTTTGAATATCCAGGCACTATCAACGGGACTGATCACTGAGTTTTGTACCTGCCTGAGGAGTATGATCTCAGGCATGTCTATACCTGTTGAACCTGAAGGGAGCGCAGAGAGAAAAATGAACAGCTATGGTAATATGTGGGAGACAGAGAGAAGGAGGCAGAAGTGAATCTTTTTTCAATCTTAAATTATAGAAGGACTGGGTGTGTGTGCTTGACTCAGACCCATAAGTGTTATTTACTAAATGAAGCCAATAGGCAGAGAGCATCTAAGCAAACCTTACTCAGCAACTCACACTTACAATGACAGAGAGCGTGAAACACAAACACACACGCCAGCTTCACTTCAGATATCAAAGTCATAAACATATCAGAGAGAGCCTTAAAGCAGCTAGTATTATGAATTCTTCCTCTCGATAAATTCCTCTTAACGATTACACAATATTCCATACGGTTCCATCAATAATCAACTAATCACACTTAATAAATATATCTGCATGAATGTGATCCAGAAATTTTATTTAGTTTTGATGCAATTAATAACAATCATCTGGCGCCATATCTGAGAAAAAAAATATTGTTATAATCAACTTTACATGTTCTGATGACCCTAATGCAAAGGGTGGCTTTTCTCTTTTTATATTCATGAAATAATTTTTTTAAAGATTTAAGATTTCCCTGGGTCTGGGAAACTATGATTGCAATTAGTATGTGTGCTGTGTTGTAGTCAAATACGTACTTTATTTAGTTGAAAGATGATTATCATTATACGGCAGTTCTATCTAGCCGGACAGTGGTATTATACTGTACACCGTTGTTATTCATTGAGTGGCCATAACGCCCTCAGAACTGTCAGCAATGCAGCCTACTTGAGTGTTGCTGAGGCTACCAAACATGAGCCTTACAACAATACCCCCACTAACACTATTTAGTAAGTATACACATTAGGCCAATTGGATTACAGTGGTGACTACAGTATGAACACTGGACTGAGTGGGAAAAGAGGGCTACGGACCGATGCAGAAAGAAGGCTCAAATATGATTATGGGCTGATTATCAAACCACTGGGCATTCGTTCCAGGCAGGCGCATTGTTCTGGAGGCTCCATTAGAGCTCTCAGCACCGCATCATTACAGAACCATTAGTGACAAGTACTTTAACTTCCCAGACCACCCACCGCTTAAGTGGCAGAGACAAATGGACCTCAAAGAAAAATCAACTGCTCCCCCCCCCCCCCTTCTATGTAAAAAAACAATTCAGCAGTGTGCCAACCAGGCTCTGCTAGGGCCTTCAAGGCCAAGCGTATATACAAGTTCCCCCTCTCTCCATCAGTAGAACAAAAGCAGCAGCAGCGTATATAACAGGATCAGTCAGCCAGAAGTTCACTGTTCTTTAACATGATTAACAGTGACGTAAGTCCAGGGGTGTTCATTAATGTTGCCAGGCTAATAACCAAAGCCAAAGGGATGAAAGCATCATGTGCAGCAACAAAGGCATCGTGCTGAAGGACTTGAAAGTCGGCTCACTCATTTATTCCTATATTAATTCACCTTGTGGGGATAACAAATAAAATAGCATACTGAATTTCAACCATCCTTTTATAGCCTTTAAAACAATATTATAGCTGTCAGAATGGGCTTCTGTGGAGATACTGTAGTGATTTTAACCTATTCAAAAGGCAGGAAGAATACAGACAACTAAAAAACGTGACATAGTGTGTTGCTAGTAGGCTACCATCATGACACTGACTGAGTGACTGTCTGCTCTCACACCTGTTGCTGCTGCTAGCTCAGCAATTCACTGAAGATGTTTTCTCTCCCATGGGAAACCTGCTAAATGGTGTAGGGCTGCAACTAACAATTATTTTGATAATCGATTAATCTGTCGATTATTTTTTCGATTAATCGATTATTAATCGATTAGTGTTTTGGCCCGTAAAATGTCAGAAAATGGTGAAAAATGTTGATCAATTTTCCAAAGCCCATGTTGACTTCCTCAAATGTATTTTTATGTCCAAAACACACTGATATAAGTTCACATATATATCTATATCAGTTTACTGTAATAATAGGATAAAAGAAACCAGAAAATATTCACATTTGAGAAGCTGAAATCAGAGAATTGAGATTTTTTATAAAAAAATTACTCGAAACGATTAATCGATTATCAAAATAGTTGGCGATTATTTTAATAATCGATTAATAATCGATTTGTCGATTAATCGTTGCAGCTCTAAAATGGTGCACTGCAATGATGTGTTACTAAAGTAATACTGTTTAGGTCTAGACATGGTTCAGAAAATAACAACCCACAGCACTAGAGTTGAAATAGGAAAACATGTGTATAGCCTATTATTAAACTGTGGGACATTGTTATTACCAATTGAACAAAAAGAGGGTGGCTAGGTAGTTCATGATGAAACTTAAATGGTATAGCTAACCTGTAAGGCTATGTTGTTTTTTCTTTAACTCAATTATGATTTTTTTTTGTTTTTAATTCTCCTTTTGGCACTAGGCTATAGAAAAAAACAGTTATATTCTGATTGTATAAATGTTTTCCTAGCCTATGTGATTTTTAGGGAAGAAGTATAACCCCTCTAAAATGCTCAAAGTTAGCTCAGTATTCAATAGTGATTGTAGGCTACAAATGGCAGCGTAAACACTGAACATGGCCACACGCTCAAGCATTCAGTACAGCCTACTAGCCTTCTTTTGAACAAGTTTATCCATGAGTTCGTCTCAGAGCCCCAGACTGAGGAGGCATACACTTTTCTTTGACATGTTTTTAAACCAAACACAGCGACGTGAACACATTTAAACCACATTCAGACGAAGGACAAAGTATCTCCTTGACTCTTCCACTCACCTACGCCGTCTTCCGACTTTAACACCATGCTTGTCTGCGCTTTGTAGCTTCGGGTTCCAGAAGTTTCCTAGTTTCCGAGTGGCTTAACTTCGACCAGATACCGGTACAGATAAAAAATATTGAATATATGTATTTGTTTTACTCAGGTCGAGTTAACGAAGCACCCTCCGTAAAGGTTTCTTCGGTGAGTGAAGGGTGGCTCTCACTGTCGACAGCTCAAGGGAGTGGTTAGGAGAGACGGAGGACTTTAACCAACCAATGTTTCCTGCGCGCGAGTCTCTGTCAAATACCAGCAGAATAATAGAAACACGCTTCCGACCACGACTTTCACAATAAAACCCTCATGAGAAAAAAAAAGCGTTGGAAAGAAATGGTTTGACCTCTCTCGTGGCTTGAGTGGGACATGGAAGTAGCCTACTCTTTAAAAAAATAATATGAGTTTATTTTTCGATTCATTTCTGCATTAGAGTTAGTAGCTAAAAGACAAAAGGAAAAAAAGCAAAGTATGCTTGAAAACAGGTCCATGCACTTTTAAATAAATCCCTTGTAGATTATAGGAAATGTTAGGGTTGAATTGAATATTGGACTCGCTGATGAGGGAGGTGCATTGGCTTACTGGAGTACTATGAAAACAATATTGCGTTGTGCTATGTAGGCCTATTTGAATTAATATCCATCAAAATACAATTCTTAAACTAACCTTTATTCATCTTTCATTGCATATGTTGGCCTATCAGAAACACTTGCCTCTTAAGTAAATTGAAGATAACTAGTTTTTCAAAATGAACTTTGTGTTTTTTTACAAGTAGCTTATAGTTCATTATAGGCTATAACAACCTTTATGATTGAAAATTATTTTTAAGGAATGGCTGTTCTGTATCCGGTAACAGTCTCAAATCGCTGCTAGCTTGACATTGCTCAGGATAAAGGTGCAGCAAATGGGCCAGATGACGAGTTTACCTCGGTCTGCGTTCCACCCTGTTGCCTTGGGCACTGCCTCTCTCTCTCTCACACACACACGCACACGCACACACGCACACGCACGCACACACAACTGTTGTCGGGACAGGGTTGAGTGGGGGCAGGGAGACCTGTGCAGATAGACACACACAGATCCAGCCGTTCACTGCTGCTGATCTTGCGTAGGCCTAGTTTGCTGCGTTTAGTTTCACCACATCCGCCGCGAGACGTGCATGCAGTAACATTTTTACCACGGAATGGTAAATGTAGGCCTATTGTGAAATCAAGTTCTTTAGAAACAAAACAACAACAACACCTGTTCGTCTGTGGCAGGGGTGAAGGATAATAAAACACTTGCAAACACCTGTTGAATCAATCGAAGGCCTATAGGCTATCCATAGCCTACAGAAATTATTTAAGGTCTCATCAAACTGAATCAAAATATCATATGTTGTGCACGCACGCGCGCACGCACACAGCGCACACGCACACACACACACACACCACACACACCACCACACACACCACACAGACAGAGTGTATTTCCATGGTAAGCTGCCTGTGGTGCATCTGATGGGAGTCCCTTCAATTTAGCAGAGACATTTCTTGGCAGCATACTTCAGGGAAGTGTAGGGCCAGGCATCAGAGCAAGCCAAGCTGTTTGCTCAGCACCTGCTGGAGATAGAGGGCTGAACCTGTCCCTGCCTGTTGAGGAGCGAGGGACGGCCAGGAGGAATTCTGTGCCCACAGCCTATGAAAGAAGTCAGGAGAAAACCCTGCCTCTCCTCTCTTATCTTTCTTTCTTTTCTTTTTACCTCTTCACTTCTATCTGATCCAAACACTGAGATTCATCACTTTTGTGAAGACACATTGGCTCAGAGAGAAAAGAAATCAAGAAGTCATTAAAAAACACCACTCTTGAAAGGCGCTATGGTCTGCATGGCCACTTCATTTTGAGTGGCTGGTCTTCAAGCTGTGCCCCAATGAAAGCCCCTGTTGTGCTGCACAAAACTCAACATCTGACAATGCAGTCTGTGTTAAGTGTAACGCTGTTCACACAAAGTTCCAATTCATTGTTCCGCATTCAGTCCCCCTTTCCCCCAGAGCACCTCTGTAAATCTGCGCTATAACACCCAGAGCAAGAGAGCTCTTTGACCTTTAATACGAAGAGATCCTCAGTTGATATTAACACAGTGTTGTCTGCAACTTCCCGATCCACACAAAGGCATCGTTAGCCTCATAGCATAATTGCCTAAATCACATTTACTCTACTTTTACTCTACTCTACATCTACTCTATTCTACATCTACTCTACTCTACTTTTCGTTAGTCTAATAGCATAATTGCCTAAGTCATATTTTAAGGGTTATAGAGTAGGGTAACGTAGATGTATAGTAGAGTAGATGTAGAATAGAGTAGATAGAGTAAAGTAGAGTAGAGTAAATATGATTCAGGCAATTATGCTATGAGGCTAACATGCAGATCCTGGAGTGGACTTGACGTTAATAGAGTATTAATGGATCAGTTCTGAAGTGTAACAAGGGTTTTCTTCTTTCATGTTAAAGAATGCCGCTGGAGAAATTCCTCAAAAAGACAAAGAGATTTTAGAGTATGTTTTTTTACTTTGCAGGACAATTGAAGTAATACAATATGTCAAAACCTTAAACCATGGCCTTCAAACGCTTTTCATAAGCCTTCAACACCTTTCTGACATATCATTAAGAATATACGCTTCACAAAAGGTACCATTTGCACAGATATTAAACTGGATTTGATAATACTGGCACTGGCAGGTTATCTTTATACAGTAAAGATGGAGCGCGTTTGGACAATCACCCAGCAGCACGGGGGAACTCTCTCTTTAAGCCGCTAAATCTGCATAAGCTGTAAGTAGCTCACTAACCCCTGGGAGCGTGTTAACCTTGCACAAGCATCGCTCATGTTATGAAACAGCTGTTGTTCAGTCCCGGGGTACTCTGTTAAAGTCTGTGGATTAGAAGTAAAATATCCTGGTCCTGTTTGAAAGGTGCCTCCCATCGAGTAAAGTTCAACCAACGGGCATCTATCTACCTCTGTCTTCCTCTGTCTCTATAGGTCCCTCAAACAGCGAAAAGAGAGTGTGTGTAGGGGAGAACGGGGTTGGTAGGCACACTTTTTACTCTAGTGTGAATTGCTCATCACCAAAACATCTTACAATAGTCATTCCTACATTAAATTGAAGCTTAAGGTGTTGGCTTGACATGTGTATCCCTATCAGTTCCCAACGTATTGTAATAAGGAAGAAATGAATCATCAAAGACACCCTGACACATTGTGAACACCAACCCGTGTGACATACAATCATATGAAAAAGTTTGGGAACCCCTCTCAGCCGGCATTATAATTGACTCTGCTTTCACAAAAAAAAGATAAAAGTGGTATGTCTTTAATTTACCAGGAACAGCTAAGTACTGGGATGTTTTCCAAACAAAGATTTTTTGAAAAGCAGTATTTGGTTGTATGAAATAAAATAAAATGTGAAAAACTGGCTGTGCAAAAATATGGGTACCCTTGTGGTTTTGTTGATTTTAATGCCTGTAACAGCATGTAAAACTGATGACTTTAAACGCAAAGTTGGTTGGACTATGTTGTTAAGCCTTGAACCTCATAGAATTGTCTGTTTAATCATGAGAACATTTATTTTAGGTGCCTAAATGCAAGTTGCACTTCTCTTTGACTCTCTGCTGTAGTGAGACAGAATGGGATCATCAAAACAGCTCCCAAAAGATCTTAAAAACAAAGATTATTCATTGTCATGGTTTAGGGGAAGGCTACAAGAAGCTTTCCCAAAGGTTTCAATTGTCAATTTCTACTGTAAGGAACGTTGTCAGGGAATGGAAGGACACAGGCACAGTTGCAGTTAAACCCAGGTCTAGCAGACCAAGAAAAGTACAAGAGCGGCATATGCGGAGGATTGTGAGAATGGTTGCACACAACCCAAAGATCACCTCCAAAGACCTGCAAGAACATCTGGCTGCAGATTGTGTATCTGTACATGGTTCTACAATTCAGTGCAATTTGCACCAAAACATCTGTATGGCCGGGTGATGAGAAGGAAGCCCTTTCTGCGCCCACGCCACAGATACAGTTGCATGGAGTATGCAAAAGCTCATTTAGACAAGCCAGCTTCATATTGGAAGAAAATGCTTTGGACTGATGAGACAAAAATTAAGTTATTTGGTCTTTATAAAAAGCAGATGTTTTGGTGCAAATTGCGCTGAATTGTTGAACGATGTACAGATACACAATCTGCAGCCAGATGTTCTTGCAGGTCTTTGGAGGTGATCTGTGGGTTGTGTGCAACCATTCTCACAATCCTCCACCTATGCCGCTCCTGTTTTTTTCTTGGTCTGCCATGCCTGGGTTTAACTGCCACTATGCCTGTGTCCTTCCATTTCCTGACAACGTTCCTTACAGTAGAAATTGACAATTGAAACCTTTGGGAAAGCTTCTTGTAGCCTTCCCCTAAACCATGACAATGAATAATCTTTGTTTTTAAGATCTTTTGGGAGCTGTTGATGATCCCATTCTGTTTCACTTCAGCAGAGAGTCAAAGAGAAGTGCAACTTGCATTTAGGCACCTAAAATACATTTTCTCATGATTAAACAGACAATTATATGAGGTTCAAGGCTTAACAACATAATCCAACCAATTTGTGTTTAAAGTCCTCAGTTTTACATGCTGTTACAGGCATTAAAATCAACAAAACCACACACATATTTTTGCACAGCCAGTTTTTCACATTTTATTTTATTTCATATAACCAAATACTGCTTTTCAAAAAATCTTTGTTTGGAAAACATCCCAGTACTTAGCTGTTCCTGGTAAATTAAAGATATACCACTTTTATCTTTTTTTTTTGTGAAAGCAGAGTCAATTATAATGCCGGCTGAGAGGGGTTCCCAAACTTTTTCATATGATTGTATAACCCCGTTCTCCCCTACCATATCCTCTCCATGGAGGTCAATATGTATCATCAGCAGGGTCATTTCCCACAGGCCAAGAATACATTATAATAACAAGTAAACTGTTTATTGATGCATAACACATTGGAATGCCCCTAAATGAAAGGAAATGAATAAGACGTTGTGACTTGCTACAGCTGTGTCAGCTCCAGGGCAATGTCGTGGTCGACTCAACACACATCATTACTTTAACCAGTATTGCACAAGTGGGTCATTCGTGAACTAAATCTGAGGTTTAAAATAGCCTGAATAAGATATTAAACTGTAGGCCTACTAGCAAAGTGAGAAGAATAAGCGTCTACCATAATCCTATGAGAAGAGATGCTAAGAGTGACCTCTGCTGGACATCTGCAGTCATTACAGTATACCCTGCAATAAAAAAATTAAATAAAAAGAGCACGAAGGGAAATATTTTATAACCGACGTAAATAAATATTACTTATCACTAAAACATACAGGATCCATAAAGTGCAGACATTACAACATAATTACCCACACAAACCTTTCATATTTCCTAACACTAAGTGGTTGGGTGTCTGACACTTTGAGTTTGTAGAGAGGCATGTTGAGCAAAAAACGATGGTACGTTTCAAAACACCTGTTTGAAACCAGCAAACAGCAGGCATGAATAATGAGGAAAGGTTTAATACACATTGCAGACGCTACTTGGCATTAGCTGCAGCTGGCCAGCAATTATAGGAAGCGTTTGATTGCTGTAATAGCCAATAAAGGCTTTTCTATTGACTATTGAGAAGGGTATATGAATAATTGTTGACATGCCACTTTTTGTTCAAATGTTAATAAAAGCTGAAAAATATATTTTTTCCCACAATGAATGACGCCTCTTGTACATCGTCTTATTATCTTTTGGGAGAAGCCTGTGTCATTTCCATTCAAGAAAAGGCTTGCTGGTTTCACAAAAGTAACTTTAAGTCAAAATCTGTCAGGGGTATGAATAATTTCGGTTTTGACTGTAGGTAAAGAGACCTTTAGATCGAGCTTCCCAGCCATTTTTCAGTGCAAACCGGTGTGGTTTATGATAGCATGAGTCATATAAGAATTACAATAAAATAGTAGCTCTTGTGTCACTTTCCGTATATGACTGTGGGAGAAAGACTCTGTGGGCGGCCAATCACAAACAAAAAATATTTATTTCAACACATAACATGCTCTCCACGGATCCTTTTACCTTCTAAATCTTTTCCTTTTGTAGCAGTGTGTACAGCAAAAACCCACCAAACCTTACACAATGATGACACACAGAAAGACTGCAGTTGGAAGCCATGACTTTACAAATCCCTTTTAGGATGAGGGTGTGATATGCAGAGGGCTCCTGATGAATTAGGACATGCAGCTGTCAAGAACTCACTCTTCCTCGGAGCTAGACTCACGGCATTCTGCACTGCACACACTTCTGCACATTGACATTGGTCACACACCAACAGGCACCGTTGCTGCCTTGGTTAAACTAAAATACTGCAATTCATGAGTCTATCTAATAAGCTGAGGGAATGTAAACAAAAAAAAAATCAAAACTGATGAGCCATACATCTCACAGACAGCCCAACAACACATCCATAAGCATTATTTCACAGTTCACCAGTGTGCCGGTTCGTGGCCATTTTATCAAGATTAAAAAACAACAACAACTCTGAGAAAAACAAGGTTACAGAGCCTCTGTTTGTCCACCAACGTCCAAAACATGTCAAACTGTGTATTGCCAGTGGAATACAGTCTGTTCTGTCTCAGTCACAGTCAGATAAGATATAAACATCAGGATACGACTGATCAATCAGGCCTTTTGATCAGTGTGCAGCTTACTTGATCATCGTACAACATTAGAGGTTTGCATCCAGACTTGGGGGTTTGGTAACCATAAAAAGGGTTGGGTGTTAAATCTGAGTAAAGGAGAAGAAGAAGATATCAAGTATGGAATGTCATCGTTTGTTCAATAATCACTATCAATCGGTGGTATCATAATTTTTTCAAGTAAAAAAATAAAAATCCTCTGTCCTCTGCACCCACACACAGAGCTAGTGATGGCGGAATATGTTATAAATGGGCTTGACAAGACATGGACAAATACATATTCTTTGTTTTCCAAAAAGTCAGTGCAAAATAAATGAACAATAGCTATGCTACATTGTGATGTTGTGCATGTTTGGGGGCCAGTTAGACCGTCTGTCAAAAAGGCCCAGGATCTCCTAGAACCCCAAACAGAACATCAGGGTTAATGGTGGGGAAACACTTTTGTAATCACGTTAGCATCATGACCCACTGTCACAATTGCACTGTACCCTTCGCTCAACAACGAGCTGATTTGGCAAATACTCTCTCTGCCTGCTGACGGGACAATTCTTAAGCTCCTAAAGACATCACATCTGTCCTCAGCTGCCCCTGGAGCGCCACACATCTCATACTCATTTCCATGTCAGACAAAAACCAACCCTGCTTTCCGAATCGCATACTCGTTCTTTTTTGTATTACTACATTTGATTATAAAAAGAATCTAGTTCGGATGCAGTAGGCATACTATTGGGACATACTTTTACTTATTTATTTCTTCATAACATTGCGCCTTGATCTTGCCTCTTGCTTTTATATATGTTGCATCCCCGTTTGTTTTCATATGGAGGCTCCGTTGATGTGACGTCACTTCAGGTTTGCACTGGATTATGGGTCAGAATCGCCCAAATAGGATGCTGTTTTCAACACTAAAAATCTTGGCCGGATGTAGTAGACATCCGGGTCTTTCTCACCATCCTAAATCAGGCCACACGAATCGGGACATCCTAAATCTTTTTTCTACCATACTAAATAGTAGAAAGTATGCGATTCGGAATGCAGGGCAAGGCAAAGATGCGGGCACACCTGCCCCATGGCATGGATGTACGGGCCCTTTAGAAACTGTGCTGATATTAATCATTTGAATTGCATGTCTGCTCTAAGTGAACCTGCTTTCAGTGTGCTGTATAGTGTGACGATTAACTGGGCATGTTGAGTCACATGTTAGAGTGACTGTGAACATTAGACTCACAGTAACATTAACAGTAAGGAAAGGGCACTGACATAACACTGTACATGTGGTTAATTAATATAGATGCAAATGGAGAGCGAGTGAGTAGATTTCTTTTCTTTTCTTTCAGCAGTTCAATGCCATCGTTTTAGAAGTGATTTAACACAGTGCTGCTGATACAATGTGAAGTTGCTGGACGATGCCACTAGATGAGTCATGCGTGAATTACTGACTCGCACGATTCACGATTAAAAACATTACCACCAACACGTACTAGAACACCACCCAATATCTTCCAGTTCCCAAAAGTAATAGCTGCCATCAGAACATGTACTTTTAGGTTAGGGTTAAATAAATTAAGAATTTGAAAAAAAACTGACACTTGCAGGTGGATGACAGCTGACATTTTATTTTATTTATTTTTATTTTATTTAACCTTTATTTTACCAGGAAGGTCCCATTGAGTTACAATATACTCTTCTCACAGGGAGTCCTGGCCAAGACAGGCAGCAGAAAATAAGTTGCAGACATACAAACAAAGTACACCACAAATGACACTATAATGCTAAAATTACACTTCAAAACAGACTATATAGAAACAAGCTAATACATACAGCTTTTTAAAAATAAATAAATAAAATGAATTAAAAAAAAAAATTGAAAACAAATAAAAAAATAAAAGGCATCAGGTTAAAAACAGTTGCAGTGTTCTTTTAGAGCTGACTGTAACATGTTTTTAAAGGTACTGAGTGGTGGGAGTGATTCCAGCTTTAAAGTGGCTTGAAGTTCATTCCAGACCTTTGGTGCATATGATGAGAAAGCTGTTGTACCCAGTTGTGTTCTTGTTAATGGTGTGGTTAATAACAAATATTCTGATGACCTTGTTTTGTAAATACTGTTATGAAAGGAAAGCAAATTTGAAATGTAAAGGGGTAGTTTACCCATTAGTGCTTTCACAATAAAAATCAGTGCATGCAGTTTCCTTCTAAGGGAGAGGGAGGGCCATTGTACAGCCTCATACAGAATGCAGTGGTGAGTTCTAGCTGGGGCACCTGTGATGAAGCGCAGGGCTGAATGGTAAATTACATCCAGTTTGTTTAATAGTGATGAGGAAGAATGCATATAAATGAGGTCACCATAATCTAATACTGATAAGAAAGTGCTCTGCACTAACCTTTTCCTTGCTAAATGAGGAAAACACTTTTTCATGCGAAAAAAGAAACCTAATTTAGGTCTAAGTTTTTTTAAAAGGCTCACAATATGGACCCCGAGAGACATGAAACCCTTTGGGGATACATTGCTTTCAGCCCACAAATAGGACTGGATGCGTAATATATTCAAATATCAAAGCATTTCTTTGTTCTAAAAGAGCCTTTTTTTCTTCAATTCAACCCAATAAGTCAGTCATTTTTTTGCTTACTCAACAATCTGTGACACTCTCCCGTTCCAAATCACATTCTCTTTCTTTTTACTAAGCTACATACTAAAGTACAGAAGAGTTTAAGGGCCACAAGAGGGGGAAAAAATCAGATAAGGAAGTTTTTTTTATCATTATGTCGAGAAATGTCAAGAATAAAGACGAATACTCCAAAATGCTATCGGAGTAAGTTGGGCATTAATGCATTTTCAGCATACTACAATTGACGTGCATATATTGGGACATCCTAAATCTTTTTCTGGCATACTTAATAGTAGGGAAGTATGGGGATTGGAACGCAGGGTCAGTTCATGATACCAGAACAATCCGGATCCCTTCCCCCCTTGGATATCCAACACTAGTGGCACACCCTCCTTCCACGCAGGTTCATGCTGCTGATTCAGGGGTTTTGAAATCACTGAGACAGCACAGCTTCCCGTTGCTAACAAACTCAAGTCAGCTGATTCACTGCAAACCCAGCGAGGACCGCCTTAGTCATGTCAACACTGTCTGACGACAGGGTTTTAAGCACACTCTCCCACACATGCCAACCCTACACACACACACATATGCACACACACACACACAGTGGCGTGCACAGGTAGACCTGAAGTGGAGCTGACTGAAGCACCTGCCCTTTTCCCCTGGCCCAATCAAGTGCCCTTTTGAAAAAAAAAGAAAATATATATATATTTTTTTTTACAGTGTTTGTGGCCCATGCCGACATTATCATCTATAAATGCTCAACGATTAAAAACGTTTGACAATAATGCCCCATAAATATGATTTTTCATATTTTTTTAAACATTTTGGAAAATACTGTAATACAAAAAGTTTTTGTTTTAATGTCAGTAATCAACTGGCAAAGTCTCATAATTATATCTATAAGTTTAAAACATTCCCCATTAGCCCATCCCCATTCACTTAAACAGTGGTTCTGATTTGCTATGTCGGCCCACTGTGGCTTACCAGCAGCTTGTTGACAAGGTTGTCCACCCAGGTTGTGATCGTGGAAGGTCCTAGATGTCATTTTTGGTGAACAACCTTTTACAACGCTCCATGTCCATAAAATCACTTTGCCCCCTGGGTATGATGCGCTTATTCCTACATAAACACATACCTGTGCACAGTGCCGGTTCTAGCCAGTTAGATTAAGGTGGGCTACTGGAAATAATAGTGGGCAGAGACACAGACGAATGTTCTGCTCTTGCAAGATCTCTGCACCTGCTTTTTGGCACATTTACTGTAACATTTCCTGTAATGTAAGCTTTTAGACACACCAATGCTGTAGGGGGGTTTACCATGATAGCACTGAAGCTTTCCTCATCAGTATAACAACCATCTGCCACCTTCATTTAAAGGCTAAATATGTAATTTTCAAATTTTCTTAGAAAATAATAGATAAAATATACAGAATAATTTCAAAGACACCTCAAAACTTGATGAAATATCACAGTATCTCTGAATTGAAAATACACTTCTGCTAGCAGAAATACTGATATTAAGGAATTTTCCGGGGGTCTAAAGCCCTTGAAAGTTCATTTTTTCCCCTTTCTTTTCTGGTACCCTGATTTATGTCCAGGTCCTGGCATCACTGAGCTTGCTAGGTTAGCTTGCTCATCATCAATGCATGCAACGGTTTTGAGGGGGAAAAACGACCCATGATACTTTTAGTTTTTCAATATAAAATGTGATATATTTTACCCAAGTAACAATGAATAAAATATTTTCTTTTATAGAAAGTTATCTTGCGAATATAGCGTTCATTATAAAGGTTGGCTAAATTAGGTAATCTGCAAAAAAAAAAAAAAAAAATCTCTCTGGGCCCCCCCTGGTGGCTGGGCCCCAGAAAGCTTTCCCACTTTCTACCCCTTATGGGCGGCCCTGTCTGCTACATGTCTTAATAAGCGCAGAAAACTTAATTGAAATTAGTTTGGCAGTGGATGTTTGCAAGACCTCTGCTTGGCAAGTAATATCATTAGCTTTCTCTCTCTCTCTCTCTCTCTCTCTCTCTCTCTCTCTCTCTCTCTCTCTCTATCTCACACTCACACACATTAGACGCAACTTAAACCTTTGAGCACACACAAACCGAGAGAGAGAGAGAGAGAGAGGGGGGAGAGAGAGAGAGAGCCTTCTTAGACATGAGAAGCTCCTTCTATTTCCGTCCAATTGTTATATGCCAGAAGTCACACACTATCAACAGGTTTATTCCTTCACACGCCTCCAAAACTCACTCCAAACTAATGGTGAAAGCCAGAGGGTTCTCTATGTTACAGAATATACCAATAATACTACAACACATGAGGACAACCAACCAATAAAAAACAACACACTGTATAAGGCCTGCATACATTGTGCCTCAACTTTACCTGAAGCTTGTTGGTCCGGCTTCACTGCTGGACACAAGAACGTCTGAAGGCTGGATACGCACAGTTCGCCGACCGTTCCCATGGCTCAGCTGTCTGATATGTCCGTATCTGTGTGTTTGTGTGTGTGTGTAGGCTTTGTTTGTGTAAGTCCCCTCCTTGATTGAAATGGAAGAACATAGGAGGTTGTTGGAAGGCCAGGCTCCCCCCCTGCTGTGGCTGCTGGTAGTCACCCAGCTGTTCAGTCCATAGAAAGAGGCTGCTGGGTCCTGCTCCGTGATATCACTCTCTTCTGATTCAAGTAATCCCTCCACGCTCGTGATGAAAGCTCACGCACCTACCTACTTTCTCTTCCCCCACTCGATGAGAATGTGCAACTTGCTAAGCCGGGGAAATCACTTCTGCTTTCTCTCCCTGTTCCCCTTTCTGGTGTCTCAGCCTCCCTCCATCCTCCTCTGCACGTCTCTCTCTCTCCTTCTCTCTCTCTCTTCTATCACTTGCACTGTCTTGCTACTTTCCATACTAAATCAAGCAGATATTCTTAGACCGAACACGCTGCACACACGCAAATGGAAAAGTAGGGTTGAATTTTTATGTGTTAATGTTTTCTATTCAGTTGGTGGCGAACAAGTTTCTCTGATAGAAATGTAGGAACTATGTTAGAACAAAAAGGTAAAGTTTTACCGGGATCATCACGGCAAACTTTCAGCTGGGCATCGGTGTGTTTTTATGAGACAAAGTGTTTGAGTTCCATGATCTCTACACTACAAATCATTTTTTGGCTTTTTGGAAAGCCCTGTGCTGTACATAATAAAAATCCAGATTTCATTGTTGCTTGGCAACGCCAGGGTAGAAGAAATCATTTGCTCCCGGGCAAAACACTGTGAGCCATTTTTGTTGATTCTATTATTTTAATACCTAGAGGTGATGAGCAGAATACAATTGCATTGCAGGGGTCTTGGAGCACATATCACACACACACACACACACAACACACACACACACACACACACACACACAACACACACACACACACACACACACACACACACACACAACACACACACACACAACACACACACACACACACACACAACACACACACACACACACACACACAACACACACACACACAACATAGTATCACTTGGGACTTTTGCTTCCTCTTGTCAAGCGGATTTGTGCCCAATTATCCAGCTTGTCAATTGAATGAAGTGTTGTCTTAATAGCAGCCTCTCTATCCCTCAGTGTCAGTTATTCATTCATTTGTTCCACCTCTGCCCTGTCTGTCATTCACGCTGATGATTATACTAATATACTTCCACACCTTCCCTGCGTTCCAAATCACATACTTTTTCTTTTTACTACACTACATACTAAAGTACAGAAGAGTTTAAGGGCCACAGGAGAGAAAAAAAAAACCTGATAAGGAAGATCTATTTTCATTATGTCGAGAAATGTCAAGAATAAAGACGAATACTCCAAAATGTTATTGGAGTTAGTGGGGCAATTGTGTATTGTCAGCATACTACAATTGACGTGCATGTATTGGGACATCCTAAATATTTTTCTGGCATACTAAATAGTATATAGTATGGGGATTGGAACGCAGGGCTTGTTTCAACAATCCAGCGCTGATTTCCCAGTACATCGCCATGGCCGAATGACCCAGAGTGACCCTGTTTGAAGTGCAGAGTCTGTCCTGATCACTTCATATGCTGCAGCTGCACATCACCCAGAGGAGCAGCCCTGTCACAAGCACACGGTGAAGTCAGCACAAATGTTTTTCCTATCGGTTTTAGTATGCACACTACTCACGGTTTGCAAGGCTCCATGTTACATTTCCGAATAGGAGTGTGTAGTCAGCAGCACCATAAGCACCAACAGGGATTTATATATTATTTCAACAAGTAAACAGATAGATAGATAGATAGATAGATAGATAGATAGATAGATAGATAGATAGATAGATAGATAGATAGATAGATAGATAGATAGATAGATAGATAGATAGATAGATAGATAGATAGATAGATAGATAGATAGATAGATAGATAGATAGATAGATAGATAGATAGATAGATAGATAGATAGATAGATAGATAGATAGATAGATAGATAGATAGATAGATAGATAGATAGATAGATAGATAGATAGATAGATAGATAGATAGATAGATAGATAGATAGATAGATAGATAGATAGATAGATAGATAGATAGATAGATAGATAGATAGATAGATAGATAGATAGATAGATAGATAGATAGTGTGTTAAAGACCTACTTCACCGGTTGGAATATTGTAGTGTTCTCCAACATTTATGCTATCAGTTTTGAAAGAAGTTAACACAGAACTCTCTGAGTTAAGCAAGAAAAACCACATAGGTCATATAGTGACCTTTTCCCCAGCAGAAGCAATACCGGCTGTTTGAGGGAGTTGGTAATACTTAGTAAGCACACACTGCTCACAAACAAACTGCGGTTGCAAGACTATCATCGGATTCTATTAAAAGCACACTATTGCTAATAAGGCTTGATATAAGATCTGTCCCAGACACACACACACACATACAACACACTCACACACACACACACACACAAACATACACACACACACACGCACACAAACACACACACACACACAAACACACACACACACACACACACACACACACACACACACACACACACACACACACACACAAAACACACACAAACATACACACACACACACACACACACCCACATACACTCACACACACACAGACACACACACACACTCACACAGACACACACACACACATGCACACAGACGCACACACCAGCTTGACTGATAAAAGGGCCCAATGAGTACCACTCAGCGCGCTTTACGCCCGGGGAGACGACTGCTGTGGGGGTTCCCCCTTTTACCCGAGTCCAGGATAGGCTAGGATAGGATAATTGAGGAAAGATCTGAATTATTGTAATGAGTAAATACCATTGGTGTTGGATAGGAGAGACTGTCTACTCGCTGTAACCTGATGTCAACCTTTTAATAAAGATTCCTGTCAGACCTGACTTCCTGCTCTCCGCGTCCACTTGAGTCTGACTAAAGAATGCCTACTCCTGGTAGTTCGTTATGTGGTGCAATAACATACCACTCGGCCACGGGAACAACACATTGTTCCACCACAATATGAAGTTGTATTGAACTCGGAGATCCTATTTAGTATAAATGTGCAAAAAAAATTAAATCGGATCATCTTAGCCTGAGAAAAGGCAGAAAGAGTGTTTTATGGTCTCACTGTCTAACCCTACGGTTTCCTTCTTGTGACATCACAGTAAGGGGTAGGATTTACAGGACAGCTGGGCCAAGGGAAGACTAAGACCCTGTTTCCACCTGGCATTAATATGTGGTTTTTAGGATCCGATCGCGCTAACTACAGGTGGAAACACGCTCAATGCGCATTGAATGCGCATTGAAATTATCCACATTCGGAGGTGGTTTGAGACCACATATCCACATACCCATTAACAGTGGAAACACGTATGTGTATCTCATACACATTAGGCCCCGCCCACTCAACTGCGGCGAGTGACTGGTAGGAAACGCGTACTCATTCACGCGACAATTCACGTCATAAAAGCGCACCGTTGCTTAATAATTTATCCATGGTGAGATGGCAGTGTTGCTAACTTAGCAACTTTGTCGCCTCTGGCGACTCTTTTTTCAAAAAAAGCGACCAATCTAGCCGCTTCTTCTGGTGTTAATGGTGACTTTTGGAGACCCTGGCTGTTGCTAAAGCATGTATCGCTCTTAACTTCTAAACGAGCAGCGGGTGACTCCGCGGCAACTCCCCCCGGTCCCAGAGCACTGAGAGGCGGCAGAGTTCTCACGCAGCAGCCCCTCCCAGCTGCAGTCAGAGCAAGAGATAAACAACTCTCCGCTCTAGTGTCCCGTTTGCATCCCTATTAGCAGTTATAGTAACCCTGGTTTACAGTCTATCAGTAGTGCAAATGAAGATGTTTATACAGTGCTATCGAACAGAGAGCGAACTGCATGACAAAAACAAATACGTAAGGGATAAAGTATAGCAAACGGGTCACTTGCTAGAAATAAAGACCGACAAGCTGAAGCAGCTGACGCGATAGTGTACAGTTTGGTGTTCTAGGTCTACTATAGGCTACTGACGAAAATCACACAACACATTGCATCTATTTATTAACAATTATTTCCGGCAGACTAGGCAAGGGCGCCCATAGACATTATAAATGTCTATGAGGGCGCCGGTTAAAAAACAACAGTATAAGCGGAAATGATGTACGAGCTGATTTCCATACAGCGCGGGGAATTCGAATCCGGATCGCAAACGCGCATAGAAGACGCATTGTTAAGGCCAGGTGTGAACAAGCATATTACATTTACATATAACGATCGGATTCCTCAGAACCACATATTAATGCCAGGTGGAAACAGGGTCTAAGGGAAGACTGAGGGAAGAAAAACCTCATTCATTATATTATAATAGTTATTTTATAATGATAGAACGCTGGTTCCGTATGGGTGAAGTATTCCTTTAAGTGCACACTCATCATCTGAGTGACTGGTCTTCCATGTTAGGTCAAAAAAGGGAAAAAAGGAGACAGCAGTTCTTGCTGTCAATTGAATAATGTTCCATTCTGCTGAACTGTTAAGTGCCCATGCCTGAGTCCACTATGCAGACTGTAAGTGCCCTAATGTAAGCCATCAAGGCCAAATTAGCATTGGAAACAAAAGTACATTTTAAATTATTATGGTTAAAATCGCCTCATAAGGGCTTGTGTGTTGTTTAAAGCAAAGCGCAACACAGTAACAGGCTAGTAGTAGCACCAGTTGCGGCTTCTGACTGCATGGAACAGCCTGGGCAGACATTAAAGGGGTCCATTCCCTCAATGGGCCTCTAGTAGCGCTGTGGAGCACTTTGTCTATGAGTGGGGCCCTGTTTTGTTTATTCAGGGGCACACGAACACCATACAGATATAACTAGATTCCTGACAATGGTTTTCACTCTTATCCACTGATCTACAGTTGGTGGTAATGCGCCAAGCTATGCAGCAATGCACAAGCAAATAAAAGGAAGATGTAGAATTCTAAGAAGTAGTAAACAGCCACTAAACAATGCAGGATTTAAAAAACATTGGCCATGTTTTATGATGGGGGAAAAGCAGGGTTTATAAATACACACTTTATTTTGGCACTGAATGCAATCTTGAAAACCCCAATGTAAACCCACAGTGGGGGGTGCCCTTAGCTCAGTTGGTAGGGCGTCCCCCCCATGGGCCTCGGCCAGCAGAGGACCCGGGTTCGATTCCAGCCCGCGGTCGTTCTCTGCCCCATTTCAACTCTGTCTCTACACTATCAATAAAGCATAAAAATGCCAAAAAATATATATATATAAAAAAAAGAAAACCCAAAGGTGCCCAAAGCGCCAATACACAATGACCATTAAAACATTAGGTCTGCTGTTTGGTCTGCTTTGGAAGATCATTTGATCACACAGAGCTCACGTGGCTCCACAGCTTTGTCCAAAACTGCCAAACAAGCAGTGTGTAATGAAGGGTTAGGTTTAGATTTATTTTTGGACATAAATATTCATGCACATGCTCAGATTAAAGGTGCAGTAAGCAATTTATTTATGTTAATATAAGTGTTAAATCGCTCTTTATTCATACAGTGATCACTTATAGTGTGCGCATTTCATGAAGCCGATCTCTCAGTCACACGCTCTGCATGTAATCAGCAAATAAACTTTTCGAGGATCCCACTACTGATAACCAATCAGAAGAGAGAACGCTACAAACCGGCACCCGTCTCACTGCCGGTGCATGTGCAGAGCGACAGAGGGGTGAATTTGTATGCACCTACAATGGCGGAGCAGATAAAAATCCTTCCCAATGTCTGTTTTGATGGTTTTTATCATGTTTTATCACACTTACGGACCTGAGATGATGCTAGATAACTCGCTGCTTGAAGACCGCAGTGCATTCATGTGGCGACGTAAAGACGAGGGAGGTGACTGCTAACTGCAGTAACTGATAGGAAGTTAGCTAAAATGACCATTCCGCTTACAGCACCTTTAACTAATTCTGAATAGTCAATAGTCTTACATAGGAAAAAAACACAAGGCATAAGGAAAAACAGCATCATATCTGCAAATCCACATTACTGTATTAGAGCATTAATCCTGTATAAAGCAACATTTTCATATAGTCAGGGCTCTACAGTGTGACAGTTTTGATCGCATTTGCTAATGAAATTGATCACGTGCGATGATGAAAACAAGTCCATTCGCACTAGTGCTAATGAGGAGAGGCTGTCTTTGAAACACAGAGGAGCGCTGCACAACACTGCTTAGAGGGCTCTACATTAACACTCCAAATGGGGGTAAATGTAGTCTTAGGCAAGTAAGTTATTGAGTCCACCCTCCACTTTGGCTGGTGAAAGATATGTGTCCTCGGGATCTGTGCTCGTGCAGCGATTCTAGCGTATAACAACTTCACCAACGGTAATAACCGGAAGGAGACGGCACATTACCGCAGTTAAGTTAGCGCGTGTGCAAACAGAACATTTCCTGTGCGCCTTCACGTTAAAAGCCTGTTACTGGCCAAACGTGAGTTGACTTTTATTTTGAAGCCGGTAAGAACAGGAAGTTGGCGATTCACAGCCCTGCAGTGCTTTAGCTTGAAAGGCAACTCCTTCAGTCAACAGTAGTCTAAAAACAAAGTTTGAAATAAACCACTGAAGAACAACTCCCAACACATTCACAACAACATATTTAATTTATCCTAAATTGTACCAATATGTATACTTATTTATGTAATAGGATATGTTTAATGTTTTAAAGTTTGGTTTTAATTAACAGAAGGACATTTTCTAAAAATGTTTATTATTATTAATATAATAATTATATGTATATACAAAAAATATATAGATATTATTTTTATATTTGTATGGGGAGAAATAATTCTGAATCAGCAAAAAATTGCAATTGGCATTTTGGATTATTTTGTCTAAATTGCAATCAGTGCACCCCTATTAATTTTTCTATAATTAAGTACAGAGGACCCGTAATTATTACTCTCCACCATACTTCTTCTTCTGCTTCTTCTTCTTCTTCTTCTTACTTCTGCCGCAAAGTTCGAGCTGCTACTCCTCCCACACCGTTTCACTTAGAAACGCAAAAATTTCACAGAACGTCGGTCCCTACCCCAAATCGTGTGCTATTATACAGTTTTTTGAATTTCCGCTAGGGGGCGCTGTTATTAAGCCCCGACTGAAGAAACTTTGAGAGGCCACGCCCGCACACCGTAAGTCCGATTGACTTGAAATTTCTCACACTGGTGTATGTTAGGGTGCTCTACAAAAAAGCCTCTGGGACCATAAAAAGTCTTCAGGGAATATTTCCCGCAAATTAGCATAAACTGAAAAACAGGGTGTTATCCACGACTTTCT
The DNA here is from genome assembly GCA_026122265.1 of Ammodytes dubius. Lineage (NCBI taxonomy): Eukaryota > Metazoa > Chordata > Actinopteri > Uranoscopiformes > Ammodytidae > Ammodytes > Ammodytes dubius. The sequence goes on along the minus strand of CM047521.1, from coordinate 25,327,393 downwards.
GAAATTTGACTGTATCAACACCAAATTTCTCGTGAAGCCCCGGGGGACTACAATAAACATACCCGTAAAAGATTAGTAGGACAACTTGAAAAACATGGCCGCCATTGACCAAAACGTTTACGCAGGGGCGGGGCCTAACCACAAATTGGCCATAACTCCTTAACCATAGGGCCTATCATCATCAAACTTCCTGGGTATGTGCAGAAGTCATGTGGTAGCATGTCCCTCGAAGCTTATCGAGATTAACCCATAGGGGGCGCCACAAATGCCCCCTGACTCTGATTGACTTGCAATTTCGTACACATGTACAGCTCATGGTGCTCTACAATATAGCGTCTCGGACAATAGGGGTCAGCCATGATTATTTTTTTCGCCGCCATTGCCCAAAACATTTACGCAGGGGCGGGGCTTATTAACAAATTGGCCATAACTCCTTAACCATAGGTCCTATCATCATGAAACTTGCTGGGTATGTGCAGAAGTCATGTGGTAGCATGTCCCTCGAAGCTTATCGCGATTAACCCATAGGGGGCGCCACAAATGTCACCTGACTCTGATTGACTTGAAATTGATTACACTTGTACAGCTCATGGTGCTCTACAATATAGCCTCTCGGAAATGTTTTGGAATTTCCCCTAGGGGGCGCTGTTATTAAGCAACGACTGAAGAAAGTTTGAGAGGCCACGCCCCGCACACCGTAAGTCCCATTGACTTGAAATTTCTCACACAGGTGTCTTTTAGGGTGCTCTACAAAAAAGCCTCTTGGACCATAAAGTCAACCTGGAAATATTTTCGGCTAATTAGCATAAACTGAAAAACAGGGTTTTATCCACAACTTTTTCAAGTTTTACTCTATCAACACCAAATGTCTCACGAAGCCCGGGGGACTATGACGCACGTCTCCGAAAAATATTAGTAGGATAGCTTGGAAAACATGGCCGCCATTGACTAAAATGTTTACGCAGGGGCGGGGCTTAATTACAAATTGGCCATAACTCATTGACCGTAGGTCCTATCATCATAAAACTTGCAGGATATGTGCAGAAGACATGTGGTAGCATGTCCCTAAAAGCGTGTCTAGATTAACCCATAGGGGGCGCCACAAAGCGAAAAACATCATTCACAAATGCAATGTTTGACAGGCTACGCCCCTTTCCCCCTGACTTTCATTGACTTATTATCTGTCAGACGTGTACAGCTCGTGTTGCTCTACGGTAAAGCCTCTCGGACCATAGGGGTCGGCCGTGATTTTTTTGCTTCCCCGATTTACATGGGCGGCCCGTACTTTCAAAATCTCCGCGGGATTTCTAGTTATTACTGCACACACTAGGATATAATATTAATTGAGAATCTCAAATGAGACCAAGATGACAGGCTCAAAGGTAATTACAGTGAAATGCAAGGGTTAAGGTTATGCAAGTTTTCGATCATACTTTGTGTGACTACCAAATTTATTTTTGTGCTACTGAATTTTTTTGCTTGCTAGCACCAGTGCTACCACCTAAACAAATAAGCGTACAGCCCTGATACAGCCAATGTTTTAGAACTGATTGTACCACCTCTATGTCCAGATGGAGGGTATGACGAGGCAAACATCTCCATTCATCAGGAACAGTGTGCTGCCGAGATGGGACTTTCCTCTGCACAGTCCTGTGTATGGTTGTACAGTAGTCCTGGCCCCAACTGCAACCCAAAGGAGCACCCAGCTTTAAGCCGTTATGCATACACACCACCTGGCGGACAAGGCATGGAACAACGCCTTCATTCTCAGCTCACCAAACAGGCACAGAGGGCCTCAGTCACACACATTCACGCAGAAAACACTTCAGCTGCCTCAGAAGACTGCTTTCCAATCCCCATACTTTCCTACTATGCCAGAAAAAGTTTGAGGATGTCCCAATACATGCACGTCAATTGTAGTATGCAGAAAATATATAAATGCCCCCTAACTCCAATAGCATTTTAGAGTATTCGTCTTTACTCTTGACATTTCTCGACATAATGATAAAAAATCTTCCTTATCTGATTTTTCTTCTCTCCAGTGGCATGTAAAGTCATCTGTACTTTAGTATGTAGTGTAGTAAAAAAAAAAAGTATGTGATTTGGAACGCAGGGAAAGATACTGATGGAAATGGGTAAACTTTCTGTATTTTCACAGCCAGAAGGTAGACAAGTCTTTTTTGTGATGAAATAGGTCCACCCCCTCCCCCCTTTGTTGATTATAAGGACATGGAGCCCCGCTGAACTGTGTTGGTGGAACTCCTACATAGCAGACTAATGTTAGCATCACCCCCAGTGACTAACACCTGGCTCGGGGTGGGAGCAGGGAACAGGCACCTATGCTGGTAAACAGAGAAAACTAACAGAATAAAGCTTAACAGGCTAAATATACACTGAAAATGGAGAAAAAACATAAATATCCTCCCATCTTGGCCTCTTGTATCCACATATATTTGCAATTGCTGTGGATTTGATGATGAAAAACAAAGAAAAAAGTTTGTTTTAAGTTATTTTTCAAGACCAAAGTCTATGCAAATGTTTCCTTTTGCATAGACTTTGGATGTGTCAGATTTCAGTCTCCCCCTTTTTTTTTTTATACTTGTCAGTTTATATAAGGATTGGAATAACACACATCTTCACAAATCCACTGGGGATTTCTGCCGAGGATTTTGCCTTTGACAGTTTTTCTTGCGACTTTTCTTTGAAAGTGAGAGTATAGCTCAGTGCTGGAGTTAGCTCTCTCTCTCTCTCTCTCTCTCTCTCTCTCTCTCTCTCTCTCTCTCTCTCTCTCTCTCCTCTCTCTCTCTCTCTCTCTCTCTCTCTCTCTCTCTCTCTCTCTCTCTCTCTCTCTCTCTCTCTCTCTCTCTCTCTCTCTCTCTCTCTCTCTCTCTCTCTCTCTCTCTCTCCTCTCTCTCTCTCTCCTCTCTCTCTCTCTCTCTCTCCTCTCTCTCTCTCTCTCTCTCTCTCCTCCATATGAGTAGCATTGTGCACAGTAGAAAAAACAGCATACAAAGGCAGGCAGCCAGAGGCAGCTATATATCCCTGTCACTCACTCAGCTGGTGGGGAGGAGAGGTCGAAACTAAAGGAAGAGATGACGCCCATAACCACATCAACCACCCGTAAACCTGCCGTGATAGCACATCCACGCCTATAAACCGCTTGTACTGTTTCCTTTGCGTGCACAGATGTCCTCATGCAGAAAACAAAGTTGCACTGAAACAATAATGATAAGAACACGTATGAACAGAAGAAAAAACCACACACATTTGGCAGCTCAAAGTCTTGGAAAGGGAGTTTTGAAACCGAGCAGCACCCAATGAATCCCCAAGATAGCTGCTTTTAGGGCACCACCAGCACCTAGCAACATGATTGGAACTTGGGGGCTAAAAAACACAGGAGGTGTGCTAATCCGGTCATACATTTTAAGAAGTTGACATGCCATACGTCACCACTAACCACAAGGCTATCCAGATTATCCTAAAACACACTGGAAGACTCCACACAAAATAGAACCCATACTTCTATTGTATAAGTTTAGTCTACATTAATAATGAAGGTAAGGGGCAAACACATAGCTCTACCAAAATAATAAATCCTGCGAGTGCCAAGGCCACGGTTGGATTGCGTCCCTCTCAGTTTCATTCTTTCTCAGTCTTTGATTATGCTAAGCAGTCAGGGGAAAAGAGGAGAATATATGACCTAATACTCATTCATATCCACCAGCCCCTGATTTGACTAAGTAGGTGTCAGGGAAGGCCTAAAGAGCATGGGCACATCCCCTGCTCTTGTGCCTCACACTTTTGAAGATTAATGACATAATCAACCCATTATTCAGCTGGATACCAAAAAAAAAAGGAAAGCACTGACTGGCAAAGGAAGACAACTTGAAAATAAAACAGGACTGTAAGTGTGCAGACTGCAGAGCAAACCATAGGGCATGGTGCTGTCCAATACTGCCGGGAGTCCCGAGTCAAATGCTCTACCTTGTCAAATGTGTCATAAACCCAATTGTTTGTTTGCCATTGTCTGTCAATTCATTCTTACAATGTGTTACTGAATTTTCTGATTCAACTATGTTGTTTTTTAATCTTTGTCTATACTTGAATTTTATTTCTGTAATTTTAGGTTGCCTTTTAGTATCTGGCAGGGGACAACAGATGAAAACTAGCCTTTTAGGCTAACTCTGGCTCCCTTACATTTTGAATGTTGATTAGTGTGCAATGTCCCTGAACTAAATCGATAAATAAAAAATAAATAAATAAACCAAATACTTCAGATCTATCTCTACTTTGGGTTAGATTATAACTTTGTTTTTCCCGTGACTCACAGAAAGCTGCGTGGGGTAACAGCCCTCCCTCTCCCCTCCTTTCCTTCAGCAGAGCATCAGTTGAAATCTTTTTCAACGAGGCCATCGCTGGTGGTTCTATTTTGAGATGCATTAGCTCAGAGAAGAACTTCACTGCTGAATAATTGAGATGGACCCTCTATCATAGTTTGCTCATCATGGACCTATCATGATGTCATTACATTTCCTGTAATTTTTTTTAAAGCAATTTCTAGGACAGTTTTATAAGAATGCAGTTGTTGATGCTAATTAACCTACAGTATAGACGAGACCATATCTGTGTTGCTTAATAATTCAACATACTGATCATATTTATCCCTTTTTTGCTGTGGATACCTCAGAGGCCAACTGTTTGTTTGTTCAAAGCTGGCTTATACACCTCTGGCTGCATGCTTGTCATGCATTTAAATTATAAACACAATGGGTGAGAGCCTGGGTGAGTATGGCTTGGCTTCACAAAATAATCCAGCACAGTAGCCTATAGCAGTCAGTCATGCTGTGCTGTCATTTGAACAGTCCCACCAATCCGTGAGACTTGCAGCAGGTAACACATAAGATATACCTTCTTCTGTCTGTCATGTCGTCTCATGCTGCAGTTAAAAGGGCACGGCTCGAGTCGAAGCACTAAATGCCACTCAATGCCAAACTGCGTAGATGTGAGAGTAGGATTGGGACCCACCGTAGTTCTGCCCCTCCATCCCTCCCGGTGGTCCTGATGTTGCTTGCCCGGGGGATGTCTCTCCAAGCGACCGCAGCTATCCGGATGTCTCTCCTCCTTTGAGTGCTTTCCGGTATGTCCTTTGCTTCGCGGCTTGCGCTCACCAAAACAGCTGGTTTCAGGTTAACGTCAGGCTCCCCTAAATGTGCTGCCTCACTCTTAAGGTGGTAGCCTACTTTCAGTGTGTTGCTGTGTTGTTTGTCTCTAGTTGCCGTTTAAAATGTGTATGTGTGACCTGTGTGTGTGTGTGTGTGTGTATACGTGCGTGTGTCTACGGTGGCTGACTGCCGTAATGCATCCAGTGAAGCCGGTGCATGCTGGCCCCTCCCACCCCAGATGTGATGTCACGCACTAACTTTAATGGACAACCAAGCTAAACAATTCTGAGTGTATCGTACACAGCTGTAGGTTACAATCATTGTTAAAGAAATTAGGGAAACATGTGTCTATGTACAAACATTAAAACATCAGAAAGCAATCATTTAAATCAATAGCATATGCCAGCCCAGTAGGTTGCTGCTGCGTTGCTTTGTAAAAACCTGGAAATAGCCTACATGGTTTATTGCCACTTGGTGGCAGCAGAAACAAGTTGGTGATATGTACTTCCATACTATTTAGTATGCCAGAAAAAGATTTATGATGTCCCAATACATGCAAGCCAATTGAAGTATGCTGAAAATACATAAATGCCCCACTAACTCAAATAGCATTTTGGAGTATTCGTCTGATATTCTTGACATTTCTCAACATAATGAAAAAAAAAACTTCCTTATCTGATTTATTTGCTCTCCTGTGACCCTAAAACTGTAGTGTTGTAAAAAGAAAACGTATGTGATTTGAAACGCAGGGTCAATCATTCATTTAGAGTCGTGTTTAAGGCCACTTACAAATGGTCTCCAACTTCTGAGGGAAATCATTTAATTAGTCTTTACATTTCCAGTGTCCTATTCAGTAGCCCCAGTTCAATCCTATTCTGTTAAGGCACAAATTACATTTTCCAAAAATGTCTTGTCAGGGGCACATTTTTCCAGGGTCCTATGTTCAACGTCATGCTATGTTCTTTGAACAGGCCTACTAATAATATCTACTTTGTCTAACTGGGTTTCCATCTCCAGATTCAGCCACTCCCATGGCGTCAGCTCATTCAAAAACAATTGTCTTTCTAGTAGAAGTTGTTGTGTCTCTCAGTTAATGGGAAAGTCAACTGTTGATTATCTGAACCTGAAATCAGGTTTGGTCCTCCTCTCGCTAAAGTGACTGAACTTGAAAGAGGGAACCATCCATACAGCATATTTTAAATATCAAAAACTATAGAGCTGGGGACATTAAAAAACAGTAAGGGAACAGAGGTTACTCTTTCTCAGGTTTCCCCCTTTTCTTAAAACGGCTACTTTAACAGTGGAAAAGAATGCATTGAGGACCGTGAGAGTAAACCAAATCAGCGCAATTGACTGAACAGTATCTTGATGTACTTGACTCGAGTAATGATTCCCTCAAATCACTTCTACAGTGCTGCTGTCATTATATCAAGTGATATCTTATTACAAACAAGAAAATAAACCAAGATAGTCGATGACAGAAAAACACACAGCTCACAAAAGTCACAACTTTATTGCACCTTAATAGTTATCTATAGTGTGGCAAGAGCCACTTTCATTATGAAAGCGCTCCAACCTGGTCAGAAAAGGTGGTGCGAAATATAGAACCATTAATGCAAACGTGTGGACTGTCCATTCATACCGGCAATTGTTCCTCTTGCGTCACGATTTGAGAGTCACAACCTACTTCGATTTCATAGTGGGACAAAAAACAATCCTATGAGGCTGTCGTATAGCCGCTCTTGTACTGTACACACTAGAGTGACGTAGGGAAAGGTCCTGGATGAAAACAGACAACTCTCTTTACATACAAATGAACTAACACATTTTCAGATTAATTCTTAAACATCCAACCAACTCATCCCAAGTATTAGTAGCACATTAAAGATCGGTGTCTTTTTCTTCTTTAAATGATATATTTATAACATTAAATCCTATACTTTTTTTTTAAATAGCCAATTCAAAAGGCAACATCTCTAGAATGAAAAGAAATGCGTGGGGCAAATCTTTACAGCGTTGTTGAGAGAGGGCGACAGGTAGCACAAGATGGACTGTACAGTGTTACTACACTGGCAAAAGCATTTGTTATAACGTTGTTTTTTCTCTACACATCTGTGCCCCGGATTTGGCGCGAGATGATCCCATGGTTTTTCCACACCTGATATACTTTTGTATAAAAAGACTTTCTGCAGGATGCAACATGGTGGTCAGCGAGAGGAACTAGTCTGAGGTGAAATAGAGGGAGGGGGAGGAATCTGATCAGGGTCAAAGGATGGGATACGGGGACAGTCTGGGTTCCTGAGTCTTTAGCCCAGTTTCTAGGTGACCAGCATGAGTGGCAGAAAAGTTGCATAGAGATATATACGGTAAAAGTGGGAAATGAAATTAGCAATGTGGCAGTCCCATTCTAACAAAGTGCCTGCAGTATAAAATGTTAACCCCTTTCATTTCAGTACATTGGTAAAGAACAGTTTGTTGGCGAGGATTGTTACAGAGAATGTGAAGGGTGAATTCTGATAGTGAGATGAGCTACATAATTAAATAGCTGCACAGCACAGTAGAAAAAGAAAACTGCTCCCATCAAGAATTCCTCCAACGACCCAACCTTCTACTACTGCAAATGCACATGTGACCTGTCAGGAACCAATAGCATCCAAAGGAACCGTTGAAACCAAATATGATGAAACCCTATGGCGTCCAATTGTGTGCTTCCACAAACAGTTGAAGTGTTCATACAAAATCAGCAGAGCATTCTTTTGGGTTCTTAAGATGTTTAGACATTAAAATCTGAAATAAACTCCGGGGAGGGAAAAGTACACAACCAAGATAGCAGAAATTAAAAAAAAATCCCCGTAGTTTAAATTCTGTACCAGTTCAGACGTCATGCATATTAAAAGAAAAAGAAAAGAAAAAAAGTGGCAAATTTAAACCTTCATTTTACCAACAATAAGCAGGCAAAATTTGGTCCTTTTAAAAAGAAGCCACATGGCAGAGACACTGCAGCAAAATAAAATGATGGCGGATTAAGGTATGAAATAAAAATTCGGAAATCTTAAAATAATGTGTTTAATAGGAAAACTCTTTTTTCTTCTTCATAATTTGGTGTAGAATCATTTCAGGAGAAAAGAAAAAGGTGACGTTTCTTAATGTCCAGCATACCGAGCCCTTGTGTCTTGCAAAAGTATGCTCCGAGAGTGTGTACAGTTATAATTAGATAAATAGACTTTCTTATTCTAAGCTTTCACCCTTTCAAATATAATAAACTACACTTTAACTCATAGTAGCTCAAGTTTGTTGAAACAATAACCAAGGCTCAAAAGGATGCCAACATACAGTCATTTCTTTTGACATGGAAGGAATAACTGTAAGGGGTTCCTGATAAATACCGCATGCATAGCAAAAAGCTTGAGCAGCCACTTACTGAAGTGGTATTTGAATTTAAAAGAAATAGGGAAAAGAGTCGTCAAATCCCACTGGGCCAAAGTTACTGAACACAACATTTGGTTGTTCGTTTAAAAATTTGAGATTGGATGGGGCTTTCAGTGCCGATTTTAGCTCTATCTAAATTGAGTAGTTGGGTCTAAACTTAACTAATAAAAAAAAGAGATATTAAAAAAAAAAAAAAAAAAAAAAAAAAGAAGAACGGTACAGAAGTTTGGTATACAGTATTGTTGCCTAGATGTCCAGTACAGCATGACCTCAACAGCAACCTGGACTATCAGCGACGGCCCCCGAAAACCCTCTTCCCTCCTCCGGGTGTGACAGACCACTTGCTGCGCCGGTCCTGGATCTGCTGGAAGATGCTGCTGCAGCCGCTTCTCCACTTCTCTTTTTTAAAGTTCTTCATTTTCTTCACCTGTTCAAAAACAGAGGGGAGAGGATGAATAAGAGGGCAAGGCGCGATGGGGGCCAGAGCCACAGTCACTTTTAGGCTGACACTATCCTTGTCCTCTTTTCTACCTCACCTTTCCCCTGTCAAAGTCTTCATCCCACTCATCGATCACCGTGTCCCACCTGGCATGGCGGACATCTTCCACAGCATCTCTACTGATAGCAGAGGCTTCTCCGTCCCAACTCAGGACTAAACAAGACAAGACAAAAAAACAAGATAAAAACATGTAGAAGAACACTTTTCCCCCTTAAGATCAGGTCAAAGTTTTGCCACACAAAAGGTTGAGATCCACAGGGAACTGGGTGTCTCACCATTGGCTCCGTAGGCTTTATCTGAGGCGTTCTTGAGCAGCTCCTCTACCACCTCGCTGGTCTTCTTCCCGTCCCAGGCCACAGGGGCCGCACGCTTTGGGCCGTCTCCTGAAGCGCCTACGTCAGCTGCTGGTGCATGGTTGCGCTTGTAGCCGTCCTTCACGTGGCGGTCCCACATTACCACTGTGGCTGAATTAAAATGAAAAAAAGAATGAATGAAACGATAGTTACGTATGTAACTACGGTTCTATGAGCTCCGGATGACCGCCAGAGGCAGTGTTTTGGCACTGGATGTTCAGTCGCACGCATGCGCAGGTCGAGTTTTTATACCAACAAAGTCACCCGTGACACCTCGGTGACTCGGGAATATGTAGTTTGTGTAGTAGGAATGCTTGTGTGTTGTGCACGCCAACATACCTGCGTCCTGTTGACTTATGTTGCCGTTCTCTGTGGCGTTCTTCTTGGCAGGGGGCGGGGCTTCAGGCTCAGTCTGCTGCCCGTTGGAGCAGCGTCTGCTCTCCTCCCACAGTCCCACCTCCTCTTTTAGCCTCTTCTTCTTCTTCTTTAGTTTCTTTTTCAACTTGATCAAATCTGTACTGCTCTCCACCACTGCAGCCTTCGTCTCAGAAATGCTGTTGGGGGGGAAAGTAAGTTCACAACAGAGAAAATAGAATTTACTTCACGAAGGTTTTGTGTGGGAGTTTTGGTTGTTATAGAAACAACCGAGTCATGTGCCTCCAAATGATGAGCTCAAAAATCAACAAAAACACACAAGCAAGAAAAGAGGAATCATAAAACTTGGGCCCACCTTTCTGAGGGCGCGCTTGCTGAAGTTTTGTCCTGCAGGTCCTCCACTAGTTGCATCTTCTTTTTCTTCTTCTTGTTCTTTTTCAACTTCACAGAGTCATTTCCCTGTTGGTTCTGGGGTGACTGGCCCTGTGTCGGGGTGGAGGTTGGGGCGGCTGCCTGCGGAGGAGGAGCCTGCTTAGACTCTTCTGTGTCTGGATGGGATGTGAAGACTCCAGATGCCGCCCTGACCCCAGTCCTCTTCCTGCTGCGGTGCGTCCAGATGAGAAGGGACACACTCCCTCTCCTGCACTGTCTCTCTCGTCCTCATAGTCCCTCTTTCTCTTTTTCCTCTTCTTCTTCTTCCTCTTCCTGGCTTCCTGCGTGAGGCTGGCTTCCTCGTGAGGCTGGCTTCCTCCGTGGCCGTGGCTGGGGCGGCTACTGGTGTGTCGTCGCCCTCCACTTCAGAATGCGGCCGCTTCTTCTTCTTCTTCTTCTGGCTGGCCTTTGGAGCTGGAGGGCTGTTGACGTCTGGTCCTCTGAGGTCAGTGGAAGACTTTGGGCTCTTTGGGGCGGGACTGTGAAGCCCGTTGGTTTTGAGAGAAAGGCTGGCGTTTGGTTTTTGCGGTGTCGAGTGAAGGGACTGTTTCTGAGGGCTCTGCTGTTTGAAGTGGGCAAAAGGCTGCGATGACTGGACTTTAGCTAAATGGAATGGACCAGCTCTAAGAAAAGAACAAGAGAGAAGATGGATCAGCCATTTTTACTTTAAGATGAACAAATATGCATTTTTCCTGTGCCTATCATATGGGCTTACCTGTGAGGGTGAGTGGGTGAGGCAAAGTTGTGGCGGTTGGGTTGATTTGGATGCGTGGGGTCACTGGACAGCTGGCGTGGCAAATGGGGCGGAGCATCAATGCTGCTCTGACTCCGGCTGCGAGCCTGCAGTTATCGACATAAATAAAAACTTGGTGGTCTAAAAAAAATAGCCATGAGTGTGACAAAAAAATTAAAATAAATAAGGAAGAGAATCAAATAAGGAAAAGAGGAAGGATTAAAGGGATGACAGGAAAAGATGGAGGGAGGAAAAACAAAAGGAAAGGGTATGGCAGAGAAGAATTAGAAATGGTTAGAAAAAAAGGACAAATTAAAGGAAAAGAAGACAAACGCTAAGTGCTACCACTTGGTCGATTAGACGGGCACACTGGAGGAATTTCACATTGAGTAAAGCAGAAAAAACTACAAAGAGAGACAGTGATATCAATGATAACATTTGGGACAGCAGTGTGGATTGAGGGCAACAGGAAACACATGTATCATGATCTTTCCCTAAGACAGGAGTGTGCTGCTGTGTATATGAAGGAAGTTCACCTTCTTAGCCGACAGGGCCAGCTTCTTGGCAGGCGGAGGTGACATGGTGCTAGTGGCTTCAGACGTGATGTTATTGAGGGCCGGGGTCTTTATCTTGGAGGTCTTCTGCTCCTCCGTGCTGTGGGAGCGCTCCACGCTCTTGGCTGGAGACGACACCCCGTTGGAGCCCTTCCTGGGAGTGGAGGGGGTCTCTCCTACCGGCGCACTTCTGGTGCCCACGGAGTCCTGAACGACAACGACGGGGTAATCAAAAGACATCCCCTTAACCGCCACCATAAAAGTCTGTGTGTATGCGTTAGCCATTTTACATACTTTAATAGTTACTAGCTTTATGACAGGGTTTTTCATAGCTTTAGCCAACATAGCTGTGTCGATAAAAAAGCCATCAGATCTATTTTCCACGCAATAAGTGGTAGGTTTAGATCACAATGACATGTCTGAATACTTTTGATAATAAAACCAATTAGAAAACGGCATTGATTCAGCCTATGAGGTTAAGAGCTGTTTGTCCCGTGCTTTAGGCTTGGCCAAATATTACCTTTGAGTCACTGGTGTCGGCGGAGGAAGAGTCAGACAAAGACTTGATTGAGGTAGACGCTACGATGCCTCTGCCCTCGCCGCCTTGCTTTCTGTCTCCCTCCGTCCTGCCGAAGCCGTTGTTGGAAGGGGTTGGAGTGGTGCTGCGCGGCTGGGGAGAGGGCTTCTTCAGCTTCTTGAAGGGTTCCTCGATCACCGTGGGTCCTCCTGGAGGCTTGGACGGGCCGTTGGAGGAGGACGATGTCCAGTGGGAGAGTCTGGCCGGAGGCGGCTGAGAGCTCACACCGTTCCTGGAGACGGGCAGGCCCAGACCACCGTCCATGGACTGGATCTTACGCAGTTGTGCGGGCTCAAGTTTCTGAAGAGGAAGAATTGTATATATATATTTTTTAACACACTCGCGACACATATCGAGTCCACATATCCTTGTCATCTGGTTCTAATACCTTTGTAACCTGCGGAGAGGAGAGAGGCCCGTTTAGGTTGGCCCTCTTTATCTGTTCACTGTTCTTCCCCGGGTGCAACATGGCCTGCTTGGAGCTCTGTCCATCTGCATTCTTCTTGCTTTCAGGGATCCTTCAATGAATGAATAAGATGAACAGTTTAATTAATAACATATTCAGGAGGAAAAGTCAACTATTTTTTTTTAATCCCTTTCTTCTTACCTCAGGTAGAAAAGCACATACGCCTGCTGGTTCAAGACCACTTTGATGTTACTAGAGTGGACCATGGAATCGTTCATTTGATACCACTGTCCGTTACTTGCCTACGAGGCGACAAGAAAAAAGATGATTTAAATGAAGTTGACAAAACTGCTTACTACAACTCTAACCTTATGCATGCATTAGCTGTGAATTATATTCATTTAAACTCTTATCAATTTACAGTGCGGTACAGTTTAAAACATTTAAACAGATCGAATGATAAAAAAATAATAAAAAATGCAGCTGCTGACTTAGTTCATTAGAAACTACCAGTACTGCAGATATTGATTGACAGGAATTTTTAGCATAGGACAAAGTCAAGATTTTTCTTTACAGTCTACACAGATGTAGCGGAATATTCTTTCCAATGTTATTATTTTGCCTTTATTGTCCATATCTCTGTGTCAGAGGTAGGTGGTTGTCTTACCTTGACATAGCAGTAGTAGTGGCCGGCATGACAACTGTAGCCAGAGTGCACCAGAACAGCATAGAGGCCGTACATGACGGGGTCGCCCGAGCTCTGAGACATGTAGGGGCGGATGTTGAGGAATTCTGGGTAACCAACATCCTGGTGGGGGGAGGGGTGGGGTAGAGAAAGTCAGAAAATATGAGATCGTTGAGAGGGAAGACATCTTTTACGAACCATTAAATAGTGGGAGAATTCTCTGTTAACCTTTGTTATCTTTCCTCCGCTGAAGTTGGCAAACCTCTTCAGTGAGACAGTCAGTACGTTAGACGCTCGGTGGACCGTGAAACGCTTCGTCGCCGGCACTTTCTTTTTGCACCTGGGAGAGAGGGGGGGAAGAATTGTGACACGTCATGCAAAACATAATAATAATAATCTATTTTCAATGCCTTGCAGATTTCCTTATAAAGTCTCAGACTCACTTGGCACACATGTAGGCGTTCTCTCCACTTAGTACGTCCGGTTTAACGAACAGGTCCAGGGCTCGCACGATGTTTGCTGCTTGCTGAGAGAGAAAAACAGAAACTACAGAAACGGGTTCAAAAAAACAAAAGAATTCTTCAATACATAAATGGACCTAAATGATAATAACCCGTGGATCAACTCTATTCATTTGCTTGTGCACACACACATTATGCACATGCTGATAACTCAACCGAACACAGCCTATTTTTTTAAACTTTTATTTGAAAGTTTTTCTTAATTTTTTTCCTCGCCTTCTGTTGGCAGTGTTGAAGTTCTTTGGAGTTTGGTTGTATGATGTTAATCTGTTGTTCTTTATGTATGTGTATCTACCTGTGCTTCTGTAACACTCAATAAAATGTAAAAATCGCAACAAAAATCTTAATCTTGTGTAACGTACCCGAATCTCCACAGCGATATCCAGGTAAGGGTCATACGTGTCCGACACACTTTTACAAATTGAACATTTGACTGAAAGACAAAGTTAAAACAAGTCACGCAGGGCTCTTCTCCACTTCCTGTAAACAACAGACAGCCACAAACCTCAAACAACCGCCTCCAACTCTCACATCAAAACACTGAGGCTGTGTCCGGAAAGCCATACTAACGTCCTACTCACTCAATTTGACGTCAATTTGAGTATGCGACGGTTGTGTATGCGAGTTTGGGTAGGCGAGAAATCCCCAGATTTAGTACCAAGTTCCGGGAAGATTTTGGGTATGGATCGATTGGATACTTTTCCTACTCAACCTATATCTAACCTGTGGAGGGTGGTAATACGCTAAACATTGTCTAAACGGCCGGAATCTTATTAGAAGAAGAAGAAGAAATTCTTTATTGCTTGCTTACACAATCGATCTTTAAGTAGACAGTATGTAGTATATAGATGTTGAGTATGTAGGAGGGAGGACGTTAGTAGGGCTTTCCGAAAACAATCTGAGAGCAAATTCCTTTACGTTTAGCACTGTTCTCAATATTTACATTTCAGAGTTGAGTTTCAGTATTGACCGGAGCAGACTGACAATTTTAACAAGCTGCAGTAAAGCCACATCCAGATTTTAGAATAGCTCTTAAAGTTTTATCAAAATAATGCATTAGTAACATGACTTCCAGTTCAGGCGTTCTAAGCCATGAAAACAGACAAAAGTGTACACAATAGCCAGAACCGCAATACTAACTACTATAACTATACAGCCCCGGAAAAAAATTAAGAGACCAGTCTGGATTTTTCTTAAATCTTTATCTATACATAACTTATTGAAAATGCTCTAAATTACACTATTTCTATTGTGAATTTGGTAGAAATGTTGTCAGTAGTTTATAGTATAAAATCAAAATGTTCATTTTACTAGTCAAACATATGCCTCTAAAGAATAAAACAAGAGACACTGAACATTTGGAGTGGTCTCTTCATTTTTTCCAGAGCTGTATATATTTGATGAGAGTTCTAGTCTGCTGGTAATGGGATCAATAACACAATACCAACCGCAAACAAATGTGAAAATTCATAAAAGTGCAAAGCCCTATAGGCAATAGTTTTCTACATTTCCGTATGGAACAAAGTCAATACCTCTTGACCTGAGATAACCTCCAAAGATCTGGTGGACTAGTGTCGTGGCCTGGGTCTGCCTGTCAAGCCTATAGAGAGAAAGGAAACAGAGAAAAATATGCTTAAAAAAAAAGTATATAAATATCATCATATATATAATATAGATATAGATAAAAATGTGCTTTAAAGATTATTTTTGAAGTATTTTCAATGCTTTATTGATAGAGCAAGAGACTGACATGAGATTGGGCAGAGAGGGGAATGACATGCAGAGAAAACGACCACGGGTCGGACTCAAACCGGGTCTGCTGTGAGGGGGGGGACGGGACGGGACGCTCTAACCACTACACCATGAGCTGCCTTTTAACACACAATAAGAAAAGACCTTACTTAGGGTATCCATTGAGACAGGCTTTCTGCATGGCATCGATGGTGTACCGCAGGAATTCATGGGCGTCCTCCTGGCTCCCAAAGCGAAAATGTCTGGCAATTTCTGTAGGAGACAAACGTGCATGTTATAGCTGTGTGATCACTTCATGATTTAATTTCATTTAACGATCGCATGCATCTTAAAACATTGAAAGCACCAATCACCACTCACGATAAAAGCAAAAAAGTATGGCAGCTAGAGGAAGCCTTATTAAGTGTCCTTTGTTCAACCCAACATGTCTTGTCTCTAAAAACGTAGCCACAAAAAAGACCAAAAGAAATCACCAACCTGACAACTAGCTGTCAGAAATGGAGGATGCACAAAACGTGTTCTTTAAAGCAAGTACGGCAACTAGACCTGTCTTCCTAACAGTCAGCATTATAGAATAGCAGGTTATGATTGATGGCTTTTACACATGGGTAATCCAGCCCATCAGCACATATTATAAAGCATGAATCAATGAAGATAGTTTATTTAATGTGTAAGGGTTAAAGTTAAAGTAGTACACCTTCATTGGCACCAACATCTATCCTCCAAGGTTAGTGCCTCGTTTATTCTCAGAAAATGACCCAATAAAAAGCTTACGGTCAGTAGGCCTGCAGTGCAATCTAAATGTCTCCCATTAGAGATAATGTAGCACTTAAACACTTTGCCTTTGCTGTTATTTCCTAATGGGGGGGTAGACTCATATCGCAGTCATGGCCACATTTCCAGCATTGCATTCCCATCACCCCTAAATGGGGAAATAAGACACCGTTGCTCTAATGTCCTTTTCTGTTCCTCCAATATTTTGAAGATATGAACTATTAAAGCTATTGTGCAAACTCATGTTGCCCCATGAGGAATTCATAGTAATTACAACAACACTGTCAGTACATCTACATGAGGTTAGCCTTTGTATTGCGATTGTGCATGGATTTTATACCTTCTGCTGTACATTGTCGTTTTCTTAGCAGTTTTTCTTAGCAGTAGTAATCAACAACTGAAACATTTCTTGGGCTCTTCTTGGGATTTTTCTGAGCTCCTGCACCAGTGTTGGGGGTGACATCTGTTTGTAAAAACGGCCATACAGAGTAATACAGAGAGAGAGTTTTGTGGAGCTGATCGGCTTTATCAACTTTTTGTCAACTCGTTTGACGGTGGCTTCGATGTAACTGACATTCATTTATATGAAAAAAAGTTACGCACTATAGCTTTAACTCATGAGACTGGATGGTTTGATTTTTGGTTGTGAGCCCCCAGCTGTGAGATCCTGGGGGGCAGAACAGTACATTTGCCAAGTGCTGGCTTAACATAAGGGGAAGAAGGAGGACTGTACCATTTTTTGTGCTAAAGCTGCTCATCTCTCAACCCGCAGTCACAAGGAGAAAGAGAGGGCATTGGGGAGGGAGGGAGGGAGGGAGGTGGAGACATGGTTGCAGCAGCACATAAGGAAGAGACATGCAGGTAGGGAAGGCGAGAGAGCACCTCACAGACTACAGCACAGCACCTCACCATGTCAAGGTGTAAGACTCAGGCCTACTCTCTACATGGTGTGTTCATTCACATTACATTACAATTTCATGTCATTTAGCAGACGCTTTTATCCAAAGCGACTCACAACTGGAGCACACATGCATACACCTGATAGCAGCCGCTACCACGGAGGGTGGAAGCTGACTATCGGGAGCAATTTAGGTGTTCGGTGTCTTGCCCAGGGACACTTAGACATGTGGTGGGGGAGACGGGGGATTGAACCACCGACCCTGCAGTTGCGGGTCGACCACCTACCCACTGAGCTACATCACCCACCTCACAGCCTGCAGTCTCACCGCTACACTTAATGCACTGCAGTCACCGGCTGTGGTCACGTAAGGACACACACATGCATCCGTGACTCCTGACACAAAGCTACATTGAGCACAAGCTGCTCAGACAGAAAGCGGTTGAGGTAGGGCTCTTACTTTTCAGGTCTCGGATGAAGGAGACAGGCTTGATGGCATTGCCCGTGTTGGCAAAGGCTTGGATGATATGGTTCTGCATTATACAGATCATGCAAAAGCCTGACTGGTGACCTGAAAAAAAAAACAGGTCAGGAGACAACAACAGTAGTCACTCGCAAAATACAAAGGACAGGAATGTGTCGATGTGTTGTGTTTAGAAAAATACTCACATTAAAAATACAGAAGGAAAAACCAATTAGATTAAAGATGAAAGCTAGAATAGGGCTGATAGCATTTACAGGAATACTTATTACAAAAGAGGGGTCTTGAATCTAGAGAATGTGTGTTGTAAAAGGAAGTGAATACCTCCTCGTGATCCATTACCTGTTAGTACTGTGTACTGCACTAAAACAAATCCAGTGTTAATACACAGCCTAGGCCCTAGGCTCTGTAAATGGGCATTTTGTTAGCTACGGTAGGCCCCCCTGTTGTTTACATAACCTTTTACAGAGCATTGGTTGTGCATTAACTCCAGAAGTAGCGGATCGTGAGGAGATATTCACTGATTTTGAGAAGAAGGGGATTGACAAGAAGCGTTCTCCAGAGTCGATGATTTCACCTTTTAAAAAGGCATAGTGACACAAGCAACATGCTAATTAATCTATTGTTATTTAGGTTTAAAAAAGGTAAGAATAGAAGAAAATAAAAGTCAAGCTGTTCTTATCACATGAAACAGTGTCTGGATCTTTACTGTGAACTGCCTTGGAGAACTGTGGACTGCAGGTTGTGTATGCATCAAGCCAGTTGTGTGTCTCATAACACAAAAGGCAAATAAAAAATGGTGCTATTGTTCAAAAGTTTACCCTTTACCCATCATGGCATCTCAGTGCCTTCATCCCTGCACAGAACATAACTAGTATTGATCAAATGTAAACTAACTCTAGGCTTAGCATAATGCAGCTTGGTTCCACTGGTCTGGACCAATGTAGAAAGCTACTGTTGTGCTTTTGTGTGAGTGTGTTTTTAAGGTGCTGTTTTATAAGTAAACTGGCAGCGTTAACACTTTGAGCGGCAATGAGTCTTTGTTTTCTTGGCTTGTTAAAGAGAATAGGTCAATGAATGGTAGACTGCTGAATGTTTGGGAGCGTGAAGAAACTGGCCAACAGAAGCAGCTGTTTGCGTTTTGATATCTGCAGCTGCTTTGGCTGGCGTTCCACGGTGACAGTTAGCCACATGTGTTTGCACAAAGGCTAACAGTAGCAGGGGGTGAGTCATTTCCAAAACTTTAAAAACAAACTATATGTGTGGGTGTGTAGCTATAAGACAAGAACACAAGTGAATTTAGAGAGAGCGCAAGTTGCTGCAAGTCTGGCAGCGTTCAGGAGTACTGGAGTACTCACAGGCACGGCTGTGCTCCTTTGACAGTAAGTAGTTGGCGAGTGGCGGGGTGTAGGTGAGACACTGCACTGTGGAGTTGAGGAAGCAGGTGTTGCCCAGGTTGTGGAGGCCGGCTCCCACCCTGTACACACGCTCCCATTTCAGGGTCAGCTTGTTCCAGGGGAAGAGCATCTTCTGTGGGGCGGCGATCCCATCGCTCTGGCCCCCGACCACGTTCTCTGAGACTGAAGCAAGACAAGGTCAATGCACAACAGTTATATGGCAGGAAACAGGAATTGAGCTTTTAAAGGGCTAGTACAAGTCCTACCGTTATGAGACACTATCGAAATGTGAAATCAATTTATAGCTTACCTTGCCTCTTTATCTGGGTGGGCTCGCCGGCCTTCTGGCCCGTCGCGCCCTCGTTCCTGGGATTGAGGATGACATACTTGTTCTTCAGGCTGTCCAGCTGGTAGGAGAAGCCCTTGCTGGCAGGCTCAAACTCTATCTTCTGCAGGAGGACCTTCTTGGCAGAGGAGGCCAGCAGTTTGTTGAGGTCGCCCTCATCCCCCGTCTCCTTACGGCCAGGTTTTAAAGCCTCCTTGAGTTTATCCACTATCGGCATTGTTGGAACATCACTGCAGAGAGAGTGGGATTGAGCGTCGGGGGTCATAAATTGTTCAACCTGTCTTGTTTACTGCGCCTGAAAGCAGTAGACAGGTCACACATATCCAGAGATATAAAGAGTGAGTGCATCTGAGGATCCAGCCGGGGTCTAGGCAGCTGTATCCACAGTTATGCAAGACATTAGACATTGGTGACATAGGGTGGGTGTGTGTGTGTGTGATAGGAGAGCATTTAAATCACACAATGCGTTTGCAGTTGCTGTCAACTGCCAGGACAAATTCTTATCATTTAATTTGCTTGCATAATTTTTCATTCAGTTTTTTCACCAACTGGCAATTTCAATTGGTAAAGCTGTACATCATTACACTTTGTCATCTGGCCTATCAGCGATATAAGAGAAAAAAAAGGCTGAAACGTAACAAAACAGTGATTTGCATTGGCCATCTGCTGTCCCTTTAAATACACTGTAGCTGAGTGCACTAAAAAGAGCCATTTCACCATTCCAGTGTAGATAACAGTGTGTGCACATTTCCACAACAAACTGTCTGCCAGAGTCAGCCTAGTGACTTCTGACGTGCTTCTTTCTACAGGAGGGGAAAAGGCAGCAGGGCTGGCAATATGTGTTCAATGCTGACCTAGTAGTGAGTGAACCAATCATTCAGTCTTCTAGTGCCTCAATGTGTGAGGATGCAGCTGATGTGCCTTTAAAACAATGGACCCTTGTGAAAAGCATGACATCATGTGGATGGTACAGTACTACACTGAAGGTGTGACGACAGCTGACGAGCGGTTCTCATCAGAGTGGCCAGTGACATCACAAGAGGGAAGGAGGGCTGAACATGCACTGTATGCACAAGGGTACGCTGACCTTCATGTGGGATACAACCAAGAAGCTGACTGCAGTGATGCAACCGCAGGACCTGGCAGCAATGCTGATAAACTGACCAGAATCACTAACACCGCATTTTTTGCAACTTTTCTCGTGCTTATGTTGCCATTAGGAAACATTAGAGCAGCCACACTGACAATGAAAAACGATATGAAATCTTCCAATTAAAAGTGATCATTTACACTGGTGCAGCTATTCAGCTGTAATGATATATCTATGCATGAATGTTAGGTGAGGCTGCACGCACATGCTAATATTCATGCACAGATACAATTGATGGTCTTGTAGCGTGACTGGTCAGACAAGGAGAACTGTCAACTCCAGCTCACATTGAGTATGATAATGTGAGATGTCTTTAGATTTTAAGATTGTGGGAGATCTGAGATCAGCTTCTCACGTCAGAAAAAAAATAAATCACAAAAGAAGTCACCTTCTTTTGTGGATGGCTATAACTTTTACATGGAAAAGAACAGTCCCACTGTTGTCTCCTATAAAGACTTACACTGTTTTATTTTAAAACTATAAATTTGCTTGCCTCATACTTTGTAGTCAACAAAGTTTTCAATATTTTCTTCAACTCATAGAAATACATCTGATTGTGCAATCACAAGTCTACTTAAAACGGACATTTTCCTCGGTTTATGACAAAAAAAGACAATATTCATTATAGATAAGATGTATTGGCAGCACATCATATAGTACAATACATAACAATAATAAGATTTTGAAAGTGGACTCAACGGAGTCTATAGTTCAGACATTTTTATGGAATTGTCCGACTGCAAAAATGTCTTACCTGCTTCATTGTTTCTTAAACACTCATTTGAAAGGCCTAGCGAATTCATTTCACTGAGTTGTTCTTGCGATTTGTCTCATTTGTGTATTTTTTCCACCCAGCCGACGTCCATATAAAATGACACTTGACTTGACAGTGCAGGCGACCTGAAAAGTCTTTATTTGTGTGTATCCCTTTAGATTAGAGAAATAATTAAGACTGTCTAATCAGAAGTGACCTTGTAAATACAACGCTCCTTTTCAGGAGCAAACATATTTCCATTAAATCGTTACCCAACCACAGTGGATAGAGAAAGGTCTGAATAGAGCTGAAATGATCAATTAGACGACAATTAATTGTTTCATCTCTTTTCAACTCTAACACATTGGCTGGTTTAAGCTTCTAAAATGCCAGGTTTTGTTTCTCTTCTCTGCCCTTTATTATTATTTTTTCTCTTTTGGTGGGCATTTTAACGTACTTTATATTCAATTAATAGAGAAAACATCAGCACATGAATAACAAATGAATATAATGTTAGTTGCAGGCCTAATGCCAATCTTAACTTTTTTTGTTTATCATGTCCGTAAGTCGTTGACCCGTTTACCATTAAGACAAGTCACGACTTTCACCTACTGTAGATGACATGGGGATTACTTCAAAGGCTTCTCGAAAATATTGTAATCACGAGTAAAAAAAAAACACGAGTCAGCAGTGTGCACCATGTGAATTGAAATTTCACGATTTTAAAAATAAAACATTTGCACGGATACATAGAGCAGATAGGGTCTAGAAACATGACTCATTTATTATTAGAAGAAGAAGAAATAGGTAACATTTGCTGGATCAACCAAGTGTACCCTGATATCACAAGCGTTCACTCGTGGACTAAAAAGTGACACGGTTGGATTTTCTTGGAAGCACCTGAAGGCAACGCAACTATCGCTGTCACTTTTACAAATCCCTGCATCGTTTTTTCGCTTGATTTGAACATTTAGCTACCACATTTCGCCTACTTCCAAATTCTCCTTGCTCGTTATAGTCAGTATGAACACTAGCAGCAGCCGGGCGCCTCTGCACACCAGCTGGAGTCAACTGTTACGACCAGTCATCATGGCTTAAATGCTAGGTTGCTAACTCCTACCACGGCTAACCTTCATGTCGATCTGAACGGTGTCAAGTTTGGTATCAATACGTCGTTATTACTTCGACATACACCTTCACTTTTCAGCGTTTGATTTGGGGTATTTACCTGCTGCACACTGTGTCAATGTTTGTCTTTTCACGCCTGACAGTGGCAGCAGCACATTAGCCAGCGAGCTAACTTAACGTGGCGAGAGCCTCCAGTCTGCCTCACTACTGCAATGTGGGTTAGCATCTCAGCGTCCAGGTGGCTAGCCGTCCCTAGCCGCCACATCCTGCTAGTTTGTTAAACAACACCGCGTCGTTTAACTACATGATACGTTCATCCTAAAGGTATCTGTTAGCTCACCTTTTGTTCAATCTTCTAAAATTGTTGACAGTAGATGGGTCTTCTTCCTCAGCTGTAGATCTTCACTTTGGTATTTTCGCCCATGCTGCATTATCAGAGGGCGTCGACAACAAAATGACTGAAGGGACCAAAGACCAATCAGAGATCAGGTCACGCAGTAGCCGAACGGTTTAGCCAATCAGCGCTCAGACTGACGAAGCGTTGACGAGAGAGAAGCACACGTGACTTCCAGCCAGCGCTGTTTACCATCGATGAGATACATATTAACACATTTTAATGTAACAACAAAGAGAGCAGTGGGAAAAATGTAAAAAAGCTGTAGGCTATTTTGCAGTCTGCCTTCATGTTGGGCTCCCTTCATGGTACTGAAATGAATCCGCCACGCGCTCATTGAAATCCGTTTGAGGAATGAAATCTCTTCTCTCGTACCAATATCCCCATTGCTAGTGATTGAGGCAAATATTTAATAATCGTTAGCCTACATGTCTGCAGGATACCTCCATATTTGGGAAACCCTTCTTATGCAGGCTTGTAATCCGAATTGATGCTGTTGTAGTGAACTAATAGCCTACACTAGTAGACTGCTCATTTTACAGTAGGCTAAGATTAGGTTGCATTTAATCTGTGATCAATTTCGAATAAATACTAATATTAGGCTATTTGGCCTGTGTAAACATACGCCTATATATCACTAACATCTTTAAGTGGTATTTTACTCTTGGTAGCCTAATTAGGCAATTTAATATCGTTAAAATCTGAGAGTATCATGTATGACCATTGCACAACTTGTGCATTAGTATAGGAAAGTTGGTGAACGTCACACCTTGATGTGTTCACGAAGCGGCAGCAGAATGTTACTGTCACAAAGCAGGACTGTAACTACTGTCCCTGCCTCCTTCACTGAGTCTCACATTTATATAATAACTGATAATCATACATGATACTTGTAAGAGCCATTGACCCTCTTTCTTGTTTGTTTATATTGTTTGTAATGCACCACTTGACCGCCAGGTGGCGGGACTGTACCGGATGCAAGGCTAATAAATCAGGCGCACTCACACTAGCCAGGTGCTTGCATGCCGGAAGGTAAATGTTTTCGACCTTGCTCATGGAGCTCAGTTTAACAGAATAATAGTTGTATGTACAAGTCGCACCTTCATTTGTTTAAGTAAACAAAGTAAGCTTTTAAACGCTGAAGAACGAGTGGACATTCAACGTTACAACTGTCAACTGTAGGCTATAGGCACGCGTCACACACCTAACGACATGCAGCCTAGTGGCTAATGGGGAGCCGCTACAATACGTATTCCATGTATGTATTAAACTGTCATGTGTGCTGCTGTTGTATGAATTGATAGCTCATTTTAAGTGATTGCCTATTTGGACTATTCCTATTTGAGAAAACTAAACTTGTGTGTACAGTACATGTATGTTCATAACTAGACAACAAAACGACTCTGATTCTTCCTTTCATTATCCTTTGGAATTAGAGATAACAACTGAGTCAAGGCTGGAGTCATGTCAAAATTCACAAATAGACCACTGGTGTGAAAATAACAAGTGCAATGCCAGGGTTTTTGGTAATTTAATATAATCATCAAAACATGTACAGTATTGTTTCAGTTGAACATGCATGCAAAAAAATAACCTCAAATGTCTCATGTGAAACCAGCACAAGACAAAAACAATTTACTTGACTACAGTTTCAAATTCAGATTCACATAACCTTTGCGCAACGCTTTTATGATATCAAAGGCTTTGCAAGTAAATACATGGTTGGTTATATCTTCCTCAATTCACCACTAGCCAGCCAGGCAGTTAACAATTGGGCCAACAATTTGGACCCCTATATAATGTGGGCTTTTCTTTTACAATAAAATATAATGAATCATACAACCTCATTAAATAAAATATGCTCAAGTCTTACACCAAAGCATTACAAAGAGAAGAGCTGCGATATAAAAAAAATGGAGGATTCAATCCTCCTTTTCAGACATTTTCCATTAGAGACATTACTGTAGAACCGCTGCAACCAATGTGTTAAAAGTGCATTCTTGTCTATTCAGGCTAAGTGAAAGAAACACTAATCGAAACACTTTCGCAACACCTAAAAAAGAGATGGGAAAAGCAGGACAGGCAAGAGGTTGCACTCATTCATTGTGACAGCTCTGCTGTCACAAATCCAGGTCAAACCACCAGCTAATGTTATTGATGGATTTATTTAACTTGTACACGTTGACTGAGTTATAGGATATGTATTATGTGTTTGCATTACATAAGTATATTCACTTTTAACGATGACTTTTGTTCAAAGGGAAATAAGAAATGAATAGCTCAGGAAGACAAAATGCTATGAACATGGATACTGCATATTGTGTTGATTATCCGTTTATTTCAGCTTCGAAGGGGAGGACTGGTTGATGAGGAAGAACTTTGGATTTAGTGGGCATACTGTACGTGTCTGAAAGAGCTGAATTCATAAGACTGTTGATTAAAAACATATTGAGTCCTGCAATTAAAAACAGAACAATTGCACTTCCACCACAGAGCACACACCTTATCGCTTTCTTGATATGAAAAAAATAAATCTGAGTTGTGTATTAATTTGTGTTTTGATATCTTAGTATATCTCAGTATATCTCATTTGCACATTACTGGATTGTGGTGGAGTTAGGGGTCTGCGATGTCCAGGAAATCCTGTGCGGGCGGCGCCGCCCCCCTGTACCAGGAACACGAGTCATCGTTCCTCTTGACACAGGCAAAGTGTTTGGCCTGCTCTCCGTCTATTGTCTTGTCGATGACCCAGTCTGTCCACAGGCACTCTGCCGGGCTGCTGATGCTGCAGGGGATGGAGGTGCAGCGGGTGATCTGAGGGCCACACATTAAAGCAAGATCAGGGGTTAAACTTGCAACAAGACCAAAAAAAACTCTTTTTAAGGTTATTTTTCGTTTGTGGTCACTTCTATTTTAACTAGTTTATCTCTCTCTACCTTGCAATCGCAGCCCATTGCATAGCGCTCAGTCAGACCCTTCTTCTGGGTTGCACTCAAGGCCTCCCAGGGCTTACGGAAATCACACAGGGTGACGTGCATGGTCCCGTCAGCCTTCAGTCTGCCTGGAGAGAAAAAAAAAGAGGGCAGTGAGACGTATGGAAACTGATATGAATTGTACCAAGGGACAATATGGGTGATTTGTCATGTGGTTAGAAGAGAAAGGTTGTACCTGTGATAATGTACTCCTTGCCATCTGTCTTCAGATCGGTCACTCCACACAGAGAAGAGGTGGGTGCGGTGTATACGGCATCAATGTCCTGGCTGGGTCCTTTGAACATCTAGCAAATCAAACAGGGGAAAAACGTAAGTAAATGTAAGCTTCATGTTAGAATTCAGTTCACACCAATCCAATGGTGGTACATGATTTGTCTGTGATTATTCAGTACCTTGATTTGTTTGACGTCATACTTGATCCGTTTGACGGGGTTTCCGTATATGTCGTTGCCAATGGCGACCTCCTGCACTCCGAGCAACTGTGCCCTGATAACTGGAGAGATCACAAAAAATAAAAAAAACATTTACAATTGACTGCATTCGAAGACAAAAAGGTTTCAAACACTATTGTCACGTCGGTGGAAACTGAACTGGATCTGGGTCAGTCTGTATTTTGATCTAAGCCCTGCTCGGGTTTGGCACGCCGGAGTCGGCCACAACAACATTGCTGTGGCTTGGATCTGAGGAGCTTGCATGTGCCAGGTGCTGGGAAGACAGAGGCACATGAGAGTTTCATCAGCTGCAATCAGAGGGGAGGAATGTGCTCTGCCTGCTCCCGGGCTCCTGGGCCAACGCATGAGGAAGCTCGTCAGCAATCTTTGAAAAGTTGAACTAGAATGCTCCCCCCCCCCCCCCATAGCCTCTCTGCCGGGTCTGCCTCTCAGCCTGGTTGGAGGTGCTGACATGCAAATCAACCGCTCCTTTTGCAGCAGCCCCCCCCCCCCCTTCTCTCTCTCTTGCTCTGAAGTTGCAGCTTCCAGAGAAGTTCCGACTGAGGGGGTGGGGGCTACGGGGGGAATATAACGTTCAAGTGGAAAAATATTATCAGAGCCATGCGGATGAGCCACTGAGCTCAAATACTGAGTGCTGGGCTAAAAACAGAAAAGGACTGGGTTTTTCACAAACACTGCTCTTGTCGTATGAATCCACAAAAAGCTAAAGCAACAGGAAAGCATTGATCACATGCCAGATACAGAGCCGAATACCTGTGGATTTCTGGTATTGTGCAATCTGCGGTGATAACTGCACGTTCACAAGACTAATTGTGAGAAAAGGTTTACAAAATCATATTCTAAAAAGGAAGCGTTTAGGCTGACGAGACCAGCCACAGAGCTAATGTTAACCAGATGTTTTTCTCTCTTAGGTCTCAGTGCGTTACTTGCTTTCCCAAGGTGGCACATACTGACCATCATAAATCCTGCGTCCTAACCAAATAAGACCTCCAAAGCCTCCTCAATTCGCTTTTTTATATTTACAAAGGTATGAATCTGCGAGCCACATGTGCCCTAATTCGATGACAATGGAAGTTTTTTAGAGAACATCTCCTTTTACGGGTCTAAAGTGGTCGACCCTTAAAAAAGGGAAGAAAAAAAAGGAGGAAACAGGGGAAAATGGAGGGTGTGCGCACAGACGGATGGAGAGAGGGATGGTGTGTTGGAGAGAAGAAGACAGGAACAGCAGTCACAGAGCTGTAGATGGTGCATCATGCATCTCTCCACCGAGTGAAGATGAAAATGTTTTGGTTTTCAAAAAAAAGTCCTTCAAAAAAAACACACAGAACGAAGAGCGTGGAGAAACTTCTCTGGCTACAGAGTGGATTAGTGGTTAATCCCACTGGCCTGAGTGTGCAAGATTTCCTACTGCGATCACTGCTGCTGCTTCCACAAGTGTAAAGTAGGGCAAAGTTGTGTAGCCCTTCAAATTTGCACTCAACCTGTTGAAAAATCGACACATGATAACAAGATGTCTTCTACGCATTGTTATTCTTTGTAGCACAGCTGCATTCCAGTTGTTTTTTGTAATGAGCAATATTCAATGAAAGCCAAAACAAGCTCTATTTTGCCATGCACATCCAGATAAAGCACTGATAATAACCATTGAAAAAGTTATTTCTCCTCAAGTTGTACTAATTGACTTCATTTGCAGCGCTCATACACAGTACAGAGTGTATACATTATTCTCACACGTCAGCATGATGTTTACTGGAATAGGCTGAACAAGCCCTATACGCAAATACAAATTACACGTTTCAGAAAACCGTCATTTTTTTTTATGTAACTCAAACAATAAACGCATTATTTTGTATGTGCTATTGTGGTCATGGTGGGAGTGCTTTAAGAAAGTATAACGGAGAAGATAGCACGTGCATGTCATGTAATTGAAGGGAGCCACAAAGCGGTCAGGCTTTGAACGAGAGAAAAAAACAAAACTGCAACTCTTCTGATTTGTTTCGCCATGGACACTCTCGGATTGAAAGCCATCCTTTCTTTCTCCATTTGTGAATAGCACATGATGATGACGGCATACAGATGTTTCGAAGATTACACAACAAATGACGGCGAAGACGGAGTTGAAAAGTGGCTGTTGTGAGGGGCGTGACACACATTCAATCTGGTTTTAATGTCAGCTCGGTGTGTAAACAGCTTGCAGTGCACGTGATGTGTATACCAGAAATCACACACAAAAATAAAACAAAAGAAAGAAAGAAAAAAGTCAGATTTTCTTTTACCGAGATCTCTACCGATGATTCTCATGGTGCCTTTCACATGTAAACTCCATAATCACAGAAAGAGAATTGTGAAATAAAAACCGCAAATGCATAATGATCACAGCATATGGCCTCCCAGCATTCCTCTTGCCTCAGCCAAATGCCCAAGGGATGGATATCAATTTATGGGGACAGAGTTTTTTGTTTACAGGAAACTGAAAGAGAAATAAGGCAACAAGGAGCAGAGGTGGAAAGTTACAAATGTACTACTTACTTTTATATATAGGCTACCTTAACCTCTATTATGTAAGCACTGTAATACTCATTTTAAAGGGGACATATTATGCAAAAACTCGGGTTTAAATGTGTATTTCCGAGGTCTACTAGAAAAGGTTTTAATGGTCTATAGTACAAAAAGCCCATTAGTTTTCTACCAATGCCCATTTCTTCATTGCCTTTTCAGGCCTTTTTTGGCCTCTCCCTCAAAAATTTGGTTTTGACATCTACCCCCCTCCGCAGAAAGCCTAGTCTGCTCTGACTGGTCAGATCTACATGGGCGTGCATGCACCGCCCTGCTCATTTACTCTATACCTACCTCCATGGGCATGGCACACGCCCAGCTGTCAGTTTTGTTTACTTTTGGCCAATGCAGCATGGAGATCGATGTTACCATGTTTGGCTTCATTTCTACAGCAAATGTCAGCACACTTACCACTTCTAAACCAAAAGCTTTACAACTGAACCTGGTCAGGCAGGAGTCTGAGCTGAAAACTGTGAAAATGGCATCAAGATTTCTGGTTTCCCTGACATTATCCTCAGGTAAATACTGTTTAATTATGTCACAGTCAATAACATAATTTGAGCTAAGTATTTATGCATAAACTCTCTAAACTGGTAACATACACCCTGTTTTACATTTGTCTTTACAGGTCTGTGGAATGATCTACAGCCCAGTGGAGTGAAAAAGCTTTGGTTGTGAACCGATACTGAGTTGACATGTAAAAATGTACAGTAACCATAATGGAAAAGAATGTATCCTGAATCATGTCAAGATTCACTGGAAAGGCATTATCTTTTGTAAAATGTATGGTTGAAATAATTATGCTTTAGGTTTATCAGAGCTGCAAATTATCTGACAACATTTCAATATCTAGTAGATAATGTATCATTTGTATTGTGATCACTCATTCATAATAAAGTTTTACCGTTAAAAAATGTATTGTGTTGCTTACTGTCACCTGTAGCAAAGGATTACTTGAAACTCACATTTTCATCTTGCTGAAGATTTTCTCTGATAAAACAGTATCATTACATTTTAAAAAGACCAAAAACATCCTTAAAAATAAAGCAGTTTATTCATAGCCATTGGAATGAAAATATGAAGTGTACATATCAAACAGAAGCAAAGCCATAACTTTTATGTAACTGTCCAGTTGTTGTTGGGCCCTGAAGAAGACCACCTGTCCCACCCAGTGAACACATCCTCCTCTGAAGGAACGGATAGTGTGACGGTCTTGGTGGCTCCGTCCGGCTCCATCAGGTCACTCGGATACCTGTAAAACATGGCACATTCAATGTTACATCATGTAGCCTAGCTGACATGTATAGGCCTACATCATACATCTGTTATGGCAAAGCTACAACAAATTCAGTATAGCCCTGGCTCAATAAGCAACAAGTGCTGAGTGATACTGTGTGCTTTTTGAAATATAATGGACAGGAAACAAACAGCAGCAGAGACAACTTACAGTATTTCTGTCTGTGTACATTACACTGGAGATCATGTAATAGGCCCACTGCTGCTTCTACTACACACTGTCCGCAGACTTATTGCGGTGTGTACTTTAGGGCCCTATGAAATCCGTTTTATTTTTTTCCAAATTCCGTTTTAATCTCATGATTTCCGTTTTTTTACAATTAACACTCATTCGTCATCCGAACGAGTGTCTAATTATTGCGAACAAATAATATTCTAACAATTTAATCAGATATAAGGCTTAATTTAAAATACATCACAACATTGCACTGTTTTAGTGCTTAAAAAAGCGAAAAAACAAATTTGTTGGGTAGGCCTATTATAGGCTATAACAGAAAATAAAGCCGTTCATTTTGTGCTTCAAGTGAAACATTAAATATTATTTTTACATAAATAATAAAGTCCTTATTAACCTTGCAAGAAGCTGGACTAGAGTGCATATTGGACAGGCTTTATAAATCCATGGCTTTTACCTGTGGGACAGCGCTTCACCCAACAGCGGGCTGCAACACCAACCTACAGTCTATAGTGCGACTGAGAGCTAGTTATCATTAGCATCAGCGTTAGCCGACATCACGGCAACAGCTGAATAATGTAACACATTACACAAGTTACACTACATGAAAACAACGGGCTGTAGACGCTAGAGTTATAATTGCGTGTAGGAAACATTGTTGAGACTGGAATTTCGTACCACAGCGGCCGTTCCATAATAATACAACACTCCCTTTAGCAATGGCTGAATATAAGACCTCCCTGTGCTTTGTATCTGCGGGAGCGAGTGGCATTAATAACTTCAAAACAGTAAAGGTTTAACATGATTACGTGCTTTTAGATGCTTTAATCATATGCCGAATTTATAAACAGACCATATTATTAACAATGAATTAAGTTATGTACATGTCAGAGTTACGTACATGGATACATTCATAAGTAAACATTGAATAGACAGATTTGTGAAAGGGGTTTGGCGCATAAAGCTAACGGTAAAGCTAGCAGGCGCTAATGCTAACGACTAAACCCCGCATTCTCTCATTTCAGTCGGTGTTGGTTATTATAGGAGGGATAAAATAAAGCCCATTACAGACATTGAACTAACAAACGGACAGAATTATTTTTAAAATAGGACTACTTACATTTCGGAGGGATGGTGTCTCAGTCTTCCTGGCACAGTCTCCTCCACACTCCAGTAAAAAGGCTTTGATCACACTAACAGATTGAAAACCTTTGCTGGAGATAGCCTAACAAAAAATTAAGTAAATCCATTCAGCCCTAGTGTGCTTCGAGGCTGGGGTGTGATGGTAGCTTGAGATTGAGCTCACACTGCAGCTTGCTTCTCCTCTGTTGTTGCATGAGCGAGTGGAGGCTCAACCAGGTGTGTGTGGTTACCAACGGGGCGTCTTGATTTGCCAATCAACTGCCGAGTTTCTGGTGAGCTTTCCCGTGGGAGTATTTATGATAATGAAAACCGACCGGTTTCGTCATCGGGTCGGTGTTTTTTGGAGGAAACCTTCAAATCCCCCCTTTTTCGAAATAAGTGTCCCAGAAGAAACTGACATATTTGTCTTTTTGAAGCTTGTGTGTGCTGGTAGGGACGCCAATAACCTAAACAGTGTGCCCAAACACCGGCAATGTTTGGTTTTTCATAATATGTCCCCTTTAAAACAGTTTCACTTAAAA
This sequence comes from Ammodytes dubius, assembly GCA_026122265.1. Classification (NCBI taxonomy): domain Eukaryota; kingdom Metazoa; phylum Chordata; class Actinopteri; order Uranoscopiformes; family Ammodytidae; genus Ammodytes; species Ammodytes dubius. Next base: position 25,295,457 of record CM047521.1, on the reverse strand, counting down.
CTGAGTTCGTAAGCTTCCCTTCTTGCGTAATTTTCCACAGAGGCTCCAGACACTATAACTGACTCAACAGTCTTTGCAACTTAAGTAATACTTTCCCATGTAAATCTGACACAGAGTAAGGGCAATGTCTTACTGAGCAGTAAATTCATTTCTATACACTAATACTGTGTTTCATCTGAATAACGTGATTTACGTGGTTATTAGGAAAGAAAGGCCAACCATCAACATTTGAGAGGATCATTTTGAATGTGCCAGCACAACGTATCATCTCATCATTTTGCAGAGTCAGCCAATCATTTTATTGTCTACGTTACCGCTAGTGTTAACATGCTAATGTTAACATGCTAATGTGTGTAGCAAGTGTTCTTTCCTTAAAGGAATACTTCACCCATTCGGAACCGGCGTTCTATCATTATAAAATCTCTATTATAATATAAGGAATTAGGTTTTTCTTCCCTCAGTCTTCCCTTGGCCCAGCTGTCCTGTTAATCCTTACCCTACATTTTACCATGTTTGATGTTACACTATTAAATTGTAGAGTTAGACAGTGAGACCATAAATAACTCTTTCTGACTTTTCTCAGGCTAGGATGAACCAATTTATGAAGTTTTTGCACAATTATACTACATGGATCTCAGAGTTCAATACACCTTCATATTTCCACTGGTGAAGTAGGTATTTAAGAAAAGGGCTGAGCACGTTCACAAACTGAACTCTACTGCGACACAGCAAACTGCATTATCATAAATAACCTTTAAGCAAAATAAAGGCAGATCATCACTGTGACTAAATGGTGAGTTGTGTTAGTAAGAGGGTCTAGACTATCCATGGTGCTGAAGCGGGAGATGGTGTTATAGGACCTGAGCTCAGTGACCCACCCCAGGAAGAGTAGCTACTGAGATGACTATCTTTAACAAAGGTTATATAATCATCACGCCAATATATACAATAATGTAGTTTCACTGTATCAAATCAACAGGGTTGTTTTCTAATCTTTAATGTGTTAGATATTTGGGGTATGTTTAGGAAAATATGCAATATGGCATCATGATTATTATTGTGAAACAATATTGGAAAAATTAGATTAAATTAACAAAGTAGAATCAGTTGTAGTAGTAGTATCCTACCATAAACGAGTTGTTCTTTGTCATGCTAAACAAGTCTGACTCTTCTTCTTTACAGTAAACTCTGCGGCAGGATATTGTGGTTCCTCTTCTGGAGCCACAGAATCCAATGGTAAAGAGATGCCTTTAATAAGTCAGCTTCTGTATACATACCACCCACTCCAGCCAGCTTGCAAAAACCAAGAAGAAGAAAAAAAAGACCCTCAGCAAAGCTCTATTTAAATAACTAAACAGGCCCCTCACTGTCAGGACTGCTTAGCTCAGGGCCTGTGTTAATGGAGGCAACAGGCAGGCTTTTGTTTTGAAGGGGAAAGGGAATGATCTGCTGCACAGCCTTTGAGAGAGTCAATTGAAATTGGCCTTTAGCGGACGATGAAGAAGTGCAGAAAAACTATTGTGAGAAAAACATTACACTGTTCTAATAGTTTCCATCTTTGTGCTGGCTCTTTCAGACTGTAGATAAAAAAGTTGAGTAGAATTTTTTATTTTTTATTTAAAAAATATTTAATTGGGCATGAAGTGCACTTGCGTCACTGTCAAGGCTTCTAAAACATCGACAGCTGATTGGAGAGAAAGAGGGGGGAAGAAGAACAGGGAAGTGAAATAAAAAAAAAGATTGAGAGACAGAAATGTCCATCCTCCAGTCCTCCCCCTTTAGCTGTGTAGCTTAATTGTGAACAACGGGAGAGGGGAGGGGAGGGGGGCGCGTATAGGACAAGTTTTCCCTCTGAACACATTTATATTTCCTTGGTCAAAACATCAATGAAATGATCCATACGTATAGGCCTAACGTTTCAAACAAAGAATGACTGAATGCAATCAACTTACCGACGTCTGAGATGCAAAAGCCCTTCTGAGGATGCACCGGGGAACAGCTGCAGGCTTCGGCGATTTCTTCCACTCGCCAAAGAAACAGAATGGCCAGAGTGGCAAAACAACTGCTAGCCGTCCAAGTCATCTTTAGATAACTACGCTGCTGGAGTTTGTGTGTGTGTATTTGTGGAGATGTATAGAAGAGAGCAGTCCGGCAAGCCTGAAAGTAGATGAACCGACAAAGTAAACAAGGCGTCCCTGCAGCTTCAGGTAAATCGCGCACCAGGGATCAACTTGTCAGAGTGAGAGAAGTTCATTCCCGTTGTGTGGAGGACCGCACCAAGGATCTTCTGTTGTTGCGTCCACCGTGAGGAGCGCTCGCTTTTTATGTAGAGCAGGCTGGGCAGCAGACTCCGCCCCCGGGCCCTGGGCTCAGCCAGTGAGAGCATCACCAGAAGCAACAGCAGCAGCTACAACCTAAGGTCAGGGGCGCCCAAAGTTTTCACATCCACGCGCCCCCCCCCCCCCTTCCACCGTCACGTTCTGTCACAACATTAGGGTGATTGCGCCAAACGCTGGTGCGTGACTGTACACGATCAACGTCACCACGCAGCCGCAACCATTTCCCTAGAACACGACCTCAACTTCACCTTCACCATGAACTTTCTACTGTGGTGAAAGAAAACCAAAACAGCATTTAAATCCTACAACATAGTGGCCTATCAGAACCTGTCCCCCAGCAAAGAATACTTCACTTAAAATAAATTGTTGTAGGCCTAAATTTGTTGTAATTAAATTTGGGTCTTACTAAATCAATTAATACAGCCTATTAGGGCATTTTCTGGAGGCCATGACCACCCACCGTAAATTTAAAAGAATACTTTTTAACACTTACAAACTCTAATATTATTTTCTTTCTGAAGGTGCGAACACACTAGGCATTTTACACGCGTACAGACGCGTATGAAACCCGCCCCTTTTCCATAGGGAACCATTGGTTTACGCGCGTACAGGTCGCGTAAATGCGTCACTCGCGCTAAAGCAACATTTTAGCCGCGTTAGCCGCGTATGACCCGCGTATATTTTACGTGCGTAAATTTTACGCGCGTATATATTACGCGCGTAGGAGCAACAAAAGTTCAAAAAATTGAACTTTTGTTGCTCCTACGCGAGACGATTAGCCGCGTTGGCCAATCAGCGTTGAGCTTGACCCGACGTCACAGGCAGAGAGACGGACAGTGTACTGTACACAGATGGCTGATGAGACACCGAGGAGGAAAATGTATTGCAGGCAGCCGAGCCGGTGCTGTATGACAGCAGCTCGGGAATAGAAGACGTGGGGAGAGTAAACCAGGAGAATGGACTTCCTGGTTAATTCAGTAAACATGTGCGGCTGTGCTTAAGCCGATAAAACAAGTTAGCGCCGTATAGCATTAGTTAACTCACCCTGTTGTGTGCGGGCGGCTAGCGCCTCATATTATGAACCCAAACATGAGGGCTATGTCCGGGGGACACTCACAACGAGTACAGCGAAGCACCGGTGTTGATACGCCAGCCACGGTCCCCTGTCACAGCCAGGTAGGCTAATGTTGGCTACTTGGCTTTATGTTGTGCCGCCGTGCACCGATGCTGCTGTAACTGTGTTTGTTATGTAGCTGCCGTGAATATGCAATGCTGTTTTAATGCTAGGCTATTTGTGCTGTTCAGTTTGTCTTTTGGCACAGTTGTTGGCCGTGTTGTTTTTGTTCTTGTGCGGACATGCACGCTATTGGGTCGGGTCTACTCTTGGGTCTTATCGCAGCCATGGTTGATTAGGGGAAATACAATATCGGTAGGTAGACTAGGCACGTTACGCGCGTACAACCATTTTTGACACAAAATGATCAAGCAACATTTTAGCCGCGTTACGCACGTAAATCTTACGCGTGTAAAATGCCTAGTGTGTTCGCACCTTGAGAGTTCAATGAGAATGTGGATAGTAGTTTGGCGTAGTGGGAAGATTCAAAACAAGGATAAAAGGGAAGCCATGGCCTCTCCCCAAACGTATCCAATTCTAACAGCCCCTCTCAAGCTGGCTACTAAACACAATACATCTAGTTTGTTTAATCCTTACAAAAAAGTAAAGTGTGTGAACGACAAATTTCCCTTTCCCTTTTTTTAGTGTGGGTTTACCCTCTGCGATGTATAGCATACAAACGTAAAAGTGGTCTCAATCATCTCATCTTACTCTTTGCCAGAGAAGAAAGGACAATCTTTCTTAAAATGTCCAACTATTCATTTACAACTGATGATGTGTGGGTGTTTTACTCTGAACTGACGTCCATCTGACCCTCCATCCTTAGACCACTGTCTGTGGTAACAGCAACAGTTACCCAACAATCCTTAATCTTACACTTCCTGCGGTTATGACTAGGCTACAGGTTGAGCAATTTTCACATATGTTTGCGATTATTTTCAACAAGGTGTAGGTAGGGGAGAACGGGGTAATCTGAGCCACTTTTTCCACTTTTTTCCACTCTGAAACTACCATAACAACACATATTGTAACAGTTAGAATCCTGAAAGCTAGCCACACATTCCAGAACTAATGTCGGACTAGTAAAAGAATGATGGGGTTTGGTCAATTAAGCAAAGCAAATTTTCTAAATTCTTGAAAGTAACTCTGAACAAAATCAAATGCAACATATTATAATTCAAAAGGTTTTAATAAGATTCAAATGAAATATATAACCAGTTAGATTAGAACACAGTCTGGGGGTCAGAACACAGGACCCTTAGAGCCAACTTGTGTCTGAGGGTCAAAGCATGGGAAAATCAGAACCAGCGAGAACAGCCTGGGACTCAGAACACAGGAGAAGACCCAACTGGATTATAACATCAGCCTGTCATACTCTACAACTAGTCCTACTCTACATTCCAGCCCTGAAGGTTACAGGGAAAGATGAGAAGGTGCTCTTTCCGTGTGGTTGCCCCAGGTCGTCTTCCTGGTGTATTTCCTTGGCATGATGGCTTTTCTACAATGTGTAGGACATTAAAATAAAACATATGTTATGTAATATTACATTAAAATATGTTTAAGACTAAACTTAACTTGTGCCTCATGGTGGGGGAAAGTGAGACAGTGTCTCACTTTCCCCCACAACATTTGGCTCACTTTCCCCCACCACCACAATTTGAGAAAAAACTACCTCTCTTAGCATTTCAGGCTAATCTTTAGCTAATATCATCACATGGTTTGTATGTTGGTAGTTCATCAACACGTATGATAGAAGTTTTTCTACGTGAATACATTTGCTTTGGCAGGACAGTTGATTAAGTTGACAGCAAGAACATTTACTTTTACATGCCAAATACCTATTTTGGTGAAAAAAACATGCTTACCACAGCACCATGAGGTCCTCTCTTTCAGGGCCATGGGGAAATGAGAGGGGCTTGAAAACATATATCTCACACAGTGTTGGGAGTAAGGCGTTACAGGAAGTAATGCATTACTGTAATGCATTACGTTTTGCTGTAACGCGGTAATGTAAGGCATTACAGCCAGAAAAATGGTTTGTTGTTTTTACATTTGCTGCTACAATTGATTCCAAAGATGCGCTACTGGCTTCCGTCTCAATGCCCAAGTTTAAGCTGTGCTGGGTATAAGAGGAAACCAGAAGAGACCACATCACTTCCCTCCTTACAACGGAGTGCCGCTCCCTTCCAACGGAGGAGCAGCTTCTGCGATCCGATTGCATGTCCCGAGTCCCGAGCCCTGATACACAGAAACTGAATGCGCAACTATGGAACTGTACAATGAAGCAGCCGCCCCCTCGTTAGTTTCAGTCTACAGCCGACACAGTTAATATAACCACCGCATGGACAGCGTTTAAATAAAGCCTCTAATTTCTATTATCCTAAGGGCTTTGATGCAAATTATGAAATCTAAACATAACGGCGGCAGTGATGGTGTGTAAAGGACAGCGCAGATTGGCAAGCTCTCCTCAGCAAGACAAGTGCAGGCTGAGCTTTTTTTTCAGCACCCCCTGTTGAGAATATGTTCCCGCGGCTATGTGCGCGTCTGTTTTATGTTGGTGAGCCTGAGTAAGTAACCTATATTTTAGAGAAGTTTCATATCAGGCCAGCCTATAATAGCCTATGATGCGCCGAGTCCTTTTATTTATTCATTTTTGCCTCGCACCCGGCCGAGAGTCAAGCAGCTCCGAGAGTCCGCCCGACAGCATGTCATTCAAATAGGCTGTTGCATCCTAATCATCCCGCAATCACCAATTTGATACCAGAAAAGTTGCCAGCGTGTCTGTTTCTCCCCAGGAGATAATATATATTTAGGCTACTATTGTTATTATAAAATGTCACGCAAGAGAGACGATAAACAAACATAATGGTCAGTTATCATTTAGAGTAGATGTCAAGATGATAAGGCAGATTCTTTGGAACAACTAAAAAAGGCAAAAGTTGATGATGATGTGAACAACTTGTTTGTGCTTTTAAGTCGCCAGAACACAAGAAACCAGTAGTAGGCTCTAGCTCTATTGATATTAATATAAATACCTAAAGATACAGTCGGCCTATTTCTGTTATAAAATGTATTGCACCATGAGCCATAACTGTGACCATTATATTATATACTTTTGTTAGCCTTAAGCCTAGCTCAGTCATTATGCCATACCATGTCACCTCCTGCTGTGTAATGAGCTGCATTGAACACAAGAAGATCTATTGAGAACACCAAATCCATATTTCCTGTTATGTTGGTGAAAGTAATGCAACAGTAATGTAAAAGTAGTGTAATGCCTTACAATTCAAAGACAGTAATATTGTAATGTAACTAACTACTTTGAAATGACAGTAACAAGTAATAAACAATGCATTGTGCTTTTGAAGTAACTTGCCCAACACTGATCTCACAAATGTTTTCCGTTGCCTAGATACAGGGGGTGGCTCACATTACCCGATGCCTCAGATTCCCCCGTTCTCCCCTATATCGATTTGTTTTTATTTTTTCAATTATTTTGCGATGTAGTACAAAAAACTGATTTGGCAACTAATTGAAAGAAAGATTGAAAGACACACATCAAACTTGTTAGCTAACAGCTGCCTTTAGTATTACACATCCAACAGTTATAGAGCTATATCATTGGTTAGAAGCCGTGCCATCTGGTCAAAGTCCAATATTTGCTCTGATAACAGCTTGACGATGCAGAAATGACGCTGGGAGAGTGGCCCAAAATATCAAAGTTGTGGGACAGACAGCTAGCTATTCAGTGAGTAAAACACTGGCTATAAAGCTCTGTAAAGTCACAATTTTAGTGAATAAGTGAATTAGTAACCCCTCTCACATCGTCACATTTTTTTTCAAGCTGTGTTTTTAATATATTGTTATTGTAGAAAAATCTTGATTATAGGTGCTTTAAACATTAATGCTAATGGTCCCTCACAGGTTTGAAAAAATACTAACATGGGTCTTAATCCTCATCCCACGCCACTGTGTTATCTGTGGTTTGGACTCAGTGAGAGTGTTTATGCATGTCACTTTGAGTAACCGTTAGAACACTGTTTATAACAGCTGACAATACTGAGGAAGAATGAAGGAGTGGAGTGATGGAGTGGAGTGACGTGACATCGTCCCCTAAGGGGATGATGTCACTTCCATTAAATTTAAGGGCCTTAAATTTAATGGATTAAATCTGGCGGTGATTCCCCTTAGCAGAAGCTACCCAAACCCCCTAATACGCCCATCTGTGAAGGAAACATTATGCTATGGTCAAATTCTTCACTTATTTTCTCCTCCCTTACTCATGCACAAACATAGAGGGGGCTCTCTCTCGTCGGAAAAGTTCCCCAATGCAACACCACCTCAGGGAAACGGAGGATCTGGAGAATTTTTGGCTCTGTGGCCTCCCATGTTGATCCTGGCTAAGCAGTGAGAGATCACAGTGAGGGCATGGTGCGTTTGATGATTAGGGTTGAGGATGTATAATGAAGAGGATAGAGAGAGAGACAGAGAGAGAGAGAGAGAGAGACTATCTTTGTTGGCTGACTCGCTCCCTGACATCATATTTGGCCAGCGACTGTCAGCCCTTCCAGCTACTCTGGCAAAAAAATTCCACTCTTTTCCATAGTTGAGCATTTTTGCCTAGTTGCGTTTCCACGGGTCTCTCTGTTACTCCATGTCTATGTAAAAAAAAACATCAGCGAGAGAGAGAGAGTAAGAGCAAAGAGGAGAACGGGACAACCAGTTTATCGTCACCTTTGTAATAACCAATGTCACCATGTGTTTTTTTGCTGAAGGGACATTTGGACACTCGTTCATATTGTCTTTGCCTTAAGCCTAAGGTGCCAGAATGCCCTGCAGTAAGATAAGGAAAATTCCCAAATTGTTAGAAATGTTGTAAGCCAATATGACTCACAAGTTAAAGTGGAAGTTACCGGACAAGTGTAACAACACAGATGTTAGGCGTGGAACAGCAATGACATGGAAGGAAGTGACACATCCAGGACCAAAATGAGTAGAACTCTGCCTGGTTCTCTTTCCACAGTTCACCCAAAGGCATCAGAGAAAACAGCAGGCCCCTTTCTTCTGTGCTTAAGCCTGCCGCCCCTTGTCCAAACAGTCAGCTCTCTTTGCCCATGGGATGCCCACTGATGTGGTGGGCTCTGTTCAGATTGCATCCGTGTGCCCTCGCTCTTGGGGAATATTTTTCGAATGACCTCACAGCATGACTATTCGGAGCCATTTGCCACACTGCAACTCTCCCAGTAGTTTAGCACAAGGTTTTATTCACCAGTTAAAGTCTGGGTTATCGTATCAACATTTTAAATAGTTAAAAGAGGGTATATATTTGTCAAATAAGTGCAAAATAAGCAGGGGTACATTATCAACTTCAACACCAAAAGGGGCTTTGAAAATGGCCTAAACCTCCATTCCCTAAATTACAGACTTGCAAGGCCAGGAATTCTCTCTGAAGGCTGAAAATAGACAGAAAAAAGAGGGTCTCATTGTGGGAACTGGTGGGTGCTGTGGCAGAGACCCACATCCTCTGACTCCCACCTCCCCTGCTCCTGCACACATCCCACATGACCTGACCAACTATCACCATCACCACTCCTCCCTATACCATCTCTGCTCTGATGTGAGCCAGCCCCGGTCTGGGGGTAATTCCCATCATTTTCCATTCGAAAGAACAGCCAAATTTTATTGGTGACAAAATGAGACAATGAATAAGCCACAAAAAACAGATTACAGTTACAGACTCAGGGGTTAATTGGTCTGAACGGTCCTCAATGTGGCCCCATAACGGTTAGTCATCATGAGTCCGTTAGTAACGCCTGCATAGTCTCCAGCTAGAACCAGAGTCATTGTTGACCCCATGCATAACTAATGTGTGAATTCACAAAAACGTTCTCTTTTTACGTAAGGGACCCACACAGGTCAAATAAGTCCATTCACTGCATACTGTCCATCCATATGCTACACTGCTTTATCCCCACAAAAAACCTGCATTGACCCGCGTCGATCTGGCTTTTTGTCTGATGGGGAGGGTTAGACCCTGCATTTAGATCCGGGTCAATTGACCCTGCAGTACACACATGTGTTTCTCACCTCGCTCGGCTCACCAAGTCCCGGATCAACGCGCTAATTTCTGACCTAACATGCCATGTGTTTAATAACAATAGCCTTTTTTATTCATTAAATAATAACTGCTCCACCAGACAGGTGATGTGTATGGCTTCCCTTTTGATTCAGGACGTGTTTAAGCCTATGAGACCCAGCTGAGCTGAGGCGCTGAATGTGTTAAGAACTAAATACTATAACATTATAATATCCATAGTTTGTTAACCTGATTGCCATAGCCTATTACCCCTGAAAGGACAGAACATTTAGAATGTTCCGAATTTCTTTGTGAGAAAGTGCAGCTGTACAAAGTGGAATCTCTGGTTTAGGTTTCACACTTTGCCTAACTCCTCTCTTTAGTTAGTAGTACAACTTCATCCATAAATCAACACTAACTCACCCACATCCGTTATGAACTAAAGGCTCTACTATTTGTGTGATACCTTACTCTATGCCACACTTACTTCTTGTCATGCTTGTCAACTGATGTTTTTTTTTCTTTTATACTTTTGTCATCACCATTCTTTTTTATTTATTATTCTTGTTTTGTTTTTTTTGTTGTTTTTTTTACATTAGGGGCAATTGGAAATGTTAGGGGAGAGTACCAGAGTTCAAGTGGTTTTCGTGAGATTACTGAATTCATTGTTCATAAAACCAATGCAATAGGATTTCAAAATTCTGGGACAATATGACTTATGCTGACAATTATTTGGTGGGCAAAATGACACAGCAATAAAAAAACATAGCCCGTTATTACTCACAGCAAAACATGTCTAGCCTGTGATGTAATATTCAAACTTTCCCCATTTCCATCATAGTGAATATATTACATTACATGCACACTGCCTGGCACATTACTATGTGAACAAAGCAGTTGCTATGGAGCTACTCTGCCTATGTCCAACTAAACTGTTACTATCCGTTAATAACCCGTAATGCACTCATGAATGCATGAAGTGGAGTCATCTTTAAATACACACAGGTATACATCATGCAATCTTTGCAATTGATGAAAAAAACATTATTAATCATATCATTGTTTATTGCAGCCACATGCAGACAAACTTCTCAGAAACCTATGAGTCAGTGTGTGTTATATGTGTCTGTTTACCCCACCTGCCCAGGCATGTAGGTCTGCATATTGTAAAAGTGTGACTGTAGTCAGTTGTGCTAATTAGAAATGCAGGAAGACTTGAATACAACCGCTTTGGGAAGATTCCATGATGCATGCAGAGGGAGCTGCTATAATCCTTAAAGGTAAAATACTATGCTCATTTTCAAGTAAAAAAAAATGTAATTTGGGTTTCTAGAAATTGTTTTCATGCTGTGGTGTCCCAAAAAACTCATATGACGTCATAAGGGGAGATAAATCTGGTCTGGGTTTTGGAACACAGATTTTCAGAAAGGTGGAGGCAGAGAAAAGAGAGAGGGTTGTTTATACTCTCATACTTAAGGATTCTATAGTCACACCCGGGTCCCTTAATAATGTTGCATACTGGTGACCTTTAGTTAAACCCCTGTAATGACAAACTAATTGTAATCACGTGCCGATCTGGTGATGTTGAAGAGAGGTGACGTGAAGGTTATTTTTGTTTTCAGTGTGTTGGGAGAAGTATAATGATAAACATGGCTTTAACAGATTTATAATACCAAAAATACCAACATAATTAAAGGAATAGTTCAACGTTTGGAAAAAATACACATTTTGGAGAGTTAGATGACCAGATCAATACCACTCAAATTTTTGCCTGTTAAAAGTATATCCTACAGCAAGTAGCCGGTTAGCTTAGCGCAAAGACCGGAAACAGGGAGAAATAGGTAGCGTTGTGCTGTCTTAAAGCTGGGGTATGTGATTTCTGATTGGTCAAAGTTACGTGTACACTTTGACCAATCAGAGCGAGGCTCCGATTCTCTGTTCTTATTGACTGTTGGGACTTTCCATTCACTTTGGCGCGACGTTGTTGTTGTAGAGTGTGTCAGGGAGGGACCATAGGGGAGGGACCAAAGAGAACAAGTGGAGCGGTTGAGGTATTTGGATTTGAATCTCTATCCCAAGTGCCATTTTCTCCACAAATCCTCCACCCCAGCTTTAAGGTAGGAATACCGGCCTACGAGCACTCTTAATCAACAGTGTTGATTCAACACATTATATCTCTTACCAAATCCATACAAAACACAGAATGTAAAAACTAAAATTTGCACAAGAAACGAGATCTTTGGGTGTTGTCAACTGATTGTAGGCTATTACCTTTATCTAGTAAGCTAATCAGGTTCTGACTGTAGCATGATATTTAACAGACAAATATGAGTATGATATTGATTTGATCAACTAACCCTCTGCCAGAAATACAAGCATATTTCCCCAAATCAGAACGGGAAAGCACAATATTGCACCTTCTCAGAACGAGAAATGGCTGCTTAGGTCAGGATAGGAGTGTATGAATTAATTTAACTACATCCCATTGACATATAAAGATGTCCATATATTAGATTCCCTTTAGATTAGAATGTATGTTTTATGTACCTCTTGTGAAGATATCAGCAAAATGAATCAGTTTTCTGGACCAGAAAATTGTTGACACACAAAACAATCAAAACACAGAAAATGTTCCAAGAAATCACTTTATTTATTGGCATTAAAAAAAGGGAGGAAATAATACTTGATTTGAATTACAGCACATCCAGATGATACATTTGTAGTCAATGAACTGAAATGAATGACAAAAAAAATCACACTGATATTATATTGAAGTATTAATGCAATCTATTTGATAATATACAGACACATTGAGACTTGGGACATATTCAGCCCTGTTATTGGATCAGACATTGGCTATGTCTCAATTCAGGGGTTGCACCCTATGTAGGCTGCATTTGAAGACCGATTGCGTCATAGCGGCGCGCAAAGGCTGTCCCGTTTGCAAGGCTCTTTGCAAGGCTCCTCATATGCGGCCGAGAAATGCAGCCTTAATTTCACGGTTTTGAAGGCTGCATCAGATGGATCCTTCGTGGCCCAACATATCCCAAGATTCATTGCGGTTTTTTCAGAGATGGCATAAAATAAAATAAAAAATAACAAAACAGCAACGTGTTGCTCCATCTTCTTAACTTTTATCTTCCTTTCTTTTTTTCTTGTACTTTTTTTTATTTTCGTCTGGTAGGCAACTTCTTTTTCTTTTTTCCTCCGTTGACAGGGCTGTCTCCGTTGGCAGCAATCAGGGTTGCTAGGCAGCACAGGAGCGGGAGTCGTCACGCAAGGTAACGGCTTGTTACGTGAACCGGAAATGCTCGTATACGGAGACCTGCGGAGACCGTCTCGTTTAACAAGGCTCGTTGGCCTTAAAACCGGCCTTAAAAACCGGCCTTCATAGGCTATAGCCTTCATAGACCGCGAGACCGCGTCCTACCAAGTGCGTGGTCTCTGTATTGAGACACAGCTATACTCTGGTCTCAGGACAAAGTGGTAGCTATACTTGTCATCAGGACAGGGATAGGTCAAATCATGGGTACTATTCACAGGGATGTAAGCCATGGTGTCCTTGAAGCCCTGGACATGACAGATGAACTTGCCTTGGCACATCAGCAGGACCTGGTTACGGTAGAGGACGCTGCCTTGCTGGGGATGTTGGTTTTGGGGAGCCAGCCTTGCCACAGGGAGTGACTTGCATCTCAGATTGTGGTTTGAACATTCACGTCGGTTGGTAAAGACATTAGCCGCCCAGCAAATCTTGTTGTTTTTAAAGATCATGCTGTTGTGGACCGGTGTGACTAAGTACTTGGTTAAATCATTGCCACTATAATGGCCATTGCGCTTATTATAGTTATGGTTATAGTTAGGTTGGAATGAAGTCTTTCTTTCAGAGTCGATGACAGTGCTCCATGGCTCAGCAGTGTAGATTCTGGGCTGGTAATCATCATCTTCTCTGGAGAACTTTGGGTTGGTGGAAAGATCACTGAAGAGCAGAATGTTAAACTGGAAGGCTTTCAGCATGTTTTCACAATACAAATGGGTAAGATTGTTGTAGAGAGAAGAGTTGAACTCCAGCTGATACAGCACCTCAGCTGGGATCATAGGGAAACAAATTAGATTTACCAGATTTACCTGGGATTCCAAACCAATGGAGCTACCCTTCTCTGTGATCCAGTCTTCCACAGACTGAAATAGAACATATTCATCTGGCACCACCAGGTCTGAGCGGGCTAGAAGGGCTGCAAGCAGCTCAACAGAGATGTCGGACCAGGCAGGGGACCCGGTCAGATTTTGGTAGTTCCAGGCCAGATACTGAACACAGTTCTCCTGGAGGACCAAGTCCCCAGTCTCCTTTGCGTATTGGTAAAGGGACACCTGGGTATGAAATAGAGCATCCTCTGGGAGGATTTTAGAAAACAGGCCAGTGTCCTCCATCAGCTGCTTCACCCCAAACTGAGAAGCCATCCAGTGGAGGCACTGGGCAGAGTAGAAGGTCACGTCCAACTTGCGGGTGTAAATGTACCTATTGAGAACCAGATTGTAAAATATGTTAGATTTATTTATTGATTTTTGTATAAACAAAAGACATGTATACACACACACACACACACACACACACACACACACACACACACACACACACACACGAGTGCTGCCTGCTGGCTTCCATCTTACTGACCCAAATATTTAAATTAGTGCTGTCAAACGATTAAAATATTTAATCGCGATTAATCGCATCAATGTCATAGTTAACTCGCGATTAATCGCGATTAATCACGATTAATCGCATTTGTATTACTTCTAGCCTGTCCCTTGATTTCTTTATGCTCTTATCACACCCATTCTGATTATGATATTAAAGAAGAAATACACTGAATTACAATGATGTCTACACCATTGTAATTCAGTGTAGCCTATTTCTTCTACAATATCACAACTTGCAATTCAGTGCAAATAACAATAGGCTATATAACCTAAATAAAAAAATTAACGCCGTTAAAATGGGTTTGCGTTAACGCCGTTAATATCGCGTTAAACTGACAGCACTAATTTAAATATAAAAAAAATCCTGGCTGCTTTCTATTTAGCCTACATGTTTACAAAACACCTGAGCAGTATCAGTTCAATTCTTAAATTAAAGGTCCCATATTCTGCTCAATTTCAGGTCCAAAATTGTAATTTGGGTTTCTACCAGAAACTGGTTTCATGGTGTAGTGTCCAAAAAACCCTTTATGTTTCTCACAGTGCCATTGCTGAATCTTAACTTTTCACCCTCTGTGTGAAACGCTCTGGTTAAAGGTGAAGTAAGCGATGTATTTATATTAATATAACTGTTAAATCGTTCTTTATTCATACAGTAATCACTTACACGATGTGCGCGTTTCATAAAGCCAATCTCTTAAGGCCTTTGCACACCGGGCGCGACGCGAATAAACGCAACGTAAAAGCGAATGTTTTGAAATGTGAATTTTGTCGCGTCCCACTTTAGAAGCGACGTCCCAGAAAAATCGAACTCAGTTCGAAAAAATAAAAAACGCAAATTCGCCATGCGAAATGACGGCGCTGGTGTGGAAGCTTGTATTGACTCTGTATACGTTCGTTAATTAACGGATTAATCGCACGAATAAAACGCGCCCGGTGTGCAAAGGCCTTTAGTCAGCTGCTCTGCATGTAATCAGCAATTAAACTTTATGTAGTGTCCCGAAATTTTATCCAATCACAAGAGAGAACGCTACAAACCCACACCCGTCCGCATCCGTCTCACTCATGGTCTCACTGCCGGTGCACGCCAGAGCGACACATGGGTGAATGTTTATGCGCCTACACAGGCCTGCCCAGACAAATGACTGGGCCCCTGAAAAGGTCCAGTCATTGGGCCCCTTTACTCATACTGAACTTGTATCAATGTGCATGATGCGCTTATTCCTACATAAACACATACCTGTACACAGGGCCAGTTCTAGCCAGTTAGATTAAGGTGGGCTACTGGAAATAATAGTGGGCAGAGACACCGACGAAATGTTCTGCTCTTGCAAGATCTCTGCACCTGCTTTTTGGCACATTTACTGTAACATTTCCTGTAATGTAAGCTTTTAGACACACACAATGCTGTACCATGATAGCACTGCTACCAGAAGCTTTCCTCATCAGTATAACAACCATCTGCCACCTTCATATGGCTAAATATGTAATTTTCTAATTTTCTTAGAAAATAATAGATAAAATATACAGAATAATTTCAAAGACACCTCAAAACTTGATGAAATATCACAGTATCTCTGAATTGAAAATACACTTCTGCTAGCAGAAATACTGATAAAGCTCCCTTTTTTTCCTTTCTTTTCTGGTACCCTGATTTATGTCCAGGTCCTGGCATCACTGAGCTTGCTAGGTTAGCTTGCTCATCATCAATGCATGCAACGGTTTTGAGGGGGAAAAAACGACCCATGATACTTTTAGTTTTTCAATATAAAATGTGATATATTTTACCCAAGTAACAATGAATAAAATGTTTTCTTTTATAGAAAGTTCTCTTGCGAATATAGCGTTCATAATAAAGGTTGGCTAAGTTAGGTAATCTGCAAAAAAAAAAAATTCGCCTACAATGGCGGAGCAGGTAAAAATCCTTCCCAATGTCTGTTTTGATGGTTTTTATCATGTTTTATCACACTTATGGATCTGAGATGATGCTGGATAACTTGCTGCTCGAAGACCACAGTGCATTAATGTGGTGACGTAGGGACGAGCGAGGGGACTGCTAACTGCAGTAACTGACAGGAAGTTAGCTAAACTGACCATTACGCTTACTGCTCCTTTAAGCTAAACCCCGCCTTACAAAGAGCCTAGTCTGCTCTGATTGGCCCGCCTTCTTAATTTGGGGTGTGCTCAGTTAAGTTGGTAATGAGGGGGCGTGCCTTCTCCTGTTATGATGTCATAAGGGGAGACAAATCTAACTGGGGGCCAATCCGAATAGTCCAATCTCCTAACCTATAAACTAGGGATGCACCGAATATTCGGCCACCGAAAAAGTTCGGCCGAAAATGGCAAAATAAGTCATTTTCGGTTTCGGCCCGAAACAGTTAAGAAGCCGAACAACATTACCGAAAATTGGCGAACTAAATGACACTAAGGAAATATGTTTTTAAAAGAGCTGCGCGCTGGTAAACCAGGAAATGGCAGTAAAGAGAGACGTAACCGTGTATGCGAGTCCACGTCTCTTTGTGAGCGCGCAGCAGGAGCAGTTTGGAGCGTGCATGAAAATGTCAGAGTCCAGTGTGGGAGAATTTTTTCAAACTGGATGAAACACGGCGCAGACAGTGCAATGCTTAATGCAGCATAAAGTTAAAACGCTCGTCCAAGACTGATGTTTAATCACCATAGAAACACAAAAGCCTTGCGCGAGTGAAGCAGCGATTCACCCGGTGAAACTCTGTGACAGTGTGACAGTTGGTAACGGTGTCACTCACAGTGACACCTCGCCGGTGAGGGCCGCCGCGCAAAAAAAACTTTAGTTTGACATCTAAAATGATAACCGGAGATATCCTGTCCGTTAGCGCTGTTGGGGGAAAAGGCTCCTACGGTCTGATAGCATTTCTCGAGCCTGAATACACAGAGCCAAGTCGGCAAACTGACAGCGCGACTAAATATATGTCCAGCAAGCCGCCTCCCCCCGTTAGTTTCAGTCTACAGACGAAAAGGTTACAATCACCTCCTAAGAATGGACATCTTTTTAAAGCCTCTCATTGTTATGATCAGGGCTTTGAAGCAAATTCTGAAGTCTGAACATTATGGTGGCAGCTGTGGTGCAGTTGTTTTTAGAGCAACTCAACCTGCACTGCAAAAAATGAAGAACGGCAATAAGTCAATCTTTTTGTAGATTCATCCTCATATAAGTCAAGGTAAAAATCAGTGAGACGTTCACAAATTAATTCCTAGTAAAATATTAATTTTACTCTTAGATTTGAAGGTTTTACTGTTTAATTATTTATTTAGGGTTGCTTTTTAGTTGTAGGCTATGTTTGAGGAGAACATTTGGGAGTTCATGTATGCAATGTTGAAATAATTGACTAAATAATAAACAAAACTGCAAAAGCCTCTTTCGGTATTCGGTTTCGGCCAACTGTTTAATTTTATTCGGTTTCGGTTTCGGTCAAGAATTTTCATTTCGGTGCATCCCTACTATAAACCTCCTTTCCTATACCCCCTAAACGTCATCGGGGTTAAGGAGATATGAAAGGTGCTTCCTATCGAACATTGGAAAAGACAGCACTGTGAATTCAACTCCACTTTTCCTAACCGACGTCATTGCGCGACGGCGAGTATTGCTGACGTGAGTCACTAGCGTGAAACTACACTATTCTCCGAAAATGGACTACAACAAGCGCTCGTTTGATCCATGCGTTCTTTTCATATTGATTTTAATCAGGTTGTCGCCAACAGAGTGAGAATCACTCCCATATATCCCAATTCACATGTGGAATAAAAAGAGGCTACACTTATGTTGATGTTGAAATTAACTGCCCCCAGTAACTTCATTAAATGTGAAGTTGGTATTTTATTTTCTTATGGTGTAAATTATGTGCTACGAAAATAACTATTATGATGTTGGTCTTTTATGAGTTATTTATTATCTTAATGGGGGGGGGGGGTATTTTGTTTTAGCCGAGTTAAATCTTCCTCTCTTCCCGCCTGGCCACCTGTGTCATGGTTGTTGTGTCCTTGGGCAAGACACTTCACCCACCTTGCCTTGTGTGAATGTGTATGATTGCTGTATGTTTGAGGTGGTGGTCGGAGGGGCCGTTGGCGCTGAATGGCAGCCACGCTTCCGTCAGTCTGCCCCAGGGCAGCTGTGGCTACTCTCGTAGTTTACCACCACCGGTATGACTGTGTGTGAACGAATTGAACCAGGAACCCTGGAAAGCGTCTTTGAGCGCCTAGGCAATAAAGCGCTATATAAAACCTATCAATTATTATTATTATTATTATTATTCTCTTCTCCTCTCCTCTCTTCTGTTTCACCTCTCGTTCGTATTCGTGTAGAGTCGGTAAATCTGTCGGTGGCCTGTAAAGGATTATGGGATACCAGTGGTATCCCATAATCCTTTACGGCGGCAAGATTTAAAGCAATATCTCCTTTCCTTTCGCATAGGTTGGTCCGGCGTAACCTATGCTAAGGGAGGGTTAAAGGATGAATCGAGGCTCATTTCCTATGCCTTTCCTTAGCATTTTGAGAATTTGGATCATCTATCCGCCGAGCACTTCCGGTTCATCTCGATAGAAAAGGAAATTTCCTATGCAAAAAAGACTATTCGGATTGGCCCAGAGATTTTGGAAGGTGGAGTTGGAAAAAAGAGAGTTTTTTTTTTATCATACTTTGGGAGTCTCTAGTAAAACCTAGGGACCCATATTAATGTTGAAAAAATGTTAATTTGCCATAACATATGACCTTTAGCATACCTGATGAAGGAGGTGAAATGTGGTTGACAAGACTGGCTGACATCGACCGTGATGCTACTGATCCCCTCTGTGGCCTTGAAGAGTGGGAACTGTGACAGGATCAGTTTGTGTGTACAAATTGTTGTGCCAACCATCTCCAGGGTCCCATTCTCCTGTCTGTTTCCAGTAGCGCTCTGGACTAAGATCAGGAAATCACAGCCGTTACCGCTGTCAAAGATTTGACCTAGCACTTCGGACAGACTGATGCTGTGGTCCAGCGAGTGTGCAGAATCACTCATGGTCACATTTGTGCCTGAAATCGAAAGACAACAAGCACAAAGAATGTACTTTATTTGTACTGGATCAGATGTCATCATATTCAAAAGTGGCATTGGCTTTGTTAGAGTTTAGATATGTACCCGTTTCACAAATAACTCCGACATCCTCTTTGTGGGTGCAGTCGGTTAATCCCCAGCTTTTGAACGCACACGTAGTCAGGCGGTTCTCAGTGCCTTTACATGCGATATCATCCAGCCAAATAGGTCCAGATGCTACAGAGGTGAAATTAAAAAAGGACAGTTGTTAATTACTCTGACAGTAACACAAATACACAGTCACCTTTTTTGATAGCTGAATTTGTAGTGTTAAAACCTAGAATGTTCATCCAGTTGATTGCACATTGTAAATATTTTTCATCACATTGGACATTTCATTTTAACTTATCTATTTTTTAACTTTCTATTCTATTTTATGTATACTGTTTTATATTGCACAGAACATTCCTTTGCACTACTTAGTATTTAGAATGTATCTATGTAAATATTGTTTATGTTTATCTTGTTTATCTTATTTAACTCTATATTTTTTTATTTTATCGTTCTAACTGCACTCTGGGCCAGAGATAAACGCTATTTCGATTATGTTGTATGTCTTGCATATATCAGAACTGACAAAAAAAGACTGACTTTTGAATCACAACTCCTCAGTTATATCAACAGCGTTACTCCCCTCTGGTGGCGGATAAAAGGAAGTAGAGGGC
Organism: Ammodytes dubius; assembly: GCA_026122265.1. Classification (NCBI taxonomy): domain Eukaryota; kingdom Metazoa; phylum Chordata; class Actinopteri; order Uranoscopiformes; family Ammodytidae; genus Ammodytes; species Ammodytes dubius. Next base: position 25,275,460 of record CM047521.1, on the reverse strand, counting down.
ACCTTGTCCGTAGACCGTTCCAATGACAACAGACTTGGCTCCAGGGAATTGCAGCTGACGACACACCACCTGGGCCTCGGCAAGGTCCCAGCCGTCGTCACACACCGTGCCCCATCTTCCCTCGTGGTAGACTTCCACACGGCCCTCTGAATCACTGCCGGAGCCAGAGAGCCTCACGTCGCCTTCCTGCGGCTCAATGTTTTTCTCTGCAACCAAACACAGGCTTTGGATATTAAATCAGGGCCACTGGAGGTTATACAAATATGGCGTTAAACAACAGTCCGTATTCTAAAAGTATTGCACAGTTTACAGGTTTGAGCCTCGACTCTCGTCCGCCGTCTCCTCGTAGCGCTCCTTGCTAGCCCGTCACCACTTTCGGACACCATCAGGTGCCCCCGCTGCATGTAGCTGAACCACGTCAGCTTCTTGTCACTGCGAGAGCTTGTGTCCAGGTCGGCAATGACCCCAATGCGGTAGCGGGTGCCGTGCGGCGTGTGCTCAGGCGGAGTGAGAGGGTAGGTGTCATTGTAGTGCGCGTCGGACTGCAGGGTGTCACTGTGGCTGGCTCTCCAGCCGTGCGAGACGTACGAGCGGGTGCGAAAGCCTGAGCTCAAGTGTATGAAGAGGAGCAGAAGCAAGGCCAGGGAGAAGGACACCACCACGATGGGCCTCCACTTGAGGCGGAAGCGGGGGTCAGTGGTGTTGGCCATGGAAGCCAACATCGGGAGGCCTCCTACCGAGATACGCAGAGGGTTCATAGGTTCATCCTGCTCCAGTTGAGTGTAGCCTGTGGTAGCAGGCATGGAGGACGGAGGCCTGGCCCTGGACTGACCTAAAGTTAGAACGGAGAGAGATTAGTTTAGTTTTATTTATTTGTCACATTCACAATTGCTCAGGGCAATGCGTAGTGAAATTCTCATAGATGGTGAGTTGTGTCCACTTCTACACAAAACGGCAGCAGACCGTCAAAGAAAGTCTGGAAAATGCTTGATTTTCAATCGAGTGTTTTCAAGGTTTGAAATGTGCTTGAAATCTGAACACTGTGCTGGAAAATGCTGGATTTTCTCTTTATTGACCAGTGTCGAAATTCAACTCATATTTTCATTTTTTTTATTCTGTAAATTTAAAAAAAAATCTGTCGCAATGTTTTCTTAGCCGCCGTCTTGTATGCACGAGTGCAGTTGCTCCCCGTGTTTTCTTTCCTGGGACACGGGCCACACCTGGCGATCGCTCCAGGAATTATCCAGAACCACGAGTCGCTGCTCATGGACCTATTGCTCCCGTATCGGGACTCCCGATACTTCCATATCAAATATCTGTTTCCATTTGGTTATGACGAGGCCCTGATAACCGGCAGGCATAGGCGACTGTACTGTCTGCAAAAAGTAGCCTACCTCCAGCTGTTCACAATGGGGGAATCGGCACTTAGAAGTCATGCCAAAGGTAAATCAGTAAAACTTATCAGACAA
>CM047521.1:25248991-25271491 GCA_026122265.1 Ammodytes dubius | reverse complement strand
GTGTGTGTGTGTGTGTGTGTGTGTGTGTGTGCGTGTGTTTGTGAACAGGGCTTTTAGGTCCCGCTAGCTTCAATGCTAACTTACAATGCATTCTCAATGTAAAATGCTGCCGCGATTAGCATCGCCGAATTTAAGCTAAAATTAAACATTCAGAAATTAAACAAACATAGTAATTTAGATCCTTTAAACATAAATACTCAGGGACTGAGACTCTCAGGACAAGAAAGATGAGAATTAACTGACATGCTGAGCTCTCTTGCTGGTTGCATCAAACTAAACTAAGGTAACACAGGAGGGTCAAAAAACACAAATCACACATGCAATGCCGGTTTTAACCACCAGGCGTTACAGCAAAAACTAATTTTGGTGCAGAACAGTAGTTCAAAATAATTAACTTGTGTTAAGAATCAAGGGAGCTGGTTCCTAATGTACCTATAATTCCTTAAATTGAATTTGACTGTATTGCTCACCTGCTTCACATGTTTCTTGAAGGAGAGCTGTGAGTCTACAGTTATTCCTAAATATTTAAAATGTGAAGCAGTCTGGATCTTTTCTCCATTAACAATATCAGGCTGATTTCCATTTGTTCTATTTTAAAAGTACATGCATGTTGTTTTACTGATGTTGAGTGTCAGGCAGGACTCTGAGAGTCAATCAGTTAATTGATTCATTGTTTTTCATAGGCATATACGAGATAACACAAATATGTAGACTGCATTTCTTTTTCTATTCCAATGTACCTTTTGTCTCTTGGATGTTTATTAAAGACAAACTGTTCGATAAAGCTGCCAATATATATATATATATATATATATATATATATATATTTAAACACAGTTTATCACAATAAGGGGAGAATAGTTGGCACAGCCTGTACCCTGTATATGTACACACCCACACCCAATGGTCTGCATCCAATCAGCAGGCATTTGAGGACTGACATTTTTATTTTAACTGTTCTACTGCACCAGATTGATGGATTTAACTAACTGATGTGCAAAATTTTCTGCGGGGGGGAAAACCCCCCCGGACCCCCCTTGGTCAAGGTTCGCCCCTGGGCTAAGCCCCCGATGTCTCATGATCCTAACAACGCCCCTGGTCTCATATTGCAAGACTACAACTAGATTCCTTTTGAGATTAATATCATTTCCGCAAACGCGATTGTGATTATTTAATTAAAAACAAGTTAATTCAATATTCCGAGCGGGGGACTTCCTTTAGTTATTTGACCAGCTTTATTTGCTGATCTCATATCCCAATAACGTTAACTCCTAACCCTGTATTTGACGGTAGAGTGTTCAGGTTGCGCGGCTGTCAGTCTGGTTCTCCACCGAGGCTTCTATGAAAAAGTATCCGAAATAAGTGCCTCACCAGGCGGACACAGGTCACGACTAATGCCGCTCCTCCTGTGTCGTGCTTGGTGCATGCGAGAGTGTGACAGTGTTTACGTCATTACGCTTGAGCCAACCCCCTAAGACTAGCTATAATATCAAACATGTTTGATAATCAAGACGGGAAGAAGACTGGCTGAAATCGGGTCGGAAGACCACCATACACCAAACGACTGAGAGTACGTGCGCGCGCCACAACTCCAGCAAGACTCCCGTGATTTCAGTCCGACATTGGAAGATTGTCTGCGACTGTCAAATCGCATGAAAAGTCGTGTAGTGTAAGCCCGGCATTATATGTAATGTGTGTAGGGCCAACAGTCCGCTGTGATCACTTCAGTCATAGCGCCGGTCCGGTACCAGTATATACCTGGAATTCAACACCAATACCCAATGTTAACCTTTTCTGATACTTTACTATCTTTGTAAAAACAATGTTATTTTAGAAGATAAGGGTAACCACACTTGGGACCACTTTGGCTTGTCATCGCTCCGAGTGGTGAATGAAACAAACTGTAGGGGTGACAGGCTTCCACTTTCATAGTATCGCTCTCTACTTTCTACTCTGTAAAGCAGATGCTTGTCTCACGTACTGACACTTCAAAGTACAGTGTTTGGCTAAAAACAGGCCAAATACATACAGTTTGTATTTGTCCTGTCAACAACAACAACACCAGACATTTCTAAAACCCGTTTTTTTTGTGTCCCACTTAGCACAGCTAAGCCTCTCCTCTTGTGTCTCTATACCCCCGTCTGTGAATATTGGTGTACTCTCTATCTCTCTCTCTCTCTCTCGTCCAGTTAAAAGTGGATAAAAACAGTAGGACTGACTTCATCTGATATGTGTTGTGCTCAGAACAACCATCTGCATATTTCATGAACATTTTGAAATGAAATCATGTTTTGGAGGCAAGAAAAAGGTCAACATTTTTCAGATTTGTCAGGTGCTAATAATTTTGGCCACATAGCTCACTGATTTCAGCCGCTTGTAATAAAACACTGCTCACGATGACTTTAAGACACACACACACACACACACACACACACACACACCACACACACACACACACACACACACACACACACACACACACACACAACTATATAAGTAATATAATGTTTAAATATAGTTCACATTGTGTATTTTATGAATAGTTTGACTTATGACGTATTTGATGCTTTGCTTTGGCAATATTGTTTTCTTTTTAAACTTTCATGCCAATTAAGCCCATTTTGAATTGAATTGAATTGAATTGAATTGAGGTAGCTAAAAAGGCTAAGTCATGACTATAGAACAATTTAGGGTACAGTTTGTTGACATTAAGCAAACAAAACTAATCATGTTGACCTGATAAGACCGGAGTAGAAAAACCCCTGGAATATTATTACTGTGCTAAATTTGAATTATTAAGAATTTGAATTTGTAAAATAAAGAATATGTAAATGTATTCTTTCAAAAGTCACATGGTCTCATACGCTACACATTGCCCGACACATCTCGATTCAGGATTTACAGGATTCACTTCCACTCGACCGTGACTGTTGCACATGACATTCTTGTTACACCTGTTTCACCCTGTGGCCAAATATCAAAACTACACCAAAGCGCTGGTTTCAATATTCCTTAACCTTTTACTTAAACAAGCAAAAAGTATTTAGAATTTGGCCGTGACTTGGGCCTACCTGTAAGAAAATGGTTTCCCACAATGCAAATAAATCATAATGTGCGTATGTAAATTAAACTAAAAAATATTTCATACAAGTAGTTGAACAATGCAAAGTCGTCTGAAGACAAACAAGCTTCTTTCATAAAGCTAGATGAAGATCAATCTCACAAGTGGAAGTAAGCCGAGTCTATGCAAAATCCCTACTAACAGCACAACTAATATAAATACAATTACAGGAATTATATATTTTAAAAATCCAAAATTCTGAGTAATTACATCAGCCACCCATCCTATTGCTCCCACACTCATTTGTTGTACCACATTAACTACGCCTTCAGTGGCTTTGAACAATATATTTTTTATATTAACTGTACTTAAAGCCCTCAAGCCAAAACCATCCATTCCACTTTCTTCAAATCCCGGAACGAAACCTTGCTTACAATTTTTAGTAGCAGAAAAATCAACTTCAGAAGTGAAGTTTTTAGGCTAGAACATTAACATGGTATAGTTCTTAAAGTCACATGTGGGGAAGGGTTTACTCCAAGGAAGTCTCACATCTAAACCTTCTTGTTTCCATTTGTCAGGGAACACATTTCTCCCATGAAAAGCAGATTGTATACTCAATGCGTACTTGATTCCGACGTGACATACAATTTAATTAATCCAACTAGTTCTGGCAATGCGCATTTCTGATGGTGATACTTCTTGAAATTCTGGTCGTCCTCTTGGAAATCCATTCGGAATTGTCTTTTCATTTATTGTCATCCATTTTACATTTAGCCATTTTCCAAAACGTTTTTCAAAAATCTGTTGAAACCTGATAATATGATGTTGAAAAACACTTTCTGTTTGTCTTTCAACATGTCCCCAAAATGTATGAGAGTTCAACATTATTTCATTAGTCCTCACATTCCTTGGCGGAGAGTGGGAAAATAAAGATCAATCAATTGGTTAAAATGTTTTCCTCGTTAGACTCCATCATGAATTCTATAACGTCTTGACCAATAAATTAGCCTGTTCCCTCTTCTAACATTATGCATTGTGGTATCCGGAAAATAATCTTTCTCATAACAAAACTCGTAATTATCCTTTTCAGAGCAAAAATCTTTCCCATAATACCCATATTTTACTAACGGATATATGCCGTTAGGATTTGAATGTGTCATTGTTTCTCTCATGCCCAAAGTAAAATCAATATACTTTCTCCCCTTTTCTCGCACCACTTTAGTTAGCACAGGAGGTGGCGCCAAACAATCTTTGCATCCCCTTAGTTCTAGACACTGCTTTTGGTTTTGTCTCTCTGATTCCATAATAATCAAATAAATGACCTGTATGAATTGATGCCCATTGTTGCTTAAGAAATGTTTCCAAAAGATATGAATGATATCCTTTAAAAGTATATTTGGAAAAACATGGTTCTAAAAGCAATGTTTCATTTGGCAACAAGTCTATTCCTACAAATCTATCCAGACCAGTGGCGTGCACAGACATTTTGGGAGGCAGGTGCTCAGAGCAAAAAAAAGGGCATAATATATTCTATCGATGAATGAGCAAATCATTTTAAGGGTACTTGTACAAAATCCCCCCCTGGCCTAATGACTTTTTATACCCGGCCACAGAGTGTTTCTCAAAGGGATTTGGGAGACTGTGTTTGGGATCCTGGACCTTCTAGGGGGGTCCAGGGGAGCAACCCGGAAGAAAAATGTTAACCTTTTAAAGTAAAATTCATCAATATGGTGCACTTTGAGAAGAAAGCTAAGGCTAAATCACCTGTGTCAATGTGGGCTATTTAGTACTATTTTCTGGAATAATTTGAGACACATAAAAAATGTACATGTTTGAAGAAAAAACAGAATTTTTTTAAATAATCCCTTATCCCGAATTCTCTCTTTGAAGTCTTCGTTAGGCCCCTGATCTCCGTACTAATAATATCCTATTAAGGTAAATACAAGATTACTGCAAGTCTTGTAACATAGAAATAACTTATGGTTGGGACAAAATAATATAATTAGCTTATATAGCTTCAGGACTGATTTAGTACCACCTTCGCGTAGTTAAAATAAAATGTGTGGACAGCTTTTAAGATATTTCAATAACATTTGAGGAACAGTTCAACATTAAAATCTGAGCTTTAAAAGGCCCTGAACAGTTAACATGACTCTGGTCTTGACTCTGACCTTTCATCTTCATCTTCCTCCTTGCTGCTGGTGGATGCTTTCATCCAGGAGAGCAGAGAGCAGCTCCCCTTTCTAGGCATTATACTGCAATTTGTAAATAAAAAGAGACCAACCAACCATATGAATAAGACTGCTTGGTTACATTACAACAAGGCACAAGCTATTTTTTCTGCAAATAAATTACTGCAAGTGAAGTGTTAATTATATAGCCTAAAGTAAACCTTAACAACACTAAATATTCAGCATACTGATAGATTCACATGCTGTACCAATGACAAACTCCGCCGAACATTAGTTGTGTTCATCACGTCATATCTATTATTGTTTTGGGCTAGCTTGTAGCAGGACAGTCGGCTAATTTATGCTCAGCTGTGTGGCGCTGCATGATAGAGGCTACTTTAAAACAGAGACAAATAAATGCAAGTTATAGCTTGGCAACTGAGGCTTAGGGGGCAAACAATACACTCTTGACTCCATTCATGTATGTGTTACCTCGCTGGTGGGGCAGGGCAGGCTGGGGAGTAGGTGTGTGTGTGCAGCAGCTGTGAACTGCTGCGGCAACGCGCCTCCGTGTGTGTCCACTCTGCGCGTTCACGTTGTCAAAGGAAGTGTGTGCGGAGGAGGAGGGGGGGGGGGGGAGCATATTTATGGGGCATTATTGTCAAACGTTTTTAATCGTTGGGCATTTATAGATGATAATGTCGGCATGGGCCACATACACTGTAAAAAAAATAAAAAATAAAAAATAAAAATCAGATTTTTATTTTTTATTTTTTTTCAAAAGGGCACTTGATTGGGCCAGGGGAAAAGGGCAGGTGCTTCAACACCACTTCAGGTCTACCTGTGCACGCCACTGATCCAGACCATATGTTACACTCATTGTTTCACGCCACAAATGTTTTAAATGATTTGTTCCACAATTTGTGTGATTAAACATTTGATATTCATCATTCGCTGGTAACCCTTTTAACTGACAATACGGCTTAACAAATTTGTTGTTTAACCTCTTAAAGCTCCCATATTGTGCAAATGCACTTTTCCGATGTTTTTGAACATAATTATGGGTCTACGGTGTGCCTACAGACTGCCAAAGTATCAAAAAAAGAAAGCTCTCTCCTTTTCTCACTCTCCCCTTTTCTGAAACCCTCCACCTCTCCCCCCAATATACTCCAGTCAGAACTCTCCCTGTTTCTGACGTCAAAAACTGGAAAGCCAGAAGCTTCCACTGTGCAGTCCACCCCCTATTTCTTATTGGTCCACGGCCCCGAGATCCTCTGGAAAAATATTCCTTCACCCCCTTGTTGTTTGCTTGTTGCTAAGCGACAAGATGCCTGTAGTAGGCTAGCCTACGGCAAAGCATGGTGAATGTTGCATAATCCAATAATTTATCTTAACCACAGCAGCCTCGTTTTTAATAACACAACGGATAGGAAGCTACTTGTGCTTTTTTTCAAACGGTAAAACTGAAAGAAATGTTTTTATTGGCATTTTTGCCTGACTGGTGTATAGCTATTAGCTTTGGGACAAGCATCGATCGTTTGCTCATTATAACCCATTTACAGGTGAAACTCGAAAAATTAGAATATCGTGCAAAAGTTCATTTATTTCAGTAATTCAACTTTATAGGTGAAAATAATATCTTATACAGACTCATTACATACAAAGTGAGATATGTGAAGCCTTTATCTTTTATAATTGTGATTATTATGGCTTACAGTTTATAAAAACCCCAAATTCAAAATCTCAGAAAATTAGAATATTACATAAAATCAATAAAAAAAGGATTTTAAATACAGAAATGTCGGCCCTCTAGAAAGTATAATCATGCATATGTACTAAGTACTTGGGTTGGGCCCCTTTTGCATGAATTATTGCATAAATGCGGCGTGGCATGGATGCTATCAGCCTGTGGCACTGCTGAGGTGTTATGGAAGCCCAGGTTGCTTTGATGTGGCCTTCAGCTCGTCTGTATTGTTGGGTCTGGTGTGTATCATCTTCCTCTTGACAATAGTCCATAGTTTCTCTATGGAGTTCAGGTCAGGAGAGTTGTCTGGCCATTCATGCAGAGTAATCCCATGGTCAGTCAACCAGTTACTAGTGGTTTATGGTACCGTGGGCAGGTGCCAAGTCTAGCTGGAAATGGAAATTGTCATCTCCATAAAGCTTGTCAACAGACAGAAGCATGAAGTGCTCTAAAATCTTCTGGTAGATGGCTGTGGTGACTTTGGACTTGATAACACAGTGGACCAACAGCAGCAGATGACATGATACCTCAAATCATCACTGATCCAAATTAAATGTTGCGTTTCATTTGGAAATCAAGGTAGTCTAGAAGAAGAGTGGAGGGGCACAAAATCCAAGGGGCTTGAAGACCACTGTCAAGTTTCAACAGTCAGTGATGATTTGAGGCACCATGTCATCTGATGGTGTTGGTCCACTGTGTTATCAAGTCCAAAGTCACCACAGCTGTCTACCAGGAGATTTTAGAGCACTTCATGCTCCTGTCTGTTGACAAGCTTTATGGAGATGCTGAATTACTTTTTCCAGCAAGACTTGACACCTGTCCACAGTGCTAAAACCACAAGTAACTGGTTGACTGACCATGGTATTACTGTGTTGATTGGCCAGACAACTCTCCTGACCTGAACCCAATAGAGAAACTATGGACTATTGTCAAGAGGAAGATGATACACACCAGACCCAACAATACAGACGAGCTGAAGGCCACTATCAAAGCAACCTGGGCTTCCATAACACCTCAGCAGTGCCACAGACTGATAGCATCCATGCCACACCGCATTTAGGCAATCATTTGTGCAAAAGGGGCCCAAACCAAGTACTTAGTACATATGCATGATTATACTTTATAGAGGGCCGATTTTTGTATTTAACATCCTTTTTTTATTGATTTTATGTAATATTCTAATTTTCTGAGATTTTGAATTTGGGGTTTTCATAAGCTGTAAGCCATAATAATCGCAATTATAACAAATAAAGGCTTGACATATCTCACTTTGAATGTAATGAGTCTATATAATATTAGTTTCACCATTTAGGTTGAAATACTGAAATAAATGAACTTTTGCACGATATTCTAATTTTTCGAGTTTCACCTGTATATTCCCCACAGCAGTCTGACAATGCCTCGTTTTTAGCAAGACAAAGCATTGGAAGGTAGTAGTGTAGTCGTCAAACTTTAAAAATGTATTTTTTCACTGATTTTAGTGATATTTTTAGCAGCTAGCTCCCGAGCTAGCTTTGCAGTAGCCACAGGCACGGCAAAGACGTCATCATTGTTTACAAACAGACAGAGGGCGAGGGGCGGGGGAGCTCATAGATTGTATATTTACGAGGGGAGCTGCAGGTCTGTTTTAAAAATAGGCCATCGTGAGATTAGCTGAATAGAGGCATACTACAATAAATTATCTGAAAGTTTTTTTCAGCAAACAATTAAAGAAAAACGTATTAGGGACCACTGAGACCATATAATATGGTGTATAATAGAACAGAAAAGTGTATAATATGGGAGCTTTAAGCCCTAGGCCTCTGGCTCAGGATTCCGTTTGAAAATGACATGCCCATAATGAATAGAGTAGGGGAAAGTGGGGTGAGTTGTGCAACTTTTTACTCAAAGTGATTTTAAAGTGAGGCCTTGACAGTTATGTCTCCAACTCAAATATGTACATATATTTCAGGATGTTGTGCATCCCTGGCAATAAAAACTTTGGATCTGGAATAAACTGTTCAAGAAATATAGCTTTCGGAAAAAAAGTTGTCTTGTCGCACATGTGCATTTGGAGAAAATAAGATGGGGTGAATTGTGCCAATTTATATATATCTCAAAAACTGTAATGCAAGACAAATCCATTAGACAATCACTTATTTAAGGTGTATTTAAAGTAAATAAAGTAAATAGTTGACAAAGATTGAAGGTACATTTTCTTAAACAAGGCCTAGCAGATCTAGGTGGTTTTGCCTGCAAAGCTCACAATGACAAAGTCACCATCATCATCTTTCTGGCCATCTGAACTCTCATCAGTGGTGTCGTTAAGTGGAATTGAGATGTCACTCTCTTCTGAGCTACTGTAGACAATCACTTTCTTTTGGTGACCAGCGTATACAGCCATGCCACTGGCACGACTCTCAGAAATATACTTTGCACTAGTTGCTCCGTGCTTGTGGAACCAACTGCCACCTGACAAATGTGATTCCCCCTACATTTCTGCCTTTAAATCAAGGCTCAAAACCCATATGTACACCCTGGTGTTTCCTCCCCATTAACTATCTTACCTCTGCACTACTATCTGTGTTTATGTGGATGTATGGGCTTTACGTCTTTTATTTTGGTTATTGTTATTGTACCTTCATTGTTTACCTACTGAATGCACTATGTACAGCACTTTGGACAGTGCAAACTGTCATAAATGTGCTTTTATAAATACATTTTACTTACTTACTTACTTATAACTCACCCAGGCCCTTGCGCACAAATCACCCCATCCCCAGAATTTTGGATAATAGGCATGATGCAGCAATTTAGGGTTGACATTGTGCTAACTATATAGACTCAAAGTGTAGCATACCAAAGCACTAAAACATGTGTCAAATGTTTTCAAACGTGTCTATAATTGTTCAGACACAATAATCAAAAAACCTTGATCATGGAAATTTTACTTTGAAAGGCAAAACACAGTTTTTTGAGCTTAAATGTGCTTATATCTTATTCCTTGTGTCTCCCTTCTTTACAGGATGAGTCAAATGGATGGCTCTTCTTAAATATGTGGTCACATTTCCAATTTCTTCCACGGTTTTCTAGAAACAAGGGGTTTTGCAACTTCCAAAATGCACAACTCACCCACTTTCCCCTATATCTCTGCAACTACATGGTCTATATGAATAATCTTGGTATCATAATAAAGGTAACACTTGTGAGATTGCTGAAAAGGTGTAAGCATTAGTCTAGATTTTACTGGTTCAGAGTAAATGAAGATAGAACACAGCATAAATGAAATATTTCATTGCCTAACAGAACTGTACACTTTAGTGAGTGAATATCCCCTTTCAATCATGCAGTTGCAGCCCAAATCCTCCAACAAATAATAGCATACAATCTGAACATTACCTGTGCCAAGATTGATGCTAATAAAGTAAAGCAGAGCAAAGTTAGAGAGGTTGTAGTAGAGAAATTTTTCAGGCGGAAATTAGCCATTTGGGCACACCCATCTAAAATCATTTGGGGCGGCAGTGGCAAAGTCGTAGGGAGTTCGCCTCTGGTGTGCAGGGTCGGAGGTTCGATCCCCCCCACATGTCGAAGTGTCCCTGGGCAAGACACTGAACCCCAAATTGCTCCCGATAGTTAGCTTAGTTAACTTAGCACCCTAGTGCTAAGCCTACCCTGCGTGGTAGCTGCTGCTATCGGTGTATGAATGTGTGTGTGACTGGGTGAATGTGTACAAAACAATGTAAAGCGCTTTGGGTCTGTGAATAACGGAGATAAAGCGCTATATAAGTCCATTTACCATACTGTTCTAAAAACTGTTTTGGCTTTGTTTTGAAAAATAAACCAGACCTATATACATTTTCCCATTCAAAGAACACCATACAAAGTAACTAAAGTTTATCTCCAACTGGGGCAGATTTAATAATAATAATAATAATAATAATAATATATAATACAATAATAACAGTAATACTAATAATACACATATTATTATATATATAATACAATAATGATAGTAATAATAATAATACCTGTATAAATATACATCTTTATATATACAAATTAGAACAAAAAGAACAATACAATTGTTATAACAGTAACAATGAAACTAAACTGTAAAAACACAAGTAAAAACACGCTGCAAAAAACTCTGAATGTCAGCTATATGTACACTACTAAAACAAACTGGCAAGAACTCCAAACATCAAATATATTTACACTAATTTAAGTCATGCCATTGCTGGAAGCAGTTCTTTTTAGACATGAAGCAAAGAGGGACCTGGCATTGCCTGCAGTAAACCGGTGTCTTCACCTTTGGCAAGCCAGCATCCTGACACAACCTGCAGTACCTCCTGGACTGTGTGGCATTGCTCCCATAATACAGCGGCATGCAGGTGAGTTGTGGTGGTGGTGGCGGTGGTGGTGGTGGTGCTGAGCCTTCAGCAAACTCCACCATCTCTGCAGCAAGCTGCTCCCTGAAGGTCTTTTGGGTGTGTGGCGTTGTCATGGTGGGCTCATTCCTTATCTTGAACAGCTCCTAGTGGAGAAGGAAACTGTTCACCACGGCAATGTCCACAAAATGATAAAAGAACGTCTTGTACCATTTCATGGTTTTGTGGCTGACGCTGTAGTACACGAGCAAAGCATCTGACAGATCCACACCGCGCATGTTCTGATTGTAGTCAGCTACAGCGTCTGGAACAGGTATGGCCTTGGTCTGCCACACACTTTCACTTGCCGTTTCACAGTCCGTCCACTGAAGGCTTCATGCACTGTAGAGCACATGTTCACTTCCCGGGTGTCCATCCACTTCACAAACAGGAGTTTTTCGTTCCTTATCCACCGCAGATCTCCCCTCTCAGCCTTTCTTGGTAAGTCATTACCCTCAGGCTGTGGAAAACCAATTTGATTCTTCCTTATGGTCCCACAACAGCCAATGTTTTTTTTGACAAATTCAGAAAGAGGGCAGGGCTTGTGTAGAAATTATCTACATACAGTGTGTAGCCCCCACCGAGCAGAGGAAATGGCAGAAGGTCCATCACTGAAGAGTAGCTCAGACCCTGGCCTGTGGTGAATGCACTTTTACCACAGTACACAAAAAAGTTCCAGGTATACGCTATTGCGGAGTCTGCAAGTACAAACAGTTTTTACTGCTTGTCTTTCATGTACTGTTTCATGCTGATGCGGGCCTTGGATGCCACCATTCTTTCATCAATGGAGATGTTCTTGTTTGGTTGGAAATTTGCTTGGCAGGCAGTCACGATTTCAGTGTACAGGGGCTTGATTTTGAAGAGTCTGTCATATTCATCCGTGTTCCTCCTGCGCTCATTCTCTTCATCCTCTCTTGGGTTGCTCAGGTGCAGCGACCACAAGATGGCTTCAAAGCGGTCCCGTGTCATCTTTTCACTGGGGAAGGCAAAGTTATATGGCCATTGCCTTCTCCAGTAATCCGCTCTGTGGTGTACATTCACAAGTCCTGAGAAAATAATAATGGCCATGAAAACATAAAAATCACAGTGCTCTCCAAATAAACTTTTTTCCAGCCTGTAATCTTTTGACAGCGTTGGCATTAGTGATGGTACGGACTACAGTGGCGCTAAAAAAAGCTGGAAGAGTGAAAGGGGGGACCATGAGGCCTTGGTGTCAAATGTGGGGCCAGGAATCCTGGCTGGCATGAATCTGAGTGGGTCCGGTCTTTTGTCTTTCTCCGCTCTGTTGTGCCAGCTCATTTCTTCCTCCTTCCCTCTGGAAGTAGCAGACCCAACTCGAGCACGCTTTGGATTTGCCGATTTTCTTTTTTTAGGCTGCGTTACTTCAGGTGAATCTGAGTCGGATGAGGATGGCAATGGCTGAGGAAGGGGAGCTGAAGCACGTCGAGTGGAGCGGCCTTGCAGTGGCTGAGAGATGGGAGTAGGCCTACTTGCTGATGATGGCCCTGGCTGTGGCTGAGGGGGTGGGGCAGATGCCGTTGCAAAAGCACCTCTTTGCTCATCATCATCATCATCACTGTGGAAGAAAAACAAATATATTAATTCACTCATCTAAAATGTGACTCCAAACAGAAAACACTATGTTGAGGTCAACAAGCCCTATAATTTGGAATTCAACAAACAAGTCTGAACGAGTTTGAGTGTGTGTAGCCTATTTATTTACTAAATTAATTTAAGGATACTAATAATCTATCTATCTATCTATCTATCTATCTATCTATCTATCTATCTATCTATCTATCTATCTATCTATCTATCTATCTATCTATCTATCTATCTATCTATCTATCTATCTATCTATCTATCTATCTATCTATACTCAACAAAAATATAAACGCAACACTTTTGTTTTTGCTCCCATTTTTCATGAGATGGACTTAAAGATCTAAAATTCATTCCAGATATACAATTGTACCATTTCGCTCAAACATTGTTCACAAATCTGTCTAAATGTGTGATAGTGAGCAGAGCACTTCTGCTTTGCTGAGATAATCCATCCCACCTCACAGGTGTGCCACATCAAGATGCTGATCTGACATCATGATTAGTGCACAGGTGTGCCTTAGACTGTCCACAATAAAAGGCCACTCTGAAATGTGATTTTTTTGGCTTTATTGGGGGTCTGGGGGCTCAGAACCAGTCAGTATCTGGTGTGACCACCATTTGCCTCATGCAGTGCAACACATCTTCTTCGCATAGAGTTTATCAGATTGTCAATTGTGGCCTGTGGAATGTTGGTCCACTCCTCTTCAATGGCTGTGCGAAGTTGCTGGAGACGGCTAATGGTGGAGAAATGAACATTCAATGCACGAGCAACAGATCTGGTTGACATTCCTGATGTCAGCATGCCAATTGCATGCTCCCTCAATGCTTGTGGCATCTGTGGCATTTTGCTGTGAGACAAAACTGCACATTTCAGGGTGGCCTTTTATTGTGGACAGTCTAAGGCACACCTGTGCACTAATCATGATGTCAGATCAGCATCTTGATGTGGCACACCTGTGAGGTGGGATGGATTATCTCAGCAAAGCAGAAGTGCTCACTATCACACGTTTAGACAGATTTGTGAACAATGTTTGAGAGAAATGGTACAATTGTGTATCTGGAATGAATTTTAGATCTTTAATTCCATCTCATGAAAAATGGGAGCAAAAACAAAAGTGTTGCATTTATATTCTATCTATCTATCTATCTATCTATCTATCTATCTATCTATCTATCTATCTATCTATCTATCTATCTATCTATCTATCTATCCATCCATCCATCCATCCATCCATCCATCCATCCATCCATCCATCCATCCATCCATCCATCCATCCATCCATCCATCCATCCATCCATCCATCCATCCATCCATCCATCCCCAGATTTATAAATGTAGATCGGTAATTTGACACCAAATCAATAAGTAATCAATAATCTATCCATCCATCCATATCCAGTTTGATGAATGTAGATGGTAATTTGACACCAAATCAATAAGTAATCAATAAAAAAACAGAGATTACATACCTTTGCGGTGATGGAATTTGGTAATCTGTGTCATGGTCTGGGTTTGTCTTGTTTTGGTATCCGGGTTTCCTGTTTTATTTTGGTATGTCTGTCTTGTTCCTTCCCATGTCCTGTCAAGTTTCCCTCCTGTGTGATTGCTGCTCCCTCCCCTAATGTGTTACACCTGTGTCTCGTTGTGTCTTGCATATATACTCTTTGGCTATGTCTTGATTCAGGGGTTGCAGCCTCAAATGCAGCCTACAAGGCTGCATTTAAAGACCGATTGCGTCATAGCGGCGCGCAAAGGCTGTCCCATTTGCAAGGCTCCTCGCAAGGCTCCTCATATGCGGTCGTGAAATGCAGCTTTCGTTTCACGGTTTTGAAGCAGTTTTGAAGGCTGCATCAGATGTATCCTTCGCAGCCTAACATATCCCATGATTCATTGCGTTTTTTTCAGAGATGGCATAAAATAAAATAAAAAATAACAAAACAGCAACGTGTTGCTCCATCTTCTTAACTTTTATCTTCCTTTCTTTTTTTCTTTTCGTCTGGTAGGCAACTTCTTTTTCTTTTTTCCTCCGTTGACAGGGCTGTCTCCGTTGGCAGCAATCAGGGTTGCTAGGCAGCACAGGAGCGGCGAGTCGTCACGCAAGGTAACGGCTTGTTACGTAAACCGGAAATGCTCGTAAACCGAGACCTGCGGAGACCGTCCCGTTTAACAAGGCTCGTTGGCCTTAAAACCGGCCTTAAAATCGGCCTTCATAGGCTATAGCCTTCATAGACCGCGAGACTGCGTCCTACCAAGTGCGTGGTCTCTGAATCAAGACACAGCCTTTGTGTTCCTTTGTTCCTTGTCTGTGCATTATGGTTTGTCCTGTTGCGTGTTGGTGAGTCTCGTCTTCTGTGTTACCCATGTTACCCATGTTACCCATGTTACCCATGTTACCCATGTTACCCATGTTACCCATGTTACCTGTCTTTTGCCTTTTTGCCCTTTGCCTTTTGGCCGTCCTGAGTTTTTGTATTTTTTGTGGAGCAATAAATTACCTTTTTCTTTTTAACGTCTGCGTTTGGGTCCTACTTGCCTGCCTGCCTACCTCACCATAACAATCTGAATAGCTGCTGTGGTCCGGATCCAGTTCTCGCCGCAGTAGGTCCTCCTCCTACGACGGTGAGTCGACAGGAATAAGCCGGGCGCCGCTATCATTTTGAAGTATTGAAAGTACCTCTGAAACTGAACCATTTGCTTCTATTCCTGTCTGCCATTATTCGTGTGGTGGCAAAATGGCAAGAAACCCAACACAATTCTAATGTCTACTATCTCAAAAGTCAAAAAACGCTGTTTTGTTGTGGAGCTGTCAATTTTCGTGGGGCTGTCAGTCGCGACGTCTTCATTCAATCCATTGGTCAATGTGGATGATCTGTCAGAGCCAATAGGATCGAGGTACAGTCCCCCAGATACACCACAACAACACTTATCCACCAATCACAAGGAGGCAACACTGTTCATATGATTGCTGTTTGTGTAGGCTACTATCTATGTTTGTATCGTTAGCATGATTATGAAGTAGCATAATCGCTAGCGCTGATTTTTCGGACATGAGCCGTCAGCGTCTTTTTTTTCTACCTGCTCATTTAGTTGCTTTTTTTTTTTTTTTTTTTTTTTTTTTTTTTCAAATGTTTATTTGACAGGGACAATACATACAACATTGCCACAAAAAAATGGGAAAATGTGATGCATATAAGACGTCTAGCTTCAGCTAATTTGCAGTCTTTGTCCCTGGGTCAGGCTTTAAAATACAATCAAAGATACAAAATACAATAAATGCAGTGATAGAGATACAGTGAATAATACAATTAATAGGTACCATGAGTCAATACACACAGCTGTAGTTATACATTTCAGATTAAAACACAATTAAATTTAGCATTAAACATTAGTAAAGTGTTCTATTAAAATAACTTGAGAAAAGTTAATGTTCACATTTCTGCTGCTGCTTGAGCCACTGTTTAACTTTCACACTAAAACTCTTTAGTTCTGTTTGGGATTTAATCTCTGATGGTAGAGAATTCCATAGGTGTGTACCTTGCACTGAGAGAGATAATTGGCCAAATGTTGTCCTGCATCTTCGAACTTTACAGTTTTGTTTGGTTATACTCCTTGTCATTGTCCGGCAGTTGTCAGTCTTTTTAAAGATCTGAGACATTGCTTGTGGGGCCAGTCCATTTAGGCACTTAAAAACAAGTTTCAAGGAACAGAATTTTATAAAGTTGGAAAAAGTCAACAAATTGTATTTCTCAATAATTTTACAATGGTGCCATTTCTGTGGCTTCTGGTCTAAATTTTTTTAAAGCTTGTTTATAGAGTGAGAATAGAGGTCTAGTAGCTGACTCAGTGGCCTGGCCCCATGCAGTGACGCAATAGGATAGATGTGAAAAAACCATGGCATGCAGATACAAATGAGATGCCTTAAAGGAGAGGCATGACCTGATAAGTCTAAAGCAGTTCAGACTAGTTTTTACAGTTTTAGATAGCTTCTTTATATGTGAGTCAAACTTAAGTTGAGGATCTAGAGTTATACCTAGATATTTAAACAAATTTACCACCTCAATTTCTTTACTATCTATAGTGATGTCAAATTTCTCTATGACTTTCTTTCTTATTGAGAAGCACATTGATACTGTTTTTGTGTGATTAAGTGTTAAGTGATTCCTTTGTAGCCATTCTGAAACAGTAACCATCTGTCTGCTTACAGTTTTTTTCGATTGCTAAAACCCAAAACCCAGTACTCTAAACCAAATAACCATTTGCCTAAACACACTTACTAAAACTACCAACCATTTGCCACAAACACAAACACAATTCACCTGTACACCCACAGTCAGCAAAACTTGAACACAATGAACATACTGTACCTGTTGTCATTCAATAAACGCAATGACTGCTAATTGAAAACACATGTTCTAAATGACGTGACCACACCTATATAAGTCAATTTGCTGAAGGCTCCAACAAATGGTTCGTGTTAGAGGAGGCAGAGGAGCAGCATGTCGACGTGCAGCGGACCGAGGGTTGCGAAGAGCAGGCAGGCGAGCTGGAGCATTGGGTCGAGGCGCAGCAGTTCTTGGCCCAGCACACCAAGGAGCAGAACGCAGAAGAGGGCGACCACCGGGGTGGGGAGTGAGAGGAGTATGCCGCGGAGCTAGACAGCCAGGTCGGCCACGTATAGTTCAAGGCCCGGCAGACCAATACCCAGCCACCAAGGAGCAGAACGCAGAAGAGGGCGACCACCGGGGTGGGGAGTGAGAGGAGTATGCCGCGGAGCTAGACAGCCAGGTCGGCGAGGTCGAAGATTGGGTCAAGTCGCAGCAGGTCAGCGCGCAGCAGACGACGGAGGGAGAATAGCATTACAACGCATTTCCATTACAGATGAAATGAGAGCAACAGTCATTGACCATGTTATTGTCCACGGGATGACCATGGCAGCAGCGGGTCAACACGTCCAACCAAAACTCAGCAGATTCTCAGTGGCCACCATTATTCGGGCCTTCAAAAAAAACAACAGGTTTGAAAGATTACCATATTCTGGTGGGAGGCCGTCAAGAGTCACACCGGCCCAAGAAGTGCTTATTGCGGATATGGTTCGGGAGAACAATGTGATGAGACTTTGGGAGATAAGGGATAAAATAATTGGTGACAATGTGAGCTTTCCGACCATTGACAATGTTAGCCTGACAACCATATATAGAGTCCTCAAGCGTCAACGACTAAGAATGAAGCAAGTTTATAGGGTACCATTTGAGCGCAACTGTGAAAGAATCAAAAATCTACGTGTCCAATATGTGCACGTAAGTACATTACAATGCTATACTATCATACTGTAATGTGCTGTATTGACTGTCTTTCTGAACCCCTAACAATGCTATTTGTTTCCACAGAGGATCTACGAGTTGGAGAACATGGCCAGACCCCATGAATTCATATTTGTGGATGAGGCTGGCTTTAACCTCACAAAACGGAGGAGAAGAGGCCGTAACATTATAGGACAAAGAGCTCTCGTTGATGTGCCCGGCATCCGTGGAGGAAATATCACTCTCTGCGCTGCCATGAGTTCCGGAGGGCTTATCCACCACACTGCTGAGCTCGGAGCCTACAACACTGCGCGTCTCCTCACTTTTCTAGAAGTCCTCAGAGGTGTTTTGCACGCCCGTGAACACCAGCAGAATCTTGCTCATGCTGATCTGCCCATATATGTCATTCTCTGGGACAATGTTAGTTTCCATCGCAGCATCCCGGTCAGAGAGTGGTTTAACAGGAACCAGCAATTTATCAATGTGTGTCTGCCACCGTACTCTCCATTCCTAAATCCTATAGAAGAGTTCTTCTCATCATGGCGGTGGAAGGTCTATGACCGAGAACCTTACACCAGAGAGAACCTTCTCATGGCTATGGATCTAGCCTGTGGTGATGTTGCTGTGGAATCATTCCAAGGCTGGGTGATGCATGCCAAGGCATTCTTCCCACGTTGTTTAGCTATGGAAAATATTGCCTGTGATGTTGATGAGGTCCTGTGGCCTGAGCCAGGCCGACGACTAGATGGTGCTGACGTATGATTTCAGTGTCAATATACTGTCTCAATTTACATGTACTCCATACTGTAATAAAATACATTTTATTTTCAAATAACACCCTGAACATTGTGTTTTCAATGGTAGTGGAAAAAATGATTAAAATGCTTAAAATGATTAAAATGATTAAAATGAAGAAAATGACTAAGTGAAACACTTAGAAAAAAAAAAAAAAAAATCCTGTCGGGTTACCAGGGGCATGAACAACTTTTTCTAAGTGTTGAACACTTAGAAAAAAAAATGAAAAATATCCTGACAGGTTACCAGGGGCACGAAAGTCTTCGACGGGTTACCAGGGGCACGAAACTCTGGAGCGGCCGGATCTCGTCCTTTAACCCAGGGCCGGGTGCTTAAGTGTGGGCCCGCAGGGAGCGAGAGGAGGGCCGGGTCAGGGTGGGCCCGCGGGACCGAGAGGAGGGCCGGGTCAAGCCGGGAGGTCTCTGCCCTGGGTCTCTGCCCGGGCAAAGGGTCTCCCAGCCAGGGGAGAGTGGTGTCAGGCCTGGGGTGAGTAGGAGGGAGAAGGCGCTGGTGCTCTGGCTGGGCAAAGAGTCTCCCAGCCAGGGCAGAGTGGTGTCAGGCATGGGGTAAGTAGGAGGGAGAAGGCCCTGGTGCTCTGGCTGGGCAAAGAGTCTCCCAGCCAGGGCAGAGTGGTGTCAGGCATGGGGTAAGTAGGAGGGAGAAGGCCCTGGTGCTCTGCCTGGCCAAAGGGTCTCCCAGCCAGGGCAGAGTGGTGTCAGGCCTGGGGTGAGTAGGAGGGAGAAGGCCCTGGTGCTCTGGCTGGGTGAAGGGTCTCCCAGCCAGGGCAGAGTGCTGTCAGGCCTGGGGTAAGTAGGAGGGAGAAGGCACTGGTGCTCTGGCTGGGCAAAGGGTCTCCCAGCCAGGGCACAGTGGTGTCAGGCCTGGGGTGAGTAGGAGGGAGAAGGCCCTGGTGCTCTGGCTGGGCAAAGGGTCTCCCAGCCAGGGCAGAGTGCTGTCAGGCCTGGGGTAAGTAGGGGGGAGAAGGCACTGGTGCTCTGGCTGGGCAAAGGGTCTCCCAGCCAGGGCACAGTGGTGTCAGGTCTGGGGTGAGTAGGAGGGAGAAGGCCCTGGTACTCTGGCTGGGCAAAGGGTCTCCCAGCCAGGGCAGAGTGGTGTCAGGCCTGGGGTAAGTAGGAGGGAGAAGGCACTGGTGCTCTGCCTGGCCAAAGTGTCTCCCAGCCAGGGCACAGTGGTGTCAGGCCTGGGGTAAGTAGGAGGGGGAAGGCACTGGTGCTCTGCCTGGCCAAAGTGTCTCCCAGCCAGGGCACAGTGGTGTCAGGCCTGGGGTAAGTAGGAGGGAGAAGGCACTGGTGCTCTGGCTGGGCAAAGAGTCTCCCAGCCAGGGCAGAGTGGTGTCAGGCATGGGGTAAGTAGGAGGGAGAAGGCCCTGGTGCTCTAGCTGGGCAAAGAGTCTCCCAGCCAGGGCAGAGTGGTGTCAGGCATGGGGTAAGTAGGAGGGAGAAGGCCCTGGTGCTCTGCCTGGCCAAAGGGTCTCCCAGCCAGGGCAGAGTGGTGTCAGGCCTGGGGTGAGTAGGAGGGAGAAGGCCCTGGTGCTCTGGCTGGGCAAAGGGTCTCCCAGCCAGGGCAGAGTGGTGTCAGGCCTGGGGTAAGTAGGAGGGAGAAGGCACTGGTGCTCTGCCTGGCCAAAGTGTATCCCAGCCAGGGCACAGTGGTGTCAGGCCTGGGGTGAGTAGGAGGGAGAAGGCACTGGTGCTCTGGCTGGGCAAAGGGTCTCCCAGCCAGGGCACAGTGGTGTCAGGCCTGGGGTGAGTAGGAGGGAGAAGGCCCTGGTGCTCTGGCTGGGCAAAGGGTCTCCCAGCCAGGGCAGAGTGCTGTCAGGCCTGGGGTAAGTAGGAGGGAGAAGGCACTGGTGCTCTGGCTGGGCAAAGGGTCTCCCAGCCAGGGCACAGTGGTGTCAGGCCTGGGGTGAGTAGGAGGGAGAAGGCCCTGGTGCTCTGGCTGGGCAAAGGGTCTCCCAGCCAGGGCAGAGTGCTGTCAGGCCTGGGGTAAGTAGGAGGGAGAAGGCACTGGTGCTCTGCCTGGCCAAAGTGTCTCCCAGCCAGGGCACAGTGGTGTCAGGCCTGGGGTAAGTAGGAGGGGGAAGGCACTGGTGCTCTGCCTGGCCAAAGTGTCTCCCAGCCAGGGCACAGTGGTGTCAGGCCTGGGGTAAGTAGGAGGGAGAAGGCACTGGTGCTCTGGCTGGGCAAAGAGTCTCCCAGCCAGGGCAGAGTGGTGTCAGGCATGGGGTAAGTAGGAGGGAGAAGGCCCTGGTGCTCTGCCTGGCCAAAGGGTCTCCCAGCCAGGGCAGAGTGGTGTCAGGCCTGGGGTAAGTAGGAGGGAGAAGGCACTGGTGCTCTGGCTGGGCAAAGAGTCTCCTAGCCAGGGCAGAGTGGTGTCAGGCATGGGGTAAGTAGGAGGGAGAAGGCACTGGTGCTCTGGCTGGGCAAAGGGTCTCCCAGCCAGGGCATGGTGGTGTCAGGCCTGGGGAAGGAGGGAGAAGGCCCTGGGGCCCTGCCCGGGCAAAGGGTCTCCCATCCTGGGGAGATTGATGGCTTGACTGGGGTCAGAGGGAATAACATGAAAGAGGAATAAAAGAAAGGGGAAAGAAAAAGGTCAAATATAACGGGGCCGTTAAGAGGAAGCACAGCCCATTCAGAGTGAGTGAAAGGAGGGAGAAGCCCAGGAAGAGTGGGCAAAGGATCTCCCAGCCAGTGGTGTCAGGCCTGGGCTAGGAGGGAGAAGGCACTGGGGCCCTGCCTGGGCGAAGGGTCTCCCAACCTGGGGAGAGTGTGATGGCTTGACTGGGGAATAAAAAGAAAGAAAGAAAGAAAGAAAGAAAGAAAGAAAGAAAGAAAGAAAGAAAGAAAGAAAGAAAGAAAGAAAGAAAGAAAGAGGTCAAAAAGGTCAAATATAATGGGGCGGTTTGCAGGAAGCACAGCCCAGTCAGAGTGAGTGAAAGTGGGCCAAGAGGTCCCCACAGTGACCCCAGCCTGATAAATGAATAAAAATCACTTCAAACTGGGAGGGAGTGTAAGGTCCCCATAGTGTCACATGGTCCTCCCAGTGTCAAACGGCAGCAAAACATGGCAAAAATGAGAAAAATGAACAAAATAAAGGTTAAAGTTGAAGGGAGTGCAAGTGGGACTGGAGCTCCTCATAGTGTCACATAGTGGAAAAAAAGATTAAAATGATCAAAATGATTAAAATGATTAAAATGAAGAAAATGAAGAAAGAAAGAAAGAAAGAAAGAAAGAAAGAAAAGAAAGAAAGAAAAGGTCAAAAAGGTCAAATATAATGGGGCGGTTTGCAGGAAGCACAGCCCAGTCAGAGTGAGTGAAAGTGGGCCAAGAGGTCCCCACAGTGACCCCCAGCCTGATAAATGAATAAAAATCACTTCAAACTGGGAGGGAGTGCAAG